>OX387313.1:1212500-1731419 GCA_947562085.1 Eudonia lacustrata | reverse complement strand
TGTTGCGGAAACCACTATTCAAACTATCTGCTACCGTTTAAAATTAGGTTACACCTTAAAATCCACAAAATCCACTCACAGTTCCATGCCGCTCCCGCCGTCCAGAACGGGATCCATATGGTCTGATGGGGCCTGAATCCGAGTCCGGGTCTTCTCGGGTTCCCTAATCACACCCAACTGCTACCCCGAAGTGCACTTTCCCCCGAGGAAATACCTGTTTTCTCCAGCAGTGAAGACGCCGACATCCAACCATGGGATGGCGAATTGTACTCCCGAAGCGATTCGCTTACGATTTACACACACACAAGACACAGATTGCACAATACACTTAATTTGAATAATACGGCTCCAAATGCCCTTATTACTGCTTAAAATCTATTTAATTATCAACACACGATAACCTATAAACCAGCCCTGTTGTTTTTCCGAAACAAGTACAAAAAAAAAAAAAGAGAACAATTAGTGAGGGGGCCATTATGCCACTAAATAAATTGAATATCGATAATCGATTCCCAAATCGATCCGTCCATAATACAAATCAAAGTTTTATTTCCAACAAAAATAAATGCCTGTTTATTTGCAACATCCCGCCACCCAAAGCGGACGTACCGCTTTCTTGCCTGAAATCTTAAACTAGTCAACCGGTAATCGAGCTAAGGTCGCGACTGCGTGATTTAGCACCGATCCATCAACCAACACTTGCGCCACACGCGGAGTCCCGTCCGCGCCCCAGATTAACTTTAAAATGCGACCTCGTCTCCAAAATAACGATGGCAAATTAGCCTCTTTTAATAAAACCAGATCCCCCTCCGAAGGGGGCGACGTCCGGTCTGTCCACTTTACACGCTGCTGCAATAAATGCAGATACTCCAGTGACCAACGACGCCACAAGTCCTGACTCATTTGTTGTATCATTTGAAAACGAGACATCCGGTGTCTGCGTTCATCCTTCCAGGGATACTCAGGCAGGGCAGTGAGTGGCTGACCGACCAAAAAATGACCAGGGGTCAGGACTTCCATGTCATTTGCGTCAGAGGAGAGTGGACAAAGCGGACGCGAGTTGAGAACCGCCTCAAACTTACAAAACGCAGTTGTGAGTTCCTCATACGTGAGGGTAGTTTCCCCGACTACCCGGCGCAAGTGGGTTTTTGCCGATTTTACCGCGGCTTCAAATATCCCGCCCCAGTGGGGACAGGTTGGCACACTAAATCGCCATGTGATTCCCCGCTGTGCGAGAGCTTGACTTATGCTATTACAATTTTTATCCAGAAAATCGTTCACATCTTTTAAGTAGTTGGCAGTGCCTCTGTAGTTGGTACCGTTGTCGGACCGAATGAGAGAAGGTAAACCCCGTCGCGAAACAAAACGATCCAGCGTGGCGACAAAGGCTTCCGTAGACAGAGCCGAAACCACTTCCAGGTGGACGGCCTTAGTGGCCAGGCAGACAAAAACGCACAGGTATGCTTTCGTGACCCTAGTGTTACGATAGGCTGTGGTTCTCACCAGAAACGGTCCAGCAAAATCCGTACCGACCCCTTCGAACGGCCTAGTAGTCTGACAAACCCGGTCAGAAGGGAGATCCCCCATCTGTGGCTGCATAGTGGAGGCCTTCACCCGATAACAAGCCACACACTTAAATAACCACGCTGCGAACCACTCTCCGAGAGGACAAAATCCAGAACTCCCTCTGTAATGTCGCCAGTAACGCATTACACCCCGCGTGAGCGTTTTTCAGGTGTCTATCCGAGACCACCAGTTCTACCAAAGGTCCTCCTTTGGGGAGTAGCAGAGGATGACGGCTACCGAAGGGCAGGTCGGCATTTTTGAGGCGACCTCCAACGCGTAACTGTCCATCCGCATCCAGAAATGGGTTGAGCCGAGAGATCGCTCCCTTGAGCTTTGCGCGACCGACGCGCAAAATCTTCAGTTCGTCCTCGAACCGGTCAGCTTGAACCAGCCGTATCAGGGCCAACAGTGAACTCCTGCGTTCCTCAGCACCCGCCACGGGTGATAACTGCCTCTTGTCTGGATGGCGGCAGTTATGTAGAAATCTCCGGATCCAGCAAGTTACACCTAGCAATTTGTCCAGTTTGCTGTATCGAGCCGTCAACCAATTCGAATCTGGCCTTGACTCGTTTGTTGTCACCAAAACTTTTATTCCAGGGAGCATCCCTAGAGAGCCATCGATCATGGTGACCGGCCATGATGACTCACCCTCCTTTAACCACTCTGGACCCCACCAGAGGGCATGCTGCACCAATTCCGGCGCGGTGCAGCCCCGAGAGGCACAATCGGCAGGATTCCAGGGGCCGGGAACGTGCCTCCAACAAATTTCGATGCCCGAGTTCTGTACCTGAGATACCCGATTGGCCACAAACGTTTCCAATACGTGGGGTGCTCCGCGTAGCCATGCCAGAGCTACCTGACTGTCAGACCAGGCGTAGACATTCCGGATGTCCACCGTAGACGTCAGTTCCTTGTGCACGTGGCACAACAGTTTGGCCAATAGATGCGCCCCGCAAAGCTCCAGCTTCGGGATTGTCAGCCTAGTTTTGAGGGGAGCCACCTTGCTTTTAGCCAGAAGCAAGGAGACGGCGACTCGACCCTTCGAGTCAACCGTTCGCAGATACACCACTGCGGCATACCCTCGTTCTGACGCATCGCAGAAGCCATGTAGGCTTGCCCTGTATTTGCCCCGCGGCAAGATCCGCCGCGGCAACGCCACCTGATTGATCGCCTCGATCGTAGAGATCAGAGCGAGCCAAGTGTCGAGTGAGAGCCCTATCAGTGGCTCATCCCACGAGACTCCGAGTGTCCACAGTGTTTGCAATAAACACTTCGCCATAAAAATGCACGGGCTGATCCATCCATTTGGATCAAACATCCGAGCGATGGTGGAAAGGATCGTCCTTTTCGACCAAACTCTTGTAGTTTCCAGTTCTACCCGGAATGTGAAAATATCGTGAACCGGCCGATATTTAATTCCCAAAACGGCGATAGAGTTCGGGTCCCCTGCGTCCTCGAATAGCTGAGGATTCTGTTGGTGATCTTCCGGAATCCCAACCAGAAGCTGTGGCTCGTTGGATAACCATTTTCTCAACTCATAACCACCAGCCGCGAGGAGTCCGATCAGCTCATTCCTGATGATGAGCGCCTCCTCCAGAGAGGCTGCCCCTGTGCAGATATCATCTACGAACACGTCACGTGTCAGTACAGCGGCTGCCCGGGGAAAGCGAGCCCGTTCCTGCTCCGCCAGTTCCAGCAGTGACCGGATGGCAATGAAGGGACTCGACTTCAGGCCGTACGTGTTGGTGTTGAGCTCGTAGACGGTGATGGGATCCTCCGAATGTTCCCTCCAGAGTATTAACTGAAACCTCCTGTCCGCAGGATGTATTACAGTTTGGCGGAACATCATCCGGATGTCCGCACCGATCACCACCTGGTGTCTTCGGAAATTTAAAATGATGTCGACAATGTCCCGATGTAACTTCGGACCAGAATGGAGACATTGGTTCAATGAAACTTCAGTCGACGACGGTGCCGATCCGTCAAAAACAGTCCGTAGTTTTCCAGATGAGGCCTTCAACACCGCGTGGTGAGGCAAGAAAAAATGATCTGTCGTTGTCCAGTCGACAGTCACCCGCGACATATGCCCCAAGGCCTCGTATTCTCGCATGAACTCGATATACTTTTCCCGAAGTACCGGATCGCGAGACATACGACGCTCCATGGACAAGAGTCGTTTCTCTGCCAACGCCCTCGATTTTCCCAAGAGAGGGGGACAGTCGATAAAGGGCAGTCGAGTTTCGATCCTACCCGACGCCATCCGGCGTGTGTGATCCTTATAAAAAGTTTCGCACTCCACATGCTCCGGATCCAGACGGGAGACCATGGGAGGCTCTTCCAGTTCCCAGAATTTTTGCATCGTCCTAGCGATGGAGGTAGTAGCGACGACAGGTGAGACATCCCGCGTCTCCTGGTTGAAAACCGGTCCCATTAAAACGTGTCCAAAGATGGTAGGTATAGCTACCAACGAAGAGCGGCCCAGAATCCGCTGAGGCCCTAAAAGGATCCAGCCCAGTACATCCGCTCCCAATATGAGGTCCACCGGAGCCGGCTCCTCGAAATGAGGGTCTGCCAGCATGAGACCTGATGTGTCAGACATTGCGTCCCGCGGAATGTCTGTCGGTGGATGCCAACCTAGCAGATTGTCGAGTACGATCACGACCGCCGCAATCCGTATCGAAGCGGAATGCACAGGAGAGAAGAAAATGTGGGTCTGACCGGACAGACCCCCCACTTCTGTATCTCCGACTCCCCGAATCGGAACTGAGGGAGGCGCGCACTCCAGACGTAGGCGCCTCGCTACCCTCGTAGTAATTAAGCAGCCTTGTGCCCCAGTGTCTAGGAGGGCTCGTATCCGGACGAAGTCCCCCCTAGGTCCCCAAACGCGTACCTGCGCGATGGGCAAAAGAACCGTCCTCGGTTCCGACGTAGCCCGACCACAGGCTAGTCACGCGTCAGAGCCAGCAGCCGACCCTGTCGAACCGTGATGACTCGGCCAGTAAGTCGGACGCGTGCAGGCCACCATCCGGGGTGGTGCGTATCCAGCTGCCCTACCATACCGGTGATAGGGTGGGTGGTATTCCAACCTCGGGTACTCGTGCAGTACCGGTGAGAACTGTTGACGGTTCTCATGTCGTTGTTGTTCCGGTAACGGCGGCGGAGGATACGCATACGAGTACGGACCCAACACCCGGACGGGTGTTGGGTCCGGAGGTGGGGCACCCTGTACCCAGTAGCCCTTAGAGGCACTAACTCCTAGTGTTGGTCGCGCCGGGTGCCGGGTTGTAGCCAGAACCTGGCTCCGTTCCGGCGGTCCCCAACTCACCTGAGCCGGGGTGTACGAGGGGTTGTAGTGTGGCGGCCGTGGCGGACTCCGTCTTTCCAGAGGCGGAGTTGACCCCGGCCCCAAACCGCCACCCGTGGGAGATCCCCTCTCCCGAACCGGTGCTGAGCCCTCAGCACTACGGGTGCACAGTAAGCGATGGTGCGGTCCGCCGCACACATCGCAAGGCCTCGCCTGGGAACACTCATTATACCTATATCCTCCCAGGCAGGCATAACACAATCCTCGTGTCCGAACGAGGTTTCGGCGCTCTTTTGTGGGCAGCCCGAGAATTGCTGGACATAGCTGTTCCAAGTGCTGCTCTCCGCAAACCCGGCATCCAGAACCGGGGTTGATGGCGGCCGCAGCCACCAGCCTGCCGCGACCCTTCACTGGGTTGCGTGGCGGCTGGGCGCCGTAGACTCCGGAAGTGCGGGCCGGCGCACTTGTCGGAGCCTCCTGGGAGGCTAGCTGGTTTTCCAGCAGGCCAGCCTCCTCTTCCAGGAACTCCAGAAGTTCCCCTATCGAGGGCAGAACGCTGCCGAGATCCTTGTGGACCAGTCGATTCCGCTCGAACTTGTCCCTCATCTCCTGCGACAACTTGGCCAGAACGATGTGCAGAAGAAGGAAGGACTGGTCGACGGGCAGTCCGAGCGTCCTTAACCCGTTTAAGGACACGGTGAGCGGGGTGATCAGCTGCGCCCTCAGCTGAGCCCTATGGTTGACCCTCGGCAATCCCAGCAGATGGGTCACGTGCGCGTCCGCCTGAAGACGCGGCTTCTCGTACCGCTTCTCCAGCAGCTGCATGGCGGTGTCGTAGCTCGCATCCTGCAGCTCCAGATGCTGTACGAGCTGTCTGGGTTCTCCGTCTAGGAAGGAACGGAGATATGCCAGCTTTTCGGCCTTGGTGAAATCCTTCCGAGTATCCACCAAGGCCAAAAACATGTTCCGGAATCCAGCCCAGTCCCGCATACATCCGGTGAAATGCGGGACCTCCAGGGCGCCCAATCTTCCCATGGCGCTGGGTCCAGGGGTGTGGAGCGAAGCGGGGCGCGCAACAGGCTTCCCCTCCCGCAGTCGCTCGATGTCCCTTCACCCGCTGAAGGACCTCATCGTAGATGTCTTGGATGTGCTCCAGATCCTTGACATATTGGGCGTGGAGGGCCAGCTCCTTCTCCCCGACCGGGTCGGTTGACAATAGAGCGGTTACCGACCGCTCGGCCAACAAGAAACGACCCTGCATTTCTTTCGAACGCGTCTCCAAGGCGTCCTCCCGGTTAGGCCGATCTATTAATGCAAGCAGCCCGGTGAACCACCGGAGCTGCTGAGCCAACTCCTGCCGTGACGCTATAAAAAACATTATAAAAAACTTAAACTAAATAAACCTAAACACAAAATTAAAACGAGTCAACGAAAAAACGGAATCGATTATCCCGAATCGACACGATGCTTTCAATTGAAAGAAATTGAATAACAATTAACGTTCCGAGAAATGTCCCAGCCCAAATACAACGGTACTACCAACCTTACAATTCAACCGCACCTGTCCCGGAAGTGCGATTTTACACGAAATGAGCTTAACCTATTACGAACTAACAAAATACACAAAATTACACCGATTAACCTAGAGGTCCGGTAGTAACCACGCTCTGCTACCAAAATGTTGCGGAAACCACTATTCACACTATCTGCTACCGTTTAAAATTAGGTTACACCTTAAAATCCACAAAATCCACTCACAGTTCCATGCCGCTCCCGCCGTCCAGAACGGGATCCATATGGTCTGATGGGGCCTGAATCCGAGTCCGGGTCTTCTCGGGTTCCCTAATCACACCCAACGGCTACCCCGAAGTGCACTTTCCCCCGAGGAAATACCTGTTTTCTCCAGCAGTGAAGACGCCGACATCCAACCATGGGATGGCGAATTGTACTCCCGAAGCGATTCGCTTACGATTTACACACACACAAGACACAGATTGCACAATACACTTAATTTGAATAATACGGCTCCAAATGCCCTTATTACTGCTTAAAATCTATTTAATTATCAACACACGATAACCTATAAACCAGCCCTGTTGTTTTTCCGAAACAAGTACCAAAAAAAAAGAGAACAATTAGTGAGGGGGCCATTATGCCACTAAATAAATTGAATATCGATAATCGATTCCCAAATCGATCCGTCCATAATACAAATCAAAGTTTTATTTCCAACAAAAATAAATGCCTGTTTATTTGCAACAAAACGACTTCAGTTGTTTTATATTTTTCTTCAAGATTGATACGATTAGCATTGTAATTCATGTGACTGTCGACGCAAGATAAAACTGAAAGTGCTATTCTGACCTGCTTGGCAGTATTAAATGCAGAAAGGTTATAACTTTTACCACCATCCTAAAGGTAAAATGATTGCGATTCTTTAAAGCAGCGAGCACACTTAAGAAAGATAGTTATTTCTTATAAAAACAAGTATTTCTATTAAACTCAATCACAACCACCAACCCTGCCCGTCCACCAGCATCCTGATAGCCGCTAGCAGCTTGTACGCCACATGGTGATCGTCGGCGTGCGGCAAGGCTGCCAGCAGCAGCGGCGCCGCCCGGCCCTGCGCCGCCGCCACGCGCTTGTTGGCCACCGGTACCGTCAAGTTGCGGAGCGCAGACAGAACCGCGTGCTGGATCTTAGTCACTGTTACCGGGTCGATGGGGTGGGTAGAGGGGTCCTTCTTCATGCGGAGCGCGAAGCCGTGGTATACCTCGAATATATCTGGGGGGAAACAATTAAGCCATGTTTTCATTGAGAAACAATTGTTTATAAACACAGTCTGGTTGTGGAGTGCAGGTAGCAGCGCGTTCTAAATCTTGGTTTTAGTTACTGGGTGGGTTGGGCTTCACGCTCCGCATGAAAACGGATCCCCCTTTTTCATGCGGAGCGTGAAGCTGTGGTATACTTCAAATATGTTTTCTTTTCTTTTTGTTTAACATCAGAGTGTGTCTCGCAGTTCGCGCGATATGGAAACATGAAAATCCATATGAATTAAAATGTGAAACCTTGTAATTTGCTAAAATGTAACTACTTGCAATATTTTATGTTATTGTAACAGCAGTAAGTTATCCTAAAAATAAAATTAAATAAAATTTGTGGGGGGAGACAATTACGGTCAATAACGTAAATTACGGTAATTAATGTCAAAAGTCGTAACAATGAGTACATATTGAGCTACGAAAATCAAACCTTAACTTCCGATGCTGATGTTGCTGCGGCATTTGAGAAGTTTTTTACTGATATTCCAGTTTCAACTACAAAGGCTTTAGACTCCTCCCCCACTGTAGCTGAAGCGGTTCTAAAGGAAAATGTCAAACCTAGTGAAAACTATTTTAGTTTTCAAAAAATTGATTTTAGAGATATAATTAAAACTTTTAATAATCTTAATAAAAAGAAGACTGCTGATCTGTGGGGTAATTCCATCGACGTCACTAAATCCGTTATTGAGACAATAGCTCCAGTTTTAGCTTGCATATTTAATGAATGCATTGACTGTGGTGTTTTTCCTGACCTAATGAAGCACAGTAAAGTAATCCCATTATTCAAATCAGGTAGCACATGTGACCCCTCTAACTTTAGACCAATTTCTGTGTTACCCACATTTAGTAAAATATTTGAAAAGATAATTCTAGACCAAATTCAAAATCATTTTTATAGAAATAAACTTTTACATTCTAGACAATATGGTTTCACTAGGGGTCGCTCGACTACTGACGCTGGTGTTGAGCTTTTACTTCAAATATTTATTGCCTGGGAGGATTCACACGATGCCGTAGGGGTTTTTTGTGATTTATCCAAGGCCTTTGATTGTGTTTTACATGAAACCCTGGTCAGGAAGCTCTACCACTATGGAATTAGAGATGCATCACTGAATCTTCTTATCTCATATTTGAGTGATAGGGTTCAGAGGGTTGATGTTAACGGTAAAAGATCTCCGGGCTCGGTGGTTACAATGGGAGTTCCACAGGGTTCAATTCTTGGTCCTTTCTTATTTTTAATTTATATTAACGACTTGCCTTACTTTGTAAAAGACAAACATGAGATAGTATTGTTTGCAGATGATACCTCACTTTTATTCAAAGTGAAACGACGACAGCCGATTGATGACGACGTGAACAATGCTGTCACAAAGATAGTTCATTGGTTTAGTGTTAACAATTTGCTATTAAATGAACAAAAAACCAAATGTATAAGATTTGTATTACCCAACGTTAAGGAGGTAAAAACCAGTGTAAAAATTAAAGATAAAAATGTGGACCTTGTGGACACCACAGTGTTTCTAGGCATTACGTTGGATGCATAGCTACAGTGGGGCCCACATATAGATAAATTGTCGAGTAGACTGAGCTCTGCGGCTTATGCAGTAATGAAAATTCGTCAGATCACTGACATTGAAACAGCTAGACTTGTTTACTTTAGTTATTTCCATAGCGTAATGTCGTACGGCATTTTACTGTGGGGCAATGCTGCCGATATTACAAACTATCTTTGCGCTGCAGAAGCGGGCTATTCGAGCAATTTATAATCTAAAAGCTGGTAATTCTCTTAGGGAGAGATTTAAACGTATTAATATAATGACAGTTGCATCACAATATATTTACGAGAACCTAATGTATGTATATAAAAATATTGAAACTTTTTCTAAAAACAGTGATATTCACAATGTAAACACTAGAAATAAAAACAAACTAGCAGTACCTAATACTAGGCTCCACAAAGTAAATAATTAATTTAGAGGCCTGTGTGTACGTTTATACAATAAAGTTCCAAGTAATATCCAAAAATTAGATATTAATAAATTTAAAATCGCTATTAAAGAAAAGCTTTATAAAAAAACTTATTATAAAGTGTCTGATTACATTGAAGACAAAACAGCATGGGTTTAAAATGTTCCAATCTATTTCTAATCCAAAATATTGTTAAGGTTGTTTAAACTTGTATAACTTGGTAACGTAACGGCATATAATTTTGTAAATGTCGTTACATATTGAATTAAAGCTGTGGAGTTTCTTGCGCCCATTCTTCTCCACAGCTAAAAAATAGACGTCCTGAATGGGTAGTAGGTAAAAAAATTATGGACGATTCAAAAGCACTTTTCTAAAGTTTATTTGAATAAAGAATATTTGACTTTGACTTTGACGGCATGTGTTCACTGAGAAACAATTGTTTATAAACTGGTCTGGTTGCGGAGTGCGGGTAGCACCGCGTGCTGGATCTTGGTTATGGTTACTGGGTCGATAAAGCGGGTGGAAGGGTTCTTCATATGCTTAGTGCAAAGCCCTGTTATACCTCGAATATGTCTGGCATAAATATGGTTGATAAAACTCACCCAAAAAATGTTACTAGTCTCTTTGTTTTTTGTTTGTTCCACTAAAGTTAACAATGTTTTGATAAAAAGCGGTTAGGGTTGGGGTGTTTTGAGGTACTGTTGTCGTGTTTAATGTAAACTGCATTGATCTCAAGTTTTTTTTATTACGGTAGTTTATATGATACACTAGCGGCCGCTCGCAGTTTCACCCGCGTGGTTTCCGTTCCCATGGGAATATCTGGATAAAAATTATCCTATGTGTTATTCAAGATTATAAACTGTCTGTATACCGAATTTCATCCAAATCCATTCATCCGTTGCAGCGTGAAGAAGCAACAAATATACGAACACACATACACACAAACTTTCGCATTTATAATATTAGTAGGATATGCAATAGAACCCTGTGTCCACAGTAAATAACGGGGGTTAATATAGTTTTACATAACTTTACTATTTTTTCCCTGATACCAATTTTCTTTTTTATAGTTTCGAACTTCATTATTCTGACTCATTTGGTTTGCTCATCTTGAGTGCAGAAAAGTTGTAGTGCCTCATACTTATACATAATTGATCACTGTAATTGTGTCTATGCTTATAAAAATAGGTCAGCAACTTTTGGTGCTCACTGACGAAGTTATTTGTTTCGAAAGATATTGCTGTTGGGACGTTTTGGGCGGCGAGAAACTAAAGGTTCCTCAAGCAACGATGATCGAACTTTGTCAGATTGTTTCTAGAGGGGCATCACAAAAAACCGGAATCGAGAGCAAAACAACCCGAGGGCGCCTCTAAAAGCTAGGATCTCGGCTCGGGTTGACCGAGTCGTGGGACTGACGTGGTAAATCATGGGAGTTACTTACCGAGCAGTTTATCAAAGATATGGTTCTCCATGAGCTGCGTGCAGTAGTCGTCCTGGCGCGCGAAGTTGCCGACGGCCAGCACGGCAGTGGTGAGCAGGTGGTAGCGCGGCGACTCCAGCCACCGCACCATGCTCAGGTACACCTCGCCCACGCCGTTGTTGTACAGGGAATGCATCGCCTCGTCTGAGAGGAAATGCAAGTTAATAACCCAGGTCGGCAAGCTTTAGGAGGCAAGGGACATAGTGATAAAATTGAAACAAGGCAGGTGTTTATGATTTTGTTAAAAGTTAGGTATAAGAAAATGCAAAGTCACAAATAAAAAAATTCCTAAAAAGCATAGCTTGGAGGCTCATTGTTTGTTGTTGTTGATGGAGCTCTATTGATTGGACACCTAAATATTTATGTTACTAATATGAAATAAGGTCAAAGAATATGAAATATGTTAACTATGTTATTTATTTATTTATTTATTTATTACAACACATAACAGATTACAGTCAGTAAATACAATAATATTGGGGAAACTTGAAAAAATTGGACCAGACTATAACCCAATAAAATGCGTCTGTAACATGAACTATGGTTACAAGTAATAAACGTCACAACACAAATAATATCAAAATCAATAAATAAATTTAACATAATTCATCATAGTAATAATTTCAGAACTAAAACAATTAAAATTTAATTAAAATTTACCAAATTGAAGCGCCGTGTTACCTTAAGGGGTAACACGGCGCTCTTAGCTGAGGTGGGTCAAATCAGATACATCTGAGTGTGTCCACATACTTTCCTAGGTTTGTTGGGGGTTCGTGTTAGGATGGAGAGACGAGATCTAAATTTATCTCACTAGTACTTTGCTCAGGACTGCTATGTCAGTATATGTGTGAAAGCCTAGTGATGTCTTTGAGAGTGAAGAGGTGAGGATGAACTCTTTTGCTTTTATCATGCAGTCATACCAAATTATGTGTATCGTAGGTAAATGACCACATGGACATGCCACGGGATTCGAGATTGTTATTATTCCAAAAAAAAGAAAGAGACAGTAGCATGATGTCTCTTTTGCACAAGTGGTTACATCGCAATGTGTTGATGCTTGTATATGAAATCCCAATTAAGTTTGTTTTCTTAGCTAGTACAATGCGGGTAAAGCCACATCAAAAAACTAGTATTAGTGTACATTTAGACAATTATGACCCATTGTCATGAAATAGTATAGACATAATAGAAGTCACTACAGATTTAAAACAGTGTTAACTAGTTAGTCGTAACGCTTATAGCAACGAAATTGTTTTTATGAAACTGCTGTTCTCTGCCAACAAGGTAAGTATTTATAGTTAAAAAAATTGTTAAATTTTTAGGTTGCGCGTTATGCCTTGATTAACGAATCTCGTGAAATAGCACTACCTACGCCAACCACTGATCATTACTTACCACCAGTTAGCACTATGATAATCAGGTCACAGGCCTGCTTTATAATAGCCTCCACCTCAGAGTCTTCCGCAGCAACATCCCCTTCATCACACTTCACCATCAGCTGCTCCAGTCGAGAACAGACTAATTGTAGACCTCCTTCACTTGCTATTAAAGTTTTTACAGAATCTGCAAATATTTGTTAATATATTTTATGGGTAACACAGTGCCTTTATCTAACCTGATGTTGTGATGGTAAGGCCAATGGTGGAAGTGCACTTCACCTGTAATTTTCAACAACTGAGACACTAGCTATCTTATCACTCTTCATATTTATAAGAAATAGGAGACCTTTATTATATTTTTCATATACCTACTGCAGTATTCAATAAAATAGATAAATATATGATAGTTTTAATGCCTTAAAACCTCTAGCAGTAGACCAGTTTATTAACATTAGTCATAAAATGCTCTTACCATGTTCAGCCTGGGCATGTAAATGGTCCAGACACAATTCTGATATCTCCACATTGCTAGTTTCTCGAAGCACGTTGAGGACTGCTTTGTTTACATTGTCATCGAACAAGATCTCTGGATTATTATCGCTTATTACACTTAGTATCAGTAGAGCTGTAGACACCATTTCATCGCTCATTTCCTTTTTGTAGAGCTCTAGTACAAGGATTCTATGCAATAATTCTATTAAACCTTCTTGTACTATCACCTCTGAGAACTCCTGTCCACCGATTGCATAATTCAACAACCCTTTGCAGGTCAACATTTTTATTTCATTGTATACTCGATCGTTCTTTTCTAAAGTACGCTCAATTAATCTTTTGAACTCCCGAATGCCATTACTTGCTAATAAAAGTTTTCGTGAGGTATCACAATCGCAACACAGATTGCCAATAGCTCTGCAGCACTGTTTCAAGAGCTCTGCCTTATCAGAATTCACTTCATTATGTATTATTCTGACAATGGGTTCAACAATATCCTTCTGGGCATAACTCTCTCTTTTGTCCTCGCACTTGGTAAGTTCGGAGATTGCTTGTACGGTGAGCACCAGTATTTCTTGGTCGGAACTATTCAATAATGTTTTTAGGCACGAGGAAACATCATATTCATAATCTTTTCCGGTTTTTATGATATCGTTTAATTTTGATTTCAAATCGTTTAGGTTTGTTATGTTTTGAATGACTAAGGTCTCCAATGAGGTAGATTTTTTTGCTGAAGAACCTACAAACCACGAGATAGGGATAAATAAATATAATGTGGTAAATACTCGGTATTATGCAAATTCTTCCACTTACCATCCATTCTGAGCAATACAAAGAGAGGTGAGTGCTAATAATATAATGTTTACTTCTTTGTTATTTTAGAGTAAACAAAACTTTATCACTTTCATATTTTAAGGCTGAAATAATGAAAAACTGAAAGAAAAGACTGCCCTCAATGCCTCCGCCGAGGCAATCAAAAATCAAATCAATGGATCTGCCAAATACGTTTCGTTTCTACTTGTTTTCATGAAGCTGTCACTTCAGTAACATTGCGTTTAATTTTAACCCTAACAAGAATTTGTACTGGCACAATTTTTACTCTCCTCATTTTACACCAGGCGCTGCTGCTTCAATGCTACACAATCAATGCCATGTTACACTGAATCAAATCAAACTCGCAATATTGTTTCGAAGTTGGTGGAATTTTTGCCATTGTAAAATTATCCGTGGTCGCTCGCGGCAAGCGGGAAAAAGTTGAAGAAGTGTAAAAGTAAAACTGTACAAGATTTACCATTAGATAAGTTTAAAAATCATGTAAAATCTTCTTTACTTAAAAAAGTTTATTTATACAGTCAAAAAATATTTAGATGACAAAACAGCCTGGTTTAATAAAAATCCACATTTTATTGGGATTTATCATTATTCATTATACTTTAATATCTTAGCGCTGATATGGTAGCCTTTATCAGCAGTATCCTACAGTTTACAAACAATATTTGTGTTGCGTTAAACAATTCATTATGTTCTTAAATTACCTCTTGCTTGCTTATCTTATTTTTATTATTATTATACTTGTATACTTTAACTTTGTTTTTCTTAGACAATTTCGGACTTAGATTAGTACCTACCTGTATGACAGTGTTGTTAATTTTTGCAAACATAAATATTTTTTATTTTTTGTTTTTTTTTGTGTGTTGTGATTGTTCTTTATTTTATTTTTTTTGTGTGTTTATTTGTGATGGAAAGTGTCCTTTTAATATGGGGTACTTTCCAATATTTTTGACGCTGTAAGGGAGAAAAGAGGTGCACACTTGCTGAGATTCTGGCCGGTTCTTCTCAGTACAAGATCTCGGAGCCCAGAGTAGACTTACGAACCAATGGCATATTGCCGTTCATAAGAGCTATTTGTAGCCTAAACTGAAAAATGATTTTGAATTTTTTTGAATTTTGAAAAATCCAACTTTTCAGGACAGCTTTTCAAAGTTATCGTCTACCTACTTAGGGCAGAAATAAATAAATTGACACAAAACATGTAGTTACGAGGAAGGTAATGAAGTAGGTAGGTAGGTACCTACATTAGAAAAATGTTTAGACTTTTCAAAAGCACTTTTCTAAAGTTTATTTGAATAGGTAACAAAAAATTACTATAAAAAAATTGACTTTGACTTTGACTCTGAATATGATAAGTAAGTATGTACGTAAATCAAGTATCTAGGTATCTTTCTATAGGTGTTTTGGCTGTGAATATTATTTAGATCGTTACAAATTATCTAATGTGATTTGTGGAATACAGTAGGTAGGTACCTAAATAATGGAGCAACAGACAAATAGGTACTTATATCAACGCTCGAGTCCAAATTCAGGAACGTGAAATTTTGTCTAGTAAGTAACGTAGGTACTAGCAATCCTAGCATAGGTAGGTAGGTGAGCACTATGAAAGTAAATAAAAAATGTCCTTGCCAAGTTTCTTGTGGTTTCATCCATACAATGCCATAAATCTATGATATGGCAGTTTGATTAAATAATAATTAATGCCACGACCTAAGTCACAGTAGCAGCAGTAGGTACCTAGGTAGGATACCTAGGTACCGCTCATTAAAATCAAACGACAGAATTAAAAAATTCAGCTTAACAAACGTATTAGGTATTCGCTCTCTAAAGAAAACCCATTAAACATTTTAATCTATGTACCTACCTAAGTGTTACTGGTTATGTAAGTTCTATGTAAATATAAGTTTGTCATAGTGATGAAATTTTACGACTGCCATATGCTAAAAATCAGTTACGAAAATGAAACGAACGCTCGTAAAATGAGTAGGTACGCCATAAATAAGCCATTGTAATAACTTTGACATACCACAGACGTACCTACGATAACTCACGCGCCGTTTATGTGTTCGGTGCGAAGCACCTACTGAAAGCTTATTTTACGCATGCATTTATAAAATGTGTCTATAAATTATGAAGCTTATTGTAAATAATTGGTTAAATTTTTGTATATCTTTAGGAATATTATGTACTCTCAGCTCTAGTCAGTCGTATTTTTATGAAAAGATGCACCACTTCGGCCTTGGTAGACGTATGATGTAAGTACCTACCTGTGAGCTAATTTATTTACAGGTTAAATTGTTCTCTTTGAAACTCATGTAGGTTATCACACAAGATATATATCAGATAAGATGAAAAGGTATCCCTTTTTTTTACTGTTTTTTTAGATACCATCACATCATCACCAGCTAAGCTTTTCCGCATAAACCAGAAGAACAGTCACTGTGTCTGACATCGACCTAGATCTAGGTGACTATCGTCGTTTGTTTGGATAAGGTGTTTTAGTTTGCAAATCATAGTTTGAGTTTGAGTATCTAAATTCTAAAAAGTGGGTAGATAAATAAAAGATATCACAGTGGTATTCGTACACAGACTTTATGGTCTGTGTATTCGTAGACCAAAGATGAGATGGCATGATAGGTAATTATAGGCTGTCGAGATTGGCGATTTGGTAAGCAATAGTCCAGCAGTGGGGCGGGGCATAAGTAAATTAAAAAGAAAATGGAAACAGTGTCAATTCGTCAAAGTCGATCCTTAACAAAAAGTTACAAGAAAAATATTATATACTAGCTGTTGCCCGCGACTTCGTCCGCGTGAGCTAAAGGCTGCAGTCTGTACAGTTTAATTTTTATGTAGGTATCTATTTAAGCTTATTAGGGTATAATAAAATTATATGCATCGGAAATTTAGAAAATTGACATTGTATTTACCGACATACGTACATCTACTCACTCTTAATATCCTTTCAGCTGGGAATGCTGAGATAGACAAAGACAATCGATCTCCATTTAGTGTGGTTCTGGCATATTTCCTGTGTCTCCTTTACGTTCATCATTATTTTCATACATTATCTCTTATTCTTTCGACTATCATTTCTGCCATGTACATACATATATTCAGTTTGAAGCACAGAATCGTCCCGAATACACTAAACATGCACACTGTTTTAGGCCCAAGACACCGTACTCGTAGAACAAGGGTACGAAGAACCGGTTCACACGCGCTCTATGCCAGGCACAGTCATGTGCCTGGGAGCTCCTCCTCTCCTCCTCCACGGCCCGGTCTACCCGAGCCGAGGTCCGTGCCTTTAGAGGCGCCCTCGGGTGGTTCCGCTCCCCGATCCGATCCGAACCCTTCGGAGACTCTGGAAGGGCACGGGGACGCGCACTTTTAAGTGTGCGATGCCGTACCCCTCTAGAAATCCTCTGAAGGTGTTTCGTTTCAACACGGCTTGAGGTACCCTTTACGTACCTCGCCGCCCCTAAAACAAGCCCGGTGGAGCTGGAAATGCCCCTCGGCAAACAGCAGTCTCTCTCAAAAAAAAAAAAAAAAAAGAATCGTCCCGTTCATACAGATTCTCACTCAGTTTCCCGTTTAAATTATCCCTCCACATACATTCAGTATACAACACCGTTTCTCGGTGGGTTGCGCGTATTTGATACGTCATACAAACCTGAAAAGGGTTTACTGACGCTTTTTCGGCGTTCGATCTTGTTAGAGAGTGGACGTGTTGTTGTCCTTTTTTGAAATTATTTAATAAATTATTATTTTGTTTGGGAGCCCCGGGCTTCGCCCTACCGATTGCCAAGTCTTCGCCATCTACTTTGAAGTCCCCAGTGGTGAAAAATATAAGAATACAAAGGGGTGTCGCGGATTGCGAGAATCGAACCACGGACCCTTGAGGTGAGTGCTACCGACGCGACGTCTTAGCCACTAGGCTACGAGCACCGGAGGCGAGCCACCGAAATTACTCATCGGTTTCTACGCACCATACGCGGTACGATTTTGCTACGACACTGGTCACTGATACGCAAGAGGGTCAATACCTATAATGACGATTTGCGCTGCGTGTCGAGACGTTATTGACGGTAAGGATGCACACTTACGATGCGTCATAGAAAGTTGTAGTAAAAACTACCATTTCGCTTGTGCTGGCGGAAACGTGTATGAATTAGACATTGCATGGATATGTCCCGAATGCCGCTGTGCAACTAAGAAAGGTGGTGACAACAGTTCAACGCCGGTGGGCTCAGCCAAAAAACCTAGTGAAAATGTCACTTTCCGAAAGAGACCGCAATTGGTTTGTCCAACGGAGGATAGCTTTGTTACCCAAACAAGTGACCCACCAGTGGACGAGATTCAAGGTCTACGGCTGGAAATGCAGTCGTTGAGGTCTCAAATTTGCAACGCAGTTAATTTAATCACCAGCTATGAATCGAGGATGGCTGATTATGTAACAGAGATTAAACAACTGAATAGAAAGCTGGATACTGTCACCTTTGGCGCCACTACCACTATCACCCATCCGTCATCCGCGGACAAGTCGTCAGCCCTCGATGTGACAGCTGTGTCAGCTCCGGTAAGCACACTTTTAGTCCAGCCTCAGTTCGACGCGGCTACGCCTACTCCGGAAGCCTCAACGAGCGTTAACTCAAGGCCTAAAAAGCGCAAGCAAGGGAAGATTAACGAACTTAATCACAAAAAGCAGACTTCGTGTTCAGATGCCATTCCCTTTACTTCTCAACGTCCTCAACGTCAGCCACGGACATGTCCTGAAATTCAGCTGGAAACGGTCGCAATCGAAAGTACTGTGACGCACCAACAGCTTTCCGATGCTGAACACGGGAGTGAGGTGACTACAAAAAAGAATCTGCGCGCAGCTTCTTTATGCGGTACAGCGGATCCGACCAAGACAACCTTAAAAGCAATGGAGCCGAGGAAGTACCTACATTTATGGAACATGGAGTCTAGTGCCGATGACGTCAGAGACTATCTTCGCCAGTTGTGCCCTACAGGAACATGCACCGTACAAGAATTGACGCCAAGAGGTGACTATAAATCTTTTAAAATAGGTGTACCCATTGCTTTCTATGACGTCTGTTTTTCAACCGATGCTTGGCCTGTTAATGCCAGGATAAAAACTTGGATACCTTACCAAAGGCTAGCAGGTTCGTCAACTATGAACAATGCTTTGAACAATGCCAGGAGCCAGCCCTTTCGTGGTCCAACAAATAGTAAGCAATAATAAGCTCAATCTGTTTTATCAGAATGTACGCGGTCTTAAGACTAAACTTAGAACATGACGCAACAATTTACTTCTGGCAGAACATGACGTCGTGGCTGTGACGGAGACATTTTTGGATGGCTCGGTTAAAGATTCTGAACTTGTTTGTGGTGATTGGAGTGTTCTGCGTCGTGACAGAGGCACGCCCTGCGATGGTGTCGCGCTAGACGCGCGAGCGCCCATTGTGCTGCAACGATGTCGCGACTTGGAAACTGAATCCGGCGAGGATCTTTGGAGTAGTTTTGAGTGGCATGGACGGCTATTTTACGTGTGTGTTGTGTATATTAAACCAACTGCTAGTGACAGTGAGTATATGCAATGGTTTTGTAAAATTGAAAATTTCATTAATGAACTTAAAGCCACAGTTTTAATTGTAGGTGATATTAATTTAAATAGCGCTTCTCTATGTATTAAGAATTATTATTGTTATTTCCTGTCTTACTGTAACATATTGGAGAGGAATATGGTATTGAATCTACATGGGGGAGTATTGGATGTCGTGTTAATTAGGCAGAGCAATGTTGTTTGTGAGGTATATGTCTCTGCTACTGACGGGATAGTCTCGCCGGACGGATATCATCCGCCCTTAGATGTAGTTATTGAGATTAACGCGAGTCACCGCTCTGAAAATCTGAAACCATCAAATATTGATCCGTGTAAAGATTGGAATTTTAAAAAGTGCGACTACGAGCGCTTGTTGGAGATGCTTTCTGATTGTTCTTGGGACATGGTCCTCCGTGAATATGATGTTTGCGCTGCAACTAATAAGTTCTATGAAATTATATATGGCTACTTTGACGAGTGCATGCCCAAAAAAACGCGTAAACCTAATGTAAGCCACCGTTACCCTGTCTGGTTTTCAAGCGACATTATCCGCGACATAAAGCGGAAAACTAAATTGCATGCCTCATGGAAGCGGAATAACTGTGAGGAAACATACAATCTGTTCTCTCAACTTAGGGCTGATCTTAAACGTTGTACAGCAGCTGCTTACAGTCAGCATATGAAAAACATTGAGGGTAATATAAAATCTAACCCGCGACAGTTTTGGCAGCACATTTCAAGTCTACGCACGAAGGGCGGATTTGAGCCTAACGTCACATATAATGGCAAAGCTTTTTCAGGCGTAGAAGCAGCGCAGGCCTTTGCTACTTTCTTTGCAAGTGTCTTCTTGCCTGAGATCCCACAGCTAGACGCCGCGCTTGCATCCAGCTCTGACAGTAGCCAGGATAGCAATTACGTCAACATATCCCAAATCACACCAAAGGCAGTCTTACAGGGAGTAAATAAGCTGAAGTCCAATAGCTCTATTGGACCCGATAGTGTTCCCCCGGTTTTACTTAAGCACGCAAACCAATATCTTTGCATGCCATTGTGCCATATTTTTAATCTCTCTCTAGAAACTGGGAAATATCCGCCTCAGTGGAAGCTATCTAGAGTTAGCCCAATACCCAAAGGCCTGGATAAGTCCAACGTTGAGGAGTACAGACCGATCGCCGTTCTTTCATCCCCAGCAAAGGTGTTCGAAAGCATAATACACACATATGTATACTCACAGGTGGATAAATACCTCTGCAACGAGCAGCACGGTTTTAGACGGAAAAGGTCTGTTGAGACGAATTTGTTGGCTTTAGTCGAGTATGTCTCTACCAATTTGGACAGAGGCTCACAGGTGGACGTACTCTATTTTGACTTCCGCAAGGCATTCGACAGGGTGAACAATGATGTTTTACTTCAAAAACTTTGTTCACTAGGTTTTGCCCCGAGGCTTCTTCGACTTCTTGCGGATTACCTTCGGGATCGTCAGCAGTTTGTTAGACTTGGCGTGTATGATTCTGTTCCGTATCATACACGTTCTGGAGTAAGTCAGGGCTCTATACTTGGACCCCTCCTATTTTTAATTATGATAAACGACCTCCCTAGCGTTTTGGTAAACTCGCGCTGCCTGATGTACGCAGATGACCTCAAACTTTTCAGAGAGGTAAAGACCAATGCAAACTGCAGGGATCTGCAACGTGACGTTGACGCAGTTTGCCAGTGGGGTGACCGAAATGGGATGGAGTTCAACGCCGCCAAATGCTCTGCAATGACCTTTAGCCGTCAACGACAGCCGATAATCTATGGTTACAACCTAAATGGTAAATTACTGACGCGAGTAACCAATGTGAAAGACTTAGGCATCACGTTTGATCTGAAATTAACATTTCATGATCACGTTGTTGCGCTAGCAAAAGAGTCATTTAGGAGATTGGGTTTCATACTAAGAAATTCCCGTGACTTTAATGACCACAGTTTGATACGCTTGATATTTGCTGCGCTGGTGCGGTCCAAGCTGGAAAACGCTATGTGTGTGTGGAATCCACATGAAAGCAAATATGTACTTTTACTTGAAAAGGTACAAAAAGCTTTCCTTAGGTACCTTTACAAGCGCGTCAGAGGATATTATCCATACATGTACCCCACACAATTTCTACTTGGCTGCCTCGGGTATAACTCGCTAGAGGTTAGACGGGAGAAGCATCAAATGATAGTTATGTGCAAAATACTACATGGAAAAATTGATGCCCCCGATCTGCACGGTGACTTGTCTCGGTTATTTGTTCCTAACAATTATAATCGGAGTAGGAAGCATAAGGTGTTTGCAGTGCCACCTTGTCGCACAGTAGCCCGCGCCCAGTCGCCTATACCACGCAGCCTTTCATTATTCAATGCTCTCCTAGAAGCCAATCCCGAATGCGATTTGTTTGCAGATGGATGGTTGAACATATTGTCAGAGTGCTTGCGTTTTTGTGAAAGAAATGTGTGAATGCGTGTGTTTTAAGGATATTTAATGTTAATTTATTAAATTTTAAATAATTCCACTTTTTTAATTTTTATATATTTTGTAATTATTTTTGAATTAATGAATTGTAATATTTTATTGTATAATTGAATTTATTTGTGTTTTTGATTGAATTTGCTTTATTTTTATTTGGTTTTTATGAATTGTATTGTTTATTATTGATGTCTTTTTTTTTTTTGTTAATTAATGTAATTGGTTTTTGTTACCGTTTTAATTAATTTAATAAATAAATAAAAATAAATAAATTAATTATATGTAATAAAATTGGTATTTTACAGCTCAGATACTCGTCCGGAGTCGTCCTAGGCACTGGTGTATCTTAGCTAAGATGTGTCTACTGTTATACTGTCCAACCACGGACTTCAAAATATTTCTTGCCTTGTCCACCGAAGCTGGATATCGAGTAGCAGGTAGCGGTCCAGGATTATTGGTTGTCGGCCAGAAGGCACAAAAAACTATTTACCAACTATGTTCTTATTCGTAGATACAAATTATCAATAAATTGAGAACTGTAATAAATTATATTATTGTCTATTAGGTAATACAGTATAGTATTTTATGTTACATACTTGCGATAAATTTGAACTTCTTCGTGGCATCTTGTTAGGTAGGTAGCTTTTTAGAGGTAGATCACAGGACACAGAAAGAAGTTACCTCAGAAATGATTTTGTGCAATGATACAAAGTTTTATACAGCCAAATTTAATGAGTAGGTAACATTTCTATGCATAACTAAAAAAAGAGACATTATTTTGGGCAACGACACAGAGGTTTATACCGCCAAATATAGGTAATGTTTTAACTTTTAACATTTCTGTGTATTAGAAAACTGCAATAAGCGCCGCGCGCAGGCGCGACTAAATAGCCATATTATTATTGGTTATTTTGGAAAATGAAACAAAAGGTGTACCTATGTACAGCCAAGTTTAATGATGTGCGTGATTTCGAGCTTGTTTTTATTTTCCGTCGCTCTATACTGCGGTGCTAAGGTTCGCTTAGGTGCCTCACAGATTTATAAAGGGTAGGTAACCTTAGAGAGTAACAAAACTTTTCTAAAATAATAACTCAACGAACGTATCTAACAGTTGGTCGCGTAAATACGTATATCAAAATTTGTTTAACATTTTTCGATTTATATGTTATTCTCCGAAATTTTCTAAGCATTTTGGTGATAACCGCATCAAAATCGGTATCTCATGGCAACAACTATCAATGACAGGCTCAAAAGGGCAAAGAACCAAGAGCCGTAAAACATGATAGCAATAGAAAGCCAGAGCCTTAAATGCCAGAGCCGTAAAACTCATTAAAAAAAATTCCCCTATGTTACATAATAAACAACAGTTGCCAAGCAACCAAGGATTAAATCCCGGTTTAGACCAAAACAAAATTTAACAATTTTCGAGTATTTATGTAGCCTATGTTATTCTCCGGAATTTTCTTAGCTTTTCGGTAAAACCGGATCAAAATCCGTTCAGTAGTTCTCGAGTTTATCGTGTTCAAACAAAGAAATAAACAAACAAACAAACAAACAATTTCTTTTTAAACTATTCTATCGTGTTCCGTAAGTGATTTTAAGGCACCCTGTGTAATTTTTTTTTTATATCTTCCAATTACAGATTTTTTTATCCCTACGTTCTTATTATATGTATAGATACACTTTGACAACTGACTTACTGGTGGTGGGATCTCTTACCACTCAAATCATCCATTTAATTCTTATTTCCTGTTTCAGACCAAACCCTCGTCGTATGAGTGGGATAAGAAATCTGAACGAGTACCCTGCACCGTTGCCGTCGCCTAAGCCTGACGCCAAGGCATTCATCCCGACCCCCTACCACAGCATCTACCAGGGCAAGAGGCAGACGAACGACACGAGGGTGTACCGGAGACAGTTCCAGTTCGAGGCTCAACCGTCCGGACACCATGCGTTCTGCCAAGGCACGTTCAACTGTTTAGTAAGTTGCACCTACAAATTTTTAATATCAATAGCAACGTTTGAACGGTTTCACACTAGTGTTTCGTTAGCGTAGGCGTTTCATAAACGTATGCGGAGACGCCACAAGTCCACGACATCGACAACGCACCGCATACATACGACGTATGTACGTATGTACGTATGTACGTATGTACGTATGTACGTATGTACGTCGTAATCGTAAACACTGTTCGTAGATACTTGGACGCCCAAGGTAACCACAGTGCCATAGGACAATTGAATTTCTATTGTGTCTGGTTTAAGAACAATTGAGTGGAAAGTCGCCATGTATACGGATACGCGTTTCTACCTGAAGCAGTATTATTGAAATGTTAGTGAGGAGGTCGATGGCACAGCGGTTAACGCGTCAGTCATCGGATGGGTGAAAAACTATTTAACATCTCGAGCTCCTCCGTGCTTCGGAAGCCGTTGGTCCCGGATGCGCAAGTCGACCAATCAGCACTGAGCCCTCGTGGTGGTTCTCGGCCCATTTTCCCTATCCATCCATAGTGAGGGCTCGTGCCCAGCAGTGGGGACATAAAATGAGCTGTGATGATGCTTGATTGCTTAATTAAGCGCTTGATATTTAAGTCATGATAAGACCGTAGGTGAAAGCGCACTTCACCCGGAATCCTAGGAACAGGGGAGGCAGGGGGGGCAGGGGAAGAACAGCCCCCCGACCGCCTAACCGATCGCTTTGACTACGCGTATAGTTTATGACGTCATCTTGCTACCTCGCACCGCCTATGAAAGCAATATCAAAAGCTAAAGGCTATGGCTTTCGATATTGCTTTCATAGGCGGCACAAAACGACAAGATGACGTCATAAACCACACACGAAGTCAAAGCGATCGGTTAGGCGGTCGGGCCCCTGGCCATTTTATCTCCAAAGGTGGCTGTACATGTGGGCGTATTGATCGTACCTATTGGTTTAAAGCGACGCACTGCTAAACAATAAATCTCATACGTTTTGATACGAGCGTTTGCGCCCTGTACCATAAGAAAAACTGTTTTTTTTTTCTTCAAATTAAAACTACAAATTATTTAAAAAAAATCTACTAAGAAAATTTAGATGCTTAAATCGGTCTGTTTAAGTTAACCTGTAAAATGCAAATCTGTTTTAAAAGAGGTTACTTTGATATTTTTTTCTCTGTTATAAAAGTTGACAAATCGTGTTTCTGCAACTAGCAAAATGAAGTCAATTAAATGAAAAATCATGTCATTAATATCACTTTCATATGTTTTGTGATAAGTGATATTTAATGACATGATTTTTTTTCAAAGTAAACTCTTTTAAAACATAGATTTGCATTTTACAGGCTAACCAGACCGATTTAAGCATCTAAATTTTCTTAGTAGATTAGTCTTAACACACACTTAAATATGCTAGTTCATTTTTTAAAACTTATTTGTAGTTTTAATTGGAAAGAAAAAAAACAGTTTTTTTCATGGTACGGGGCGCAAACGCTCCGTATTAGATTAATTGTTTAGCGATGCGTCGTCAAACAAGGTGGACCGACGATCTGGTGAAGGTCGCGGGAAGCCGCTGGATGCAAGCAGCACAAAACCGGTCGTTGTGGAGATCCTTGGGGGAGGCCTTTGTCCAGCAGTGGACGTCTTTTGGCTGAGATGATGATGATGATGATGATGCGTCGTCGCCTTAAAACTTACATTTACACTACATTTACGCTACATTGTTTATTTTAACATCTTTTGTATTTTTAGTACCATTATTTATTTAATTACGATGTTGTACTTACACCAATGTGGCATGCAATAAATAATTTTGAACTTGAATTTAAATTAATTGTGCAGTTAAGTCACGTGGCAGTTGAAACGGCAGGAGGCATCCCTTACATACTGCGAGGCGGCGTGGGATACCACTTCTTCGAGGTGGTGGCGCGGGCCAAGCCCGGGGACGAGCTGAAGGGCAGCGTCCGGGCGTACTGCTTGAAGAAACCAGGCGACTACTACGCAGAGACTAATAAGGTGGTTTAGGCTGCTTTTCCACTAGCTAAGTGCTGCGTGAGTAAAATCCACCAATGGGGTTACTCCATTTTACACCGCAAGGAAAAGGATGCTTTCATATTGGTGGGATTGTTCCTCGCGCATTGCTTTGCTTTCCGCTCAGCTCTGCCGTGCGATTCTGTAACAAAAACCGCGATCACTTCGACACCAATTCACTCGTAGCTTGCAAATGAATTCGCCTTTATTACACACTGTCAAAGTCGATTGTTATTGGCACGTCTTGAGTGAATTCAGTATCGAGTTCGGCGGTGATTTTGTTACAGAATCGCACGACTGGTGGAAAAGCAGCCTTAGACAGACGATGTGGGAAAGGTTTTTGAAGAGTAACATAAATTCCAGAAACACATGGTACTCTAAATTGTCAAATAGAGGAGTCCATTATCTAAATGCAACAATTTTTATTGATTAAAGTAACACATTGCATATTAATTATTATGAAGTAAGTAGGTACTACTATTAGTTTGTTATAACTATAACAGTTTTCTATAACCTTATTAAGGGAACCTGCATTTTCTCATTACAACTTATATAAGAAAATTTCACTTGTACAGTAACATTTTGTATTTTCGGTAGGTAGGTAGGTAGGTACTCAGGAAGCCAGAAAGATCAGGTTTGGTATTTTTAGTAAAAAAAAATAGATCTATTATTTATTTTATGACATAAGTAGATGTTATATTAATAAAATGTGTTCTTAATAATTAATTGTGATTTAATTGGCAAGTCTGTCATCCTGGTCAACTCAATAAAATTTAACCAAACATTTTATCATGAAAAATTTAATAAAACTCGCACTACGTATAGGCACAGGCAGTATAAGCAGCATGCTGTGTTAATGCCATTTTATTGTCATTTAATTATTACATTATATACATATTTTTTAAATCATCATCATCAGTCATCAGCATCCGCCTATACCTACTAGTCTACTGCTGGTCTACTACACTACATAGGTCTCTCCCCGCACGATCCGCGGCTAGTCTCATCCAGCTCTTGCTCTTTTGTAAATGGCATTAAACAAATGATTTTCTATTTCTATTCTATTCTTAACTTTTCACTTTGCCACCAATATACCAACCTATATATCTTTATACCTACCTTATAGTCTATTTAATCAATACTATTGTAACTACCAATTATTGCGCATACTAGCACATTCTTAAGTTTTGTAATTTAAATAATCATAAACATAATATTACGTTAACTTATATCAAGTTGTCTAGGTCATGTGTGTTTTGGGTTAATAACCTGTTATAGTTACTGATAAAAAAATATTTAAGTACCTACACTGACGACTTCAACAATAATTTTCAATTCGTGACCTAAGATTATGAGACTGTTAATTACTTAGTTGTTTAATATTTCAAGGAATATAACTATTAAAGCTACAGGTTGATTGCTTAATTATGTGGTCGATCTTTAAATCACACATCACACGAATACTATTATTAGTAGCATAAACTAATAAGTTGGAACTACCTAGTTACTGAGAACTCCTTTCAAACTTGATTACGCAGTGACATTTTACTCTTAGAAGTCGCACGTATAGATCACGTTAACGAAAACGAAAATTTATTTGAGAAAGGAAGAGAAAGAGCCTGAGAACTCCTTTCAAACTTAATTACGCAGTGACTTTAGTGTGATTTTAGTGTTTGTCACCAGTAGGTGCTGCTTCAATGTCATACCAATTTTCATTTCATCATCATCATCATCATCATCAGCTCATAAAGTCCTCACTGCTAGGGCACGAGCCTTACCTATGGATGGATAGGGAGAACGGGCCACAAACCACCACGCGGACCCAGTACGGATTGGTGGTTGTTAACGATTACTAATGCAGCCGGGACCAACGGCTTTACGTGCCTTCCGAAGCACGGAGGAGCTCGAGATGATACATTTTTGGTTACCCATCCGATGACCGGCCTTTGCGAAAGTTGCTTAACATCAGCAATGGCAGACCGAGCGTGTTAACCACTGCGCCATCGAGCTCAATTTTCATTTATTTTAATAAAACTCTTACTAGGCAATTCAGGCACCCAGAGCACGTCTAAATGAACACCACCCACATATCGCTTTCTTTCTTGACACGACCACAAGTGACCTCATACCTCAAATCAAATCAAATCGAATCAAATCATTTATTGCATATCACATTTCAATAGATAAGATGGAATATTTAGGCAGGTATTCATGTGACACCCTGCAAGGGCGCAGCAACAGCATCAGAGGGCCATTCATTGGTATACCCATGCGGGTATAGGAAATAAGTGTATTAGACCTTAATAGTGTTATGTTGGTTGGGTTGGTAGTAGTTGGTAGGTTGGTTAGGGACATAAAGGCATACATACCTTAGGTCGGTTCGAAATAATGGTCTCTGATCATCTTGGCAGCACGGAGGGGTTGGTGCAGGAGTTTTTATACCCTCCTTCCCCCTAGAGGGGGTCAGGGAGAGAGTCCTACATAACCATTTGGGTCTCCTCGGGCGCTGTTGTTAGCGTAATGCATTTAATCCTGTATAAAATAAAGGTTCAGTTCAGGTTCGAAAACGCGTGAGTTAAACCCGTGTTGGCCAGATACTAGCTGTAGGACATTTAATGATTGAATGAATTATGAAGAATAATGAATTGTGCATCTAGCCTTGAATAGAAGTATAAAGTAACAAGGGGCCATTAGTATCGTCAATACATCTCAATAGCTGTTCGTATGCTCGCGACTGAATTGTAAACAATTAACAACGCGGTCCCCGCAGGATTGAAGCGGTTCATACTAGGTAACATGGAGAAACTACAGGCCGATTGTTATGTGGGACATGTTTAAATTAATTTGTCGCATAAGTTACGATCATTATCTTAAACCGTAGATTATGGTATTACTTAGGAGCTTTGGAAGTTGGATCGGAGAGGAACTGGCTATCTTATCTCTTAACTCTCGGAACACAACAGTGCTGCTAACATTAATGTTATGGCAGCAGACTAAGATAAGATGGTGATAGCTAAACACCCCCTCCTACCAACCAAACCGAATAAAAAGTTAAATGTTTCTCCAGTGAAAATAGAACCCTTAGCAAGCATAAGCAAGCACTGAGCTTTAGAGGTTAATGTATGATTAATTTTACTCATGAATTGTATGTTTTGTTAGCTGTCCTTTTCAAAATAAATAAATAAATAACCCTGCACAGATGTGCAATGATGTACAATATTTTGGGTCTCATAACCAGATGGTTATGAGACTCAATATATTGTATGGAAATCCTTTTTGCTTCACTTTCTACCATACTACGCTAAAGAAACTGAAGCTAGAAGAAGAAATAGGTAATAAAAATGTCATGTGTTATTGGCATTTTTAAATTAATAAAGTAGCAAGTAAAAAATAAATATATTAAAAGGAGAGGGACGCAAAATATTTAGGTAGGTACCTACTTACGCATATTTGGTATGTCACCGACTTATGAACAATTAGCGTTATCGAAAGTAAACGAAAGCTGACCAACAAGATAGCACGCAAACAACACCCTATACACCAGAATTATTCTGTAGGTTATTAACAAGCAGTACACACGGCGCGAAACAGTTTAACGACTCGGGCATCTTGGGATGTACAGACACAATGACAGCCAGGCGACAGATACCCTCGCGAGAATTGAAGCAAAACTTATAGACACGCCCTCAGTTTGAGGAGATTTTACTAATTCCTTTAGTGGTGTCTGTTTACTAGTGATTGTGTATAGTTTGAAACATGTACCTGTGTAGTGTGTCGGAATTTTTTAGGAGGAGAAGACCGAATATTGAGAGGGTGAGTTTTGTGCCATTTTCATGATTTTTTTAACATGTAAACCTACCTATATCTCTAATTTATTCATTCACAAGATAGTGGATAGCCAAAAGAATAGTCTTTTGTGTAAAGTTTTACCCTGTAAAATATGTAAGTTTTAACCTTAATGATAGATAATGTGAGTATAAAACAGATTTCTTAAAAATATGTTGAAAAAGTTGTTGAATAAAATGTAAGCTATTGTAATCAGTCAATGAGCAGGAAATTAAACTCGGAAAAACGGGATTGCAGACTTATCACTTTAAAACAAAAAGCTGTTCAGTGTTTTTGTATGATCTTTTTTAGTTAGGTATATTATTCACATGATTGTTTGTTTCCCTTATAAAATAAAAGTAATCTATTGTTTTCTAAAGTTTACGCAAACACTACATATTGAAATGAAAAAAAATGAGTAAACATTTTTTTTAAGTTAAATTAGGTTTTATTGAAAATTGTACTAAAAGCTAAATAAAAACTAGCTTTTATTACTTGTTAAAAAAAAAGAACTAAAAAGTTAAAAATAATTTAAACCTGATAATAAGAAATACATTTTTTATAAATAAAAGCGTGTTACATTGTGATGAAAATGGAACATTAAAGAACATTTATTCCTAATACACCTTCATTATTTTTCTTTTGCAATCACAATGTAACACGGTTTATTTATAAAAAAAATTTTTCTTACTATCAGCTTTCAATTATTTTTAACTTTTTAGTTCTTTTTTTTAACAAGTACCTAATAATAGCTTTTTTTTATCTTTTTTATTTTATTTTTTATTTGGTTTTTAGTACAATTTTCAATAATACCATTTAACTTAAAAATTTTTTTTACTCTTCTCTTTTTTTATTTTCAAGTTTTTAATTTTTAATTTTTAATTTTATTTTCTTAGAACTATTCTACTAATCAAGCCCTTTCATTTGATGCCCATATTGAAGAAGTAGAGATGGGTGACATGTTTACACACCCTCATACCATTCAGCCCTCTGCACGTGCTTGCTCACCTTGGCATTGTGTCATTCATCTAATCCATCTAATCAAAAACAGAATCCACATTCATAACAAACGGAACGAACAAACGAACGAACGAACTTACTTTCCCGATCGAGTTCCTATGGCCATCTTTCAAGACTCTGGTTACCATCTAGCACCAAAGTACTCGTCAAGACGAATAATAACGAGCCCAAACTCGATAGGGTTATGTCGTTTAATTACCGAGTTCCTATGGCCATCTTCCAGCTCCATCATCAGACCCTGGTTACCATCTAGCATCAAAGTGCTCATCAAGACGGATCAAAAAAGTCCAAACTCGATGGGGTTGTGTCGTTTAACTACCGAGTTCCTATGGCCACCTTCCAGTTCCATCATCAGATCAGCTCCATGTCATAATAATTTTGCATCGTCATCCGATTTACACATGCGTACAAAATTTCAGCTCACTCCATCAACAGGAAAGTGGTCAAATTTCAATTTTTTTTTTTTTATACTTAGCTCGGCAAATGACTCCATCCCACCTGATGTTAAGTGGAAATGAAGTCCAGACGCGAAGACAACCGGTGCAGCGTGGAAACAAACGAAGCATCAGTCAACTTCACTCTGCCGGCCCACAAGGTGCTTCTTCACGCCTCTCTTGAAGGACCCCATATCATAGGAAGGAGGGAAAACGTGTGCTGGTAGACTATTCCATCTTTTGGAGGTGCGACAAAGAAACGAGTCACCAAATTTCTTTGTGCGCGATGGGATATTTAGACAGTGAATCGGTGACTCCGAAGAGCAGCACGTGTACTTCTATGAATAAAGGGAGAAGGTAGGATGAGGTCAAAGAGCTCTTCAGAGCACTCGTCATGGTATAAGCGGTAAAACACGCTGAGTGACGCAACATCTCTACGCAATTGCAGAGATTCGAGAGTATTTACCACTTCTGCATTGCCGATAATGCGTTCAGCGCGACGCTGCAATCTGTCCAAGGCATCGAGAAGGTACTTAGCGGAACCGTCCCAGATGTGCGAGCAATACTCCACGCAAGACCATACCTGTGTCTTGTACAAAAGGCACAACTGGTCCGGCGTAAAGAATCGCCGCACTCTGTTCAGAATTCCGAGTTTTCGTGAGGCTGTTTTGATCACGGCTTCGATGTAGTCCCTTTGGTTCAGATCGCAGCGTATCGTCATACCGAGCATGTTGATATTGCTCTGCAGGCGTAGAGATGTACCCTAAAGAGTTGGAAGGGGAAGGAATGGTGACATTTTTGCCGAGAACGCGCACACCTGTGTTTTCTTGGCATTGAACTCAACCAGATTATTGGTGCCCCAATTAGATATGAGGTCCAATACCCGATTGAGCTCAATGACAAGATTAACTCGATTCACTTCGGTTTCGACCCGCCCTGCCACTGGGTGACCGTTATATCCTCCATGGACCGTACTATCAACTGCATAGCAATGAATATTTCCAAGTGGAAGCATATCATTGATATGCAGAAGGAACAGCGTGGGGGATAGAACGGACCCCTGAGGGACACCAGCGTTCACTGACATGAGCCGCAAAGCGCATCCATCAGATATAACACGGATTCTGCACTCATGCAGGAAGCCAGCGACCCAGTTGCAGAACTGAGCAGGCAGACCGTATGCCGGGAGCTTGGAGAGAAGAGCTTTGTGCCAGACCCGATAAAAAGCCTTGGCTATGTCAAGGCTAACAGCCACCGACTCACCACGCTTGTCAATAGCCTCACCCCAAAGATGTGCAACGTACGCTAGAAGATCACCCGTTGACCGTTTCGGCCGAAACCCGTATTGGCGATCGTGAATTATGGAGTGTTCTTCTAGGTAGTGGACAAGTTGTTTATTTAAAATGCGCTCCATTACTTTGCACAAAACTGAAGTTACGGCTATGGGGCGGTAATTCGATGGATCTGACCGATCTCCTTTTTTGGGGACCGGTTGCACATTAGCTTCTCTCCAAGATTCCGGCACACAACCTGAAGAGAGCGAGAGACGGTAAAGGCGCGTTAACACGGGGGACAACTCCGCTGCACACATTTTTAGGACTATTGGAGGGATGCCATCAGGACCATTATCTTTCCGGACATCGATTGACTGCAGCTCCGCACGGACGTCACGCTGCCTGATTTTAAAATCGGGCATTGTGTGGCCACAGTGAGAAATTGTAGGTGGCTGTGCATTGCAGTCATCGATTCGGTAGGTTGGCCGCAAAGAGTTTGGTCAGGAGATCGACTTTCTCCTGCGGCTTGTGAGCTAAAGTTCCGTCAGAACTACTAGATTACTAGATTTGACCCAAATATGTCTTATTTAAATAAATCTTCTGTGCGTGTGTATGTTATTGAACTCCTTCTAAACGGCTAGACCGATTTGGATGAAATTTTATGGTTTAGATTTACAATTGAACCCGGTAGGTGGCACTGCTCCATTATGGGATACGGATGTTCTTAAGCGGACGAATGATTTGTTTGTTTTGTTGTCATGGAAACTCTTCTGTCAAAGCGGTACGAAGTCCGCCGGTCAGCTAGTAATATATAAATAAACAAATAAACAGGGCAAGCTAAATAACCGTTTAAAAACTTTTATAGGATAAACATTAATTAAAAGTAATGTGTAAAATAAACGAGCAGATCCGTAAAAGTTGTTTCATTTAAAAGTATCTAATCTGTCAAAAAAGCACACTATTATATATAGCACCATTAAAGTTTTTATGACACATTCTACTATTTAGGTAACCCAAAATCTTACGGTGACTTTACTTTGATCATAAGTGCTTAATTCCTTAGAAATAACTGAGCAATTGAGCATATAATATATACCCAGTTTATAGAAGACTATTTTTAGTCCCTAAGTCTATAAAATAGGTAGTAGACACTAGATTGTTTTTTTTTACTAACGTTTCAAACCCTTAGGGGTCCGTACCGTGGTCAACGGAGAAAACTCCCTGTGGTTTCATAAAAAGTGTTTTCATTTCGGGATGTCTTCACTCAATAAATCATTATTCGTGCAAGTATTACAGTGCGAGTAATGTTGGATCGCCAAGCATGTAAAAACTTCGTTACAAACAGCTTAATTACGTTATAAATAGGAAAACTTCGTGACAAACAGCTTACGTTATAAATAGGTACTTACTTACTCAACATGTTTTATCAGCCATTGGCAACGTATTACTAATAATGTGAAAGGTGTAAAAACAGTGAGATAACACTTTAAACTTCGGTTAATCCAATTTCGACGCAGATATCGTAATGTGACCGCTTCTAACATTCATCTATACGAGAAGCAGGCAAGCATTTCTTTTTCGTAATGTTGCTATAGGTAAGTATATCTATTACTTTGAGTTCTTTAGGGTTGTCAAAAGCGGGTCGCGTACATAGTGAAAATGTCTTTTATGCAAAGAAGTTTTTTATTTCATAAAATTCGCGCCGATGCGTTACCTACTGAAAGTAGGTATAGATCCACGCCCATCACATACAAGTTACATTACAACTAACAGACATAATTAATTATGTAAGGACAAAATCTCGCAAAGCTGTACCTACAAATCACAATCAAATGTGAAGGTTAAACCCATTTATTTCTATTTAGGAACCAATCAATCAAACGCATACAAGTGGTCCCCTTCAGAAACTGCCGGGCCACTTTCCATCACTTTGATGTGGTGTTGTGTACCGTCTCGTAATGCTGCTATTCAAAAAATACGTTTGCGCGCTTCCACAAGATAAAGGGATCCCAGAAGGTTAACTTAAACTCGTAGATACCGCGCTTGAGCAGCGCACACAATAGTCTCACGGACTCGGAATCCAACCAATCCGATCCGAACCCGTCGGAGAATCTAGTAAGGCACGGGGACACGCACTAGTGCGTGATGCCGTTCCCTCTAGAAAACCTCCGTAGGCGATTCGTTTCACACGGCTTGAGGAACCCTTTAGGTTTCTCGCCACCCATAAACAAGCCCGGAAAAGCTGAAATTTTTTTCCAAAAAAAAAACGGAATCTTGGATCAATTTAGTCCGAGCGCAACTGTTGCGTGATTCTCTGTCCGGGAGACGTTGTCTACAATTTGTAAAAAAACCTTGCCCAATCGGAAAGGGGCACATAGGTATACAAATAACTATACAAAAAAAAAAATAAAAAAAAATCATGAAGATAAAAGAGTCATCGTAATTTAAAACGAAAGTTTTTTGTACCGAACTTGTTCAAATTACCCCGAAATTATGCTAATTTTATGAATGTTACCACACTTTCCATCAATGGCGGCAGCGCCGGCGCCAAAAGTTCTACCTACCGAAGTGCCGACAAATACAAAAGTATTACCATGTAAATTTTGTCATCTAACAAAATTTTTATCGAAGTAATTTTTTTTCACTTATTACTTTAAAATAAATATGTAAATAGAACTGTGTTCCCTGTGTGGTGCCGGGGTTAAAGAGTTGCACCACCCTATCTCTTCCCGTGGGTGTCATAAAAGCCGACTAAGGGACTATTCCAGAGGATAGGGCAGCAGCATCTCTCTGAGGTTACCCTAAACCTACTGCGATCGCCAACCCGCCTGCCAAGCGTGGCGATTACGGCAAATACCCCTCATATCCTTGGGGGAGGCCTTTGTCCAGCAGTGGACGTCTTTGGCTGAGATGATGATGATGATGATGATCTAATAGAACTGAATCTCGATACCTAATAACATCTTTACGGATCGGACAGGGTTTTTGTTACATATTGTATACGTGTGCGTTGCTCAAGTGCTTTTGTAAGAAGCTTACCTTTTCCAGTCTGTTTATTTTGTGACGGTTCACTAAAATAAATGACCACCGATTCTGAGTGTACAATATTAATATCGTTCCCGTACAAATCGGCGGCGGCGTCAACAAACTCTCTGAGGAGCGCGAGTAGTTTTAGAAGTGTGACGAAATAATTTTTAGCTTTTATTTGTTTCTATTTAAATGTTTTTTTAGCACTATGGGGTATGACTTTTAATCTCACCTATGATCTTGGATTAGTTTATTAACTTATTATTGAAGTTAATAATAACATAAATACACCATCATCATCACTATCATCAGCTCAGTTTATGTCCCCACAGCTGGGACACGAGCCTTTCCTATATGGATGGAGAGGGATAACGGGCCATAAACCACTTGCGGGCCCAGTGCGGTGCGGTGGTTGTTAACGACTGCTAACGCAGCATTCCGAAGCACGGAGAAGTTCGAGATGATTGGTCACTCATCCGGTGACCGGCCTTTGCGAAAGTTGCTTAACCTCAGCACTCGCAGCGCCCCTTCGAGCTCCGAAATACTTAATTACTTTTAAATTATTTACAATATAAAAAAAAAACACAAATGTTGAAAAAAATTTCCACGAGCAGGGTTTGAACCTGCACCTTTCTGACATACCGGGTCAGGTGCTCTTCCAATTGAGCTATCGTGGTTCTAACCAGCCCGCCGAAATTATTCAACACTATTTACTTTTTACTTTGAAAGCCAAAGGCGCCCATTCAATGTTAACAACTACCGTCATTAACATCCGATCATAATATTTTTACAAATACTAAAGGTCAGTTAAGAAGTAGGCAAGCTATTTATAAATGTTTATATAATTTTTAACGCAAATTTTGTTGCGAACAAATTACAAAAACACAAATCAAACCCTTCAAACCCTGCTCGTGGATTTTTTTTCAACATTTGTGTTTTTGTAATTTGTTCGCAACAAAATTTGCGTTAAAAATTATATAAACATTTATTTACAATATGTTTATTTAGAGTATATACCTATGTACCGCTAAGTATACAGAATTTACAGTTTCAAAACAGCCACCGGTGACTTAATACGACTTCGAAGCAGTCGTAATTAATATTAGGCATCGTGTAAGAAATATTGTCCCCTGTTTCAAAGTGACTTATCGCATGTTAATTAACAAAATCCTCATCAAGAAACCATAGATTTCTTGCTAAACTTTATTGTTCTACGATATGCATAAGTATATGACATGTACGAGTTAGTCATCATGTCTATAGGTGAAGAGTATACTGTCGCATAGCTTTATTAAGCTCGTGTTGTTATGTTCTTTCCGTTTTAATTATTGTTACCATTATTAATGCAACAACCAAATATTCATACTTTTGTTTATATACGAACTATGCCTTCCTATTCAAGAGTATGAGGATTATAATAATATGTTAAAACTCATAAAATCTATAAAACGTTAGGTCACGTTAGACTGTACTGTAGACATCACAGCATTACTTTCGATTTGTACCCAAAAAAGTATTTATTAATTTAATTTCTTTTTCTGCTTTTACTTTAGAGGCTTTTCGGTGCGAGTTCGCACATAGTAATTTTTTTTTACTACTAGAGAAGTCTTAATAGGTGCTTAACTAATTGTTTCGAAGAAGAACTGCCAAGCAAAAGTGTCAACAACTTTCTTCCGCTCCCGCGCTAACGTACGCATCGGCTGATCCAATTTTAAATGTCAGATAGATAATTGTGCAACTGGCTGGCGAACAGTCAACACCGTTTCACACGTAGACCTGTCTCCCACAGAAATACTTCAGTGGTCGGCTTTTACCCGACGCGTAACCCGCCTTACCGGCCCGCGTTACCCTGCGTCACCAAAGCGCTTTTACCGCCCATTTCGCGAACAATTGTGACATTTATTTTCGGTGTGAGAAATGTTTGATTCGAAATAGTATTGTGCCAGTTCTGTTTTTGATTAAGTACTATGGAAAGGAAAAGGTGATTGGTCTGTTCGCAAAAGAAAAAGTCGCCAAAATGTTTTTGTTGCTAATGTAATCTACTACGATTGGCTTATTGAAATTTTAATTTACCTATAAATCTTAATAAACATGAATTTGCAAGCAATTTAACAGAATTTTACCCATTTCTGAAAGTTTGTTTTTGAAAATTCCCTTTTCTTTCTATAAATGAATGTAGACAGAGTAGAAAATAGATAAATAATAGCACAAGACTTTAATGCTTGACCGTAGGTATTTTACCACTGCTAGATTTACGTTGTATGAAAGTAAGAACTGCACTTAGGTACGAGCTTACGGTAGAAAGTAAAACACTATTTTAAAAAAACTTTAATAAAAGTAAAAAAAATATTATTAATTATTTTATTTTATTATTCTATTCTAAAAAAAGTTAAGCTGAAGCTTTTTTAAAAGCTTTGTTAAAATTACTTTCAAGAAGTGCTATTGATTCATTTATCTATTTATTTTATTTAAAAACAATAAGAACTATTTAATACCAATGATTAAAGAAGAAGAGAGATGATTGAAGACATGTTTAAGTAGCGTACTTTATTGTTTTTGCATTCGCTAAGTATAGATTAAATTGAATACTGAAAACCTATCAGAAAACTGAAAGCAATAGACAATATACAATAAAGATTTTAAAAATCTATCAAGATAAAAGCGTGTTAAGAGTACTATTAGGTCTCCAGATGTAGACATACGATAGTGGCTTTTAACCTGTCGTCCGCTGTGAATACAGACACAATAGAATTTTAATTGTTTAAGGCACTGATCAGTGCTTGCCGCGGATGAGAGGTTCTGAGCTTAAACTATCCTTTACATCCACCAAACTTTCAGAAACCGGTCATAACTAACTGTAACCTTACAAACAGCGCATAAAACAAGCAACAAAAAAACTTAATAAAACATCTAATCCAAGTGGAGCCGCTAACCATGTTCCGCCCGTCGCTGGTGCGCGGACTGAGCCTCGACTCTGACCCCGCCTATGGGCTTGCCAGGAGCCGGCGCGCGTCGCTGTCGGCCGAGCAGCGCCGCAAGCTGTCCATGCTGCGGACGGCCAGCATCCCCACGCCGCTGACTCCGGTGAGCCACATTTACCATTTGGTCCCCTGCCCGAGAAACTGCTGTAACCAGGTATTCATCATTCATGGGTGCTAGATTGTATGTGGCAGCAGCTTTGTGATACAGCTTGACCGCTTGGACAGGACCACGGGTGGTTTGCGGCACGCGCGCGATTTCTGTGTTCATAGCGTTCTTTCCATTGTTGTGACTAGGCTGACTTAGTATGACGCCATAAAATAAACAAACTGCAGAAAGTAAGCATAGGCAACCCCCCGCCCGATCCTCTAAATGCCACCACACATTTACAGAACAAACTAAACATGCACACTAGTTTAGGCCCAAGACACCGTACTCATAGAACAAGGGTACGACGAACCGGTTCACCCGCGCTCTATACCAAGTACAGACTTGTACCTTTTCTCCACTACCACGGCCCGGTCAACCCGAGCCGAGGTCCGAGCCTTTAGTGGCGCCCTCGGGTTGTTCCGCTCCCCGATCGACACACGGGGACACGCACTAGTGCGTGATGCCGTTTCCTCTAAAAAACCTCCAAAGATGATTCGTTTCACACGGCTTGAGGAACGTGCTTTAAGTTTCTCGCCGCCCCCAAACAAGCCCGGTGAACCTGAAAATGCCGTTTGAAACAATCAGCAAAATGGACACAGAGTCTCGCAACGGCTGCACTCGGACTTTTCCGTAGTAGAGACGCAACAAACAGTGCAGATTGTAATTCTTAACAATAGTAGTATTTTCCTTCTTCTTCTTGGGCTTTATCTCGGAATCTATTATGCTTACCTCCTAGGTCTCCTATTATTTTGTTATGACGCGTTATGAACTAGAAATTGATCGCTTGCCGCGTCGCAAGATGCTCGTGCCCGAGGCCATAAAGTTGTAAACTTCTTTTTAATGGAGAACTTGTGCTCAGCCAGCAGCTTAAAACAAAAGGGCTACCTTACTTACAGCTTAAAAGAAAATATTAACACGTTTGATGGCGTTGCCATAGAAGTGTTACAACACGGTTTATAATAATAGCAGTTTAATTTAGCGCACCTTAAAATAACAACGTATTTAATAATTTTATTTTTTAATAAAATACTACATATAACCCTAAGTAGTTAACTTATAAGTTAATATATTTTTTTAACCAAATGAAGCTTGATTTTTGCCAGCGAAGCGTAACAAGTTGTCGCAAAACGTTGTCGTGTTTACAGCGTGTTTTTGTCGATGTGGTAAAGAATGGCGACAAAATTAATTCCAACATGTTTGCTTTAAACGCACATTTTGAAAATGTTTTATGCACCGCATTCTTGTTTATTATTAGATGTAAACTCTAAACATTTTGAGAATAATTGGGCTGTTAATAGAGACTGACTGTATTGATGTACAAATGAATACTAAGTATCCAAAATCTACGATGAAGTTGGTATTGACCAAAAAATCAAATAAGGGAGGTATTAAAACAATGCTACGGACGGAGTTATGCGTCTGGCAGAAGTGCAGGACGCTAACGATTTAATTTAGGTACAATTTATGTAGCAATTATGCAATAAAAAGTCCCGTTTACGTTAACGTGATCGAAGGATGAACTAGCACTTGGCACTTAGTAAGCTTTTGAAAGCTTTGGAGGTTGTTTCATCGCCCGCTACTCACGCTCAAGGATTATTTTATGTAACACTGTCTTTGCGACTAGACATTCAGGGAACGGACGTATAGCGACTTGACATTCGGGGAAAATAGACTTGCGGCTACTAGACATTCAGGGAATAGACGTATTGCGACTAAACATTCAGGGAATTAGACGTCGTCAACCAAACCGAGTTGCACCATCAAACATTATCGTCAAATCGTCCGACAAATTAACGGTTTTGCGAAAAATAAGTTGCACTAGTAACAACCGTTAAAATGACGATGATAGACGTCATACCTATTTTAACCTTAACCATTATTGCTCAATTCTGGCTGGCTGGTACATTAACATTAGCTTAATATTAATGTCAAAGGTTCAATCAAAATGATGTCGGTAATTTTTATTTATAGCGTAGCTATTCTAATATGTCTTATATCTAATGAACAAGAAAACATAAAAAAACTTAATTCCTTGTTTTCGGGACTAATGTATCTCAATGGACTAGAAACCCATTTAACTTTTACGTTAGCAAAGTATCGTCAATGTTAAAGTTATATTTAACAGTTAAATTAACCGAAGTTTGGTGCAACCTTCCCGAGTTATTCGTCAACTCGCACACTTTAAACTCGCACAAATGTGCGAGATGGCACCTTTTTATTTTACCTATTATTTGTGTCGTCAACTCGCACAACAGTTAAAATCTGAGGTAGTCATGTACAGTCAATTACAAAAATTAGGTAAATATATTACGCAGCCTCCTCCGCTCTGGGGTGACGTTAGATTTCAACGGAAAAGATCGAGGAAAACCATGTTACGCATAATTTATGCAGGATCTGCTCTTGAAAGTCGAAGTTCCACTATTTTTCTATGCAACACTATGAATGCGCTCAAGCACAGTCTCCAAAAAAATCCCCGCAAAATTAAGATGCAAATTATAGTGTAGAATAGAGAAACAATTTAAAAAAAAATGCGTGGGCGTGCATGACTGCGTAAGGGCAGTTTCAAAATATATTTAAATGGCCAGTATGTTCACTTTTTTCGTCTTTCTATAGGTAGAAAGGAAGGTAAAAAGAAAGGTAGGTAGATGCTGCTTATCGACGACGATAAGCAGCATCTACCTAGTTGTTATGAGTGAAATTATTAAAAGGACTTTATTTCCAAAAAAATAACATAATTTGCGACTAGTTGTTTATTCACAAAATACTTAATAATAGTGTCTTGTACCAGAAATTTACCCAAGATTTTAATATCGTAACAATAAAAACCATTATATTAATTATCCTTGACTTATACTTTGCTTATCTTGACTCTCTGTGCTTGATTTATGAAGAGACTAGTTCCTGAAAATCTACAGAGTTATAGTAGAATCTATATACAGAAAGAAGTTTTTTATTAAATCTGATTTAATTAAAAAAAGAGCTGGTCCTCTCCTATTAAATTTTGTTTCTAGATAATTCAGGTTAAGATATTTGAAGTCAAGTAACTTTCGCCATGTCATACCTATAGCCTCAGGGCTCATGCGGTTGTGGTTTAATTCTTTCTGTATATATATTGAGTATGTTCGCCATTAGTTCGTTGTTGCGTTGAAAACGTCCATCAGTTCCATTTCATAGGTTTCACTCAGTTGCGTATAAAATAAACAGGAGTTTTAACAACAATTACATTGTAGTGGTGACGCATTTAGCCGACCAGGGTCTGCGCTGACGTCGACTAACGACTGACGAGAGACGTCTCCTCGCGTAAACAATGATTTGTATTTGCGGTCAATGCGTGTTGAGTCTACACATCTAGAAGTCGGGATAGGTAACAGCACAGCTGTCTGGTTTCTGACAACTTCAGCTTTTATGATGACTGATGCGATTCAAATACCATGGACTAGATTCTCGGGAGAAGCTCGATGGCGCAGTGGTTAATGCGCCCGGTCTGCGATTGCTAAGGTAAAACAACCTTCGCAAAGACTGGTGATCGGGTGACCAACATTTTATCATCTCGAGCTCCTCCGTGCTTCGGAAGGCACGTAAAGCCGATGGTCCCGGCTCGGCTGCTTAAGCAATCGTAAAAAAAAAAAAAAACAAAAAAAAAAACACCAATCCGCACTGGACCCGTGTGGTGGCTTAAGGCCCATTCTCCCTATCTATCCATAGGGTCCGATCCGATCGGCACCCCTTCTCGGAGAATCTAGTAGGGCTCGGGGACACGCACTAGTGTGCGATGCCATTCCCTCTAAAAACCTCTGACGGTGATTCGTTTCACACGGCTTGAGGAACCCTTTAAGTTTTTCGCCGCCCCCAAAAAGATCGGTGAAGCTGAAAATACAGTGGCAAACAGCATTAAAAATATAAAGCTGATGATGATGATATAGCTTCACCTCAAACGCCAAAGAACTGGAGAAAGCCAATTGTAAAAAAGAGCAATGTCTACAGTCATGAGATGCAAGGTCGCCTTTTTCGGACACATGCAGAGAGATTTTTTTACGAGTTCCTACGGCTTGTCCTAGGCAGAATACCGGGGAAGAGTGTTCCGGGCCGTCCGAGACGCATATGGTTGGAAGACATCAAACAGTGGAGTGGACTTAGCTATTGTCAGTTAAAATATGCTAGATGGGGTCGCAAGAAGTTTAGTATACTGAACTCCAAACTTCAGTTTGAAGATGGCACTGAATGATTTATTTATTTATTTTTTGATTGAAGATGATGATGATGGCGCAATTATTGTGTTGAACATTAGTAATAGTGTTTTCTAAAGTTTACGTGAACACTACAACCTACAAGCTACTAACTAAATATGAGACGACCAACACCTCTGTCTCCCTGTGACCACGGACCCTGCAAAGGGTTCGATACGTCAGGATAAACATTAAATAAAGTTATGTGTAAAATAAACGCGAGTAGATCTGTAAAAGTTGTTTCATTTCAATTAGTAATAGTGTAATTATTGACGAGATTTTTACTATGTTTTTTTGTTTATTGGTTTTTTAAACGGTTTTATTTAGCTTGCCCTGTAACGTTGGGTCAAATCTAGTAATTAAAATTTGACCCCCTTCCTGTTGACGGATTGATCTGAAATTTGGTACACACCTTTAGTTCTGATGACAATATAATTCAATACATTCGGTATCATTGTAAATCCAAGATGGCTGCCGCTACATAATGGCAGATTACATATTTTATCACTACTTACTTCCTAAATAAGGGTATCAAATGAAAGGGCTTTGATTAGTAGAATAGTTCTTTAGGAAATTAAATGAAAAATTAAAAACTAAAAACATGAAAACAAAAAAATAAAAAAAAACTTTTTAAGTTAAAACGGTTTTATTGAAAATTGTACTAGAAGCTAAAAAATAATTCGATAGGTCCTAGGTACAGGTACAGGTAAAAAATAAAATCGTTGGGCGTGTGAAATTTCTATCAAGTCAACCGCTATATCATAATAAAAAATGTTATTTACGCAGGTTACGTGCGCCCAACGATTTTAAAACCATTTACTTAAAAACATATTTTACTCATTTTTTTGCTCATAAAGACCTGTGCATCAGCAGTAACTTCATCCGTGATTATGGCGCCATGCAACTGTGACAAAATATCAAATACTCAATAAACATGGTAAGAAACGCGTTAATAAATACTCAAATTAATGCAAGTGACCATGAAAGAAAGAAAGAATTATCTATTCTTAAGACACGACAAGAAATATGTTTACACAAAATACTTAAGTAGGTGTGACAAAGTCTCCTTTGAGTAATGTTATAGAATCGTAAGAATAGATTTGTTTGGCTCGTGTGACTGTACTCAACAACTGTGGCTGGCGCGTCCGTCGTTGGGGTTATGATTATAATCTTAAAAGTTAGGCAACTATTACATTGGTGGGTCACCGGATGGGTGTTCAAATTAAAATATATCGAGTATCGAGTTCCTTGACGAGTTGTTTTAAGAGCGTTTACGCCGCACACTAGCGCCACTAATGAAAAAATAAACATATCTAGTAATTAGAGATAGAAAATCAAATTATGCTCAACAAACTATTTGAATGAAGTAATTTAGCATTTTTACGTCACCTAATGAACACCTTACATGTTATGGTTTAGTTAAATAAGACGTTACGGCCACTTTTAACTATAACGCCATATTTAACTAAACCATAACATGTCAGGTGTTCATTAGGTGACGTAAAAATGCTAAATTACTTCATTCAGATAGTTTGTTGAGCATAATTTGATTTTCTATCTCTAATTACTGGATATGTATTTTTTTCATTGGTGGCGCTAGTGTGCGGCGTAAACGCTCTTAAGACGAAACTAGTTAAAACTCACTAACCCGCATTTGGACTGCGCGCGGAGTGATGGGTTACCTATAGCCCGATCTCTCATGTGTGTTACTTAGTAAGACTTTTAGGCATAAAGCACCATCATAATGTCGGTAAGCGTTCGAGACGAAAAGTGAAAAGAAAAAAAACGCAAATATCTTGACCATTTAAATGTATTTTTTGTTGTTATTTCTCAGGAAGCCTCAAGGAAGTACAGTCGGCGGCAGATCAACCTACCCAAATCTGTCAAATTTCTCCAATGAATATTGATCCTTATAACCAAACAATAAAGTTCAAAATTGATTGTAGAAATTTGACAGTTTTGGGTAGGTTGATCTGCCGCCGTGTGTACTTAGCTATATTTCTCTCGGAAATTTTTATTTTAATGGCCAATATAATTACTTGTTTCGTCTTTTTGCAAAACTGTACAAAAGCAGATACACGGGTTATTGCAAACTGCTCTTACGTGGTCTCGCACGCCTACCGTAAATTAGCCTTATTACGTCCCATTGCTGGACTTAAGGCCTGTTTTCACTTTGATTAGTGCGAGTGCAGGTGATTAGTAATTGCGATTGTTTAGTGCAGGTGTGTAGTGCAAGAAGTGTCCAATTTTGTCAAGTGGCTGTGGTTGTGGCTGAATTTACTAAACACAGCCACTTGACAAAATTGGACACTTCTTGCACTACACACCTGCACTAAACACTCGCAATTACTACTAAGGTGACGGGAAGACTCTTGTGTGGTGTCATCTTCTCTAGAAACCCTACTCTGAGGTCGTTCGATCATTACAGATTGAGGAACCTTTACTCTTGCTGCCTTAGATGCGGTTACGTTACGCTCTGTAAAGACAACTACACCGCAATATAAGAAGACTGCAGAAGTAAGTAAAAAGTAAATAATTCATTTAGAGAGGCCTGTGTGTACGTTTTTACAATAAAGTTCCAAGTAATTTTCAAAAACTTGATATTAATAAATTTAAAATCACCATTAAAGAAAAGCTTTATAAAAAAAGTGTCGGATTACATTGAAAACAAAACAGCATGGGTTTAAAATGCTCCAATCACTCCAACAGGTTCATTTCTATTTTAAAACATTGTTAAGTTATTTTAAACTTGTATAACTTGGTAACGGCATGTAATTTTGTAAATGTCGTTACTTATATTAAAGCTGTGGAGTTTCATGCACCCATTCTTCTCTACAGCTAAAAAAAGACGTCCTGAATGGGTAGTAGGTAAAAAAATGTTGGGACGATTCAAAAGCACTTTCTAAAATTTATTTGAATAAAAATATTTGACTTTGACTTCGTCGCCTTTGTAAGCTCCATACAAACGCGCTCGAGCAACGCACACGTAGACAACCTCTTATCATCATCATCATCATCAGCTCATTTATGTCCCCACTGCTGGGGCACGAGCCTTCCCTTTGGATGGATAGGGAGAACGGAACATAAATCACCAGGCGGGCCCAGTACGGATTGGTGCTTGTTAACGACTCCTAATGCAGCCGGGCCAAACGGCTTAACGTGCCTTCCGAAGCACGGAGCCTTTAAGGTGCTCGAGATGATAAATTTTTAGTCACCCATCCGATGACCAGCTTTTGTGAAAGCTGCTTAAGTTCAGCACTCGCAGACCGGGTGCGTTAACCACTGCGCCATCGAGCTCCTCACACATCACGGACACGGAATCTCGCCACAGCTGCTCTCGGATTAGTTTGAGAAACATCTCGAACTAGTCTATGGCAGACTATGGAACGGACCACCGTTCCACAGAGATGTGAGCGAGCGTGCAGCCGGTAACCTATCTGGATATTAGGTAGTGGACTATACGTGTCCACGGGGCAACTAGCTCGAGACACTAGTCTTAAAAGTACCGGATGAAGGATGCGTGCCGGCGCGTTCTGATCTGACGTTATGACCTGACGCAGATGGTCCCTCTGACACCTAACTTTATAACCGTAAGGTTGGTGGGGGGTGTCAGTATAAACTTTAAAGTCTATCTATTCCAATCCAATACCGCGAAACTAATACCAACGGTATTAGTTTACTGTCATATTTATTTTGTATTCCAAACGAATACTGCTTTCAAAACCAATACCAAAACAAGATTATTAGGGATTGGGTACAGTCAAGTAGTCGTGTGTAGCGGGGTCCGTTCCATAGAGTACTTTATGGTCCGTTCCGTGTCCATGAGAGGAGCCATGTTTTTGTGCTCGAGCGCCGTTGTACGAAGCTTACCTTCTGGGGTCCCTTTACTTTGTGACTGCACACAACAGCAACCTCTTTCCAATAATAAAAAGACAATGACTATGAGTGGCTAAAACCACTAATTGTTTATTTATTAAATCCCGCTTCTCTGAAATAGTCTGACTGTCTTTCCATCCACTTCATCTTGATGGATGGCGGTCTACTGCTGTGCGTTTACGACTTAGTGATCTTCAAGAAACGAGCCTATTCCTTCCTTAAAGGCTGGCAACGCATCTGCGATTCATCTGGTTTTGCGGGTGTCCATGGTCGGCGGTGATTGCTTCCCATCAGGTGACCCGCCTGTCAAAAAAAATAATTTGGCTGCCTGAAATAAAATAATTTTACTTCCTGCATAAATAACTTTGTAATCCCATTTAAGTAAATATATAGGATTACAAAGTTACATTTGCAGTGAATGAATCAGTTTACCTGTATTGTATTAAATAAGAAAAGCTCATAAATAATTGGACGCTCTATGTAACCACAGTGCCATAAAATAATTAAATTTCTATTGTGTCTGGTTTAAGAACAACTGAGTAGTCGGAGAGTGGGCTTTAAGAAAACAATTATAGGCTGAAGTGGCACAATCTGTGCTGATGATGATGATGATGATGATGATAAACGCAACTTGATGTTATATTTGTCACATTGAAAACAATCATCTAATATGTTATATGCAATAGCATGTAGGTACCGCTGTCTCTCATGTGGTGGCCGTCCACAATTGTAGACGCGTGAAATATACCTTTCAGTGGGCGGCTATTCAGCCGTTGTATTTGGCACGGCAATTACGATGACATACGGCTGCGCGGACGGCGCGCCACACACGCTCACAGCACAAAATAATTAGAATAGAGAAGGCAAGCTTCAAACATACCGCACTAGCTACGCACACAGACTTTCCCGCACGGAATCAGCTCGGAACAGTCCGAGCGTTGTTGTTGCAAGATTCCGTGTTATGTTGCCAGGTGTTCGGTATTCTACCGAACCGTTCGGTATTTCAGCACTGTGTTCGGTATGACAAAAATACCGAAGTATGGGCGGTTCGGTATTTTTTTCCGATTAATTTTTCTTCCTGATATACGATTCAACCATGTTTGCTCCAAAAAAGGTGCTTCGAAATGGGCGCGCGGATTTACTTTCTATACGTAATTATTCTAAGCATTTTATTTGATAAGGGTGACTTTTTCTTTGATAGCAGTTCGGTATTTGTTTAAAAAAGACTCAACCTGGTTATGGAGGTTGTTATGTGTGCGTTGCCGAGCGTTTGTATGAAGCTAACTTTCTGCATTCTCGTTATTTTGTGCTCACAGCCACTTGACTGTAGCCGGTTGGGATTCATTAACATGTAATGATTGAATGATTATGAACAATTTATTGCTTTTTCTGTAGTTCGGTTACAAATGTTCTTAGATGTTAAAATAAAGAGAAATGTACATTATTAGCGACCGCGACCGATGTACACATCCCGTAATCACGAAAGTACTTCGGCAAATCCCGTCTTACTTCTAGCCCTACGTGATGACGGGAACATGCTAGCATTTATTATCATCAAGAAAATAAATAAAGTCTTAAGAAATTACCAAATAAAGTATAATTTTCTTCTAAAAATTTGTTATGAGGGTGCCTAGTGCGAGTTTAATTTGTATGTAAACTCTTTTCGTGTGCCGCCAGGAGGCGCTGCTTCAATGCCATACTAATTTTCGTTATCGTAAACGTAATCGAATGAATACGGATAGTAAACCAAACTCGCACTAGGCACCCTGATCAATTAATACCAATCTACACTTATTCATGCTTGTTTGTACAACATGACTAAGTCGTTTTTTAAATTAAGTACGATCGTATGGCACGCGATTTAAAGTCTTCATTCCACTTCCGTGCTGACCATCAAGACACGTACCAAAAAGTTTGGACAATCGTTCCTTTGCCGAACTGCCCTTATGTGGTATTTGTCCCTATCTACTGACCCTGATAGGTAGGGTATGGCAGCTGGAACTTCGGGTCCGGCTGTCTTTTCAAGGGTACCATGGGAGTTCCGGATCCTAGGCCCCCTGCCGGTTATGCCTTCGCGGGCGTCTCCGGCAGGCCCCGGACATGGGTTGGACTCGTGGTGGCATGTGGTTAGCTATAGAAGTGGGAATGTTCGTCTGCGTGGTTGGTCTGGCCAGGTTTCCATTTCGTGCATAGCGAGCGGGTCTTAGTAACGGTCCGGTGGGGGCCTGAAGCGAAAAGATCTGCGGGGTACGTGAGTTACCCTTAGTTGGTGTGGTGCTCGGTGGTTTTCACTGAGTAGTTACTCTAACATCTCCGGTACTAGTCTGGAGAACTAGTAGAGGTGCCCGCTAGATGCAAAGGCCTCCGGTTTAATCAGCCGCGTAGGAATTTGGAATTGATCAGGTGCCTGGATGGGTACCGAGAAGTGAGTGTGCTTACAACTCCGCCACCAAAGAGGACATTTGGTAGTCGGCTTTAGAGCTGACGGCCAAAGCAGTGGTACACTGCGAGTTGTGCTCTTAGTGCAACGAGAAGTGAGCGAGCTTACAGCTCCGGTGACCTATCTGGATATTAGGTAGTGGACTATACGTGTCCACGGGGCGACTAGCTTGAGACACTAGTCTTGTACTGGATGAAGGATGCGTACCGGCGTGTTCTGATCTGGCGTTATGACCTGACGTAGATGGTCCCTTGTGCTTGCGCAAGGTTATTCTGACACCTACTTTGTAACCGGAAGGTTGGTAGGGGGTGTCAGTATAAACTTTAAAGTAGTGTATAGCGGGTTGCCCGTATGTGGAATGCGCTTCCCGCACACGTGTTTCCCTCCTCTTTCTCTCCCGGGTTATTTAAGCGGGGCGTGAAAAAGCATTTATGCAGGCCGTCATAGTGTGAGCGTTCGGCATAGCGTGGTAGCGCTGTGATGAACGCTTTCACTTCTTGGGCTTCACTGGCTGCTTTTCATCAGGCAGGGTGAAGCCACTTTGACGTGCCACAAAAAAAAAAACTAAGCTGTTGAATATAGAAACATGTAGTTCATCATCAGCCTATAAACGTCCCACTACCCACTACTGGGTTCAGACCTTCCCACATGATCATTATACATGTGGAGATTGCTATGGGTATCATAACCCACCACGCTGGCGTAATGTGAATTGGTGGGTTGTTAATGGCGATAACGATAACAATTCGACAACAACATCTGCACCAGAAAAATATTTAACGAACTTCGTTTGTTCCATTAAATTGTCTAAATCGTTTAAAATTGTTAATGAATTATGTACCTTTATTTAAAACACAGAATAATTTGAAATGAAAAGGAAAATTGAAATTACACAATATGAATCCACTAGGTACCTATATATACTTAATAATACTAGCAGCCCGTCCCGGCTTCGCTCGGGTGGATATTGTTTATATTTGTTTATATAGTTTATGTTACTCAGCGCTAATGTAGCATTCCAATGGTAATTTTTTTTTAAAATCGGTCTAGTAGTTTTTGAGTTTATTCGATACAAACGTACATACAACAATACAAAGCTTTCCTCTTTATAATATTAGTATAGATAAGTATATTTTCTAATTAGCCCTTTGATGCTGTTGCTGTGCTCTTGCAGGGTGTCCCAAGAATACCTTCTTTGATATGAGGTAATCCACTTTGAGCACCCAGCTAATTATTATATTATTACCTTTATTGTAATGTGATATGCAATAAATTATTTGAATTTAAATTTGAATTTACACGATTGCTGCTAAATCATGGTAATTCTCGGCTTGCAGTTGCAATCTTTCGTCAAAAATCTGTGACAACATAAAGCAATAGTAGCGTAAGTTTATGAGGACAACTTGTCCATAAAATTTCGGTTCGTGACTAGGAACATTATCTAACTTTCCACATTGAAACAACAATTATTACAGTTTAACGTTCGCACATGAAAATAGAAATTGAAGTTTACGTTGTTGATTAAACGATTGCGGGACCTGTCCTTTGTTCTGGCAGATGGGTTGCGGGAGTGCGTCTGTTTTGATGTCCGCCGGTTATAATCGCGCATTAACGTGTTTATGGCTCGTAAAACGATTGCCAGTTGCAGTGCGCGATAGTTTGTGAACTGTTAAAAGTGTTAACGAGACAACGGATGGATACACCCCATGTTTGTGTAGTGTACTGCGTGTACCGCAAAATAAGGAAGGAGTTAAGGAGACTGCTAAGTGCCTAGACTGAGTTTTGTTTGTACGATCCGTATTTATTCGATCACGTTGAGGAACACGAAAATTTGTATATTTATAAAATTTACAAAATACAGTGAAAAAATTAAACGCCCAGCCAGGAATCGAACCTGGGTCTTCCGCAATCCGGGCGGCTGCACTGACCGCTATGCTACCGGGAAAGCTGACGTAGACGCTGAATTTTGTCACTGCTTTTGTAATTTTAGAGTGCTAATAGCGGCACAGCGCGCCATCTATACAACGGTCATTGCAACCGATGGCTATGCAGATTCATCTTTGCAGATGAAATAGCTTCAGTGCAGCAAACAAACAAACTCACTTTTTTTAATAATAAGTATCCTATAACTTTGATTATACTCTTGAGAATACGTGTACAAAATTTGATGATGATCGGTTAAATAATTTAAGCACTTGAAAAAAAAAAAAAGTGAAAATTTGTAAGGCAAAATTTTAACTCTTCTCGTATGTCGCCGGGAGGAGCTGCTTCAATGCTATACTAATTTTCATTTACGTTAACGTTATCGAATTTCAAATGAAACTCACTCTAGGCACCCAAAAGGTGATCGCGCTCGAGTCTCACTCGACCTCTCTATTTTAGGGTACGAGTGGATACTCATACCCTAAAATAGAGTATTGTCCTCTTTTTCATGTAGGCGTACTTTATAATACGACACCAATAAAGTACGCTAAAACACTCCATTTACGTAAAACTGATTGTTACTGGCTCGTTACTGGTTATAAGTACTTATGAGACTAAATTAACAGGTATGTTAGGTATGCACAGCCACAAAACATTTGTTAAATATCGCGAAGAGCAACAAAAGACAAATAAATAAAATAAGACTCTTTTTTTATGCTAGGTACCTACTTTATTTTTTTCTTACAAAATGAAGAAATACTTTATTCGTCCTGAAAAAAGATGGCAACCCTACCTCTCACGGATACGAAATCCCACAACAGCTGCGCTTAGTATGTCTTGAGATGGTCCGAGATTCCGTATCGGTGTGCGCTGCCCGAACGCGGTACAGTCAACAGCAAAAGTAGATGATGTTTACTAGATTTCAAAATTAAGTTTCGATAGTGTAAGCCGGTATTTTCTATATAACTACAGTCAAAGTCTGTAGGTACAGAGACACTCGAAGGTTTTTCGATATGCGTCTAAAAAGTTTTGATTTTCATACTGATTTCATATTTTGAAACTTGACCAATCATCAGTTACTTTTGCTGTTGACTGTACCTGTTTTTTTTTTTTAGTTGATGGCTTCGTGCGATTAGCACATTTAGCCAGTGTCAAAGTAATTTTTCTTACAAGTAATACATAAATAAACCATATTTCCTTCCTGTATAATGATGATGAATGATAAAAGAAATGAGAAATGATATACCCCCCCACCCCTCGAGTATCTCAGTAAAGATGTGGGGCCTTACTTAGTCCTCGGGCGTAATTTTTGAGAGAATTTGAAATGTGACGTTGCACTGTTTTGTTTCATTTGCCAACACTCATGCACGCTCACGAACACTTAACGGTTAAAATCCACCATTATTTCACATTAATATTCGACATAACACAAATTTTAGAAAATAGGACAAAACCGCAGACATGACTCTTCACTTTCCCGCCAAGAATTCCCTGTACCTGTTTATGAAGCCTACCTTTTGCGGCCTCTATATTTGTTGTAAAATAACTCACACCAGGCCCTCAGATTCGGTATTCGGTGCAGAGGCGGTACCGAATGAAAACGCACCGACCCGGTGAGGAAGAGGCCTTAAGCCCATCACACACGTAGCTATAATATATATTAATATACCGTACTATAACATATATTATAGCAAGCTACTACACACGAATACTATGCTATAATATATATGTTGGTGACGTCATAGAAATATATATTATAGCTGCGTGTGAGGTCACTCGAAAATTTGTATAGAAAATATACCGTAATATGCCTTGCTATAATTTATATTAATATATATTATAGCTACGTGTGTGATGGGCTTTATGCTATGCAGTATGCGGTGTCGTTGTTGTATCGTTTGAACAAGTTGTTGTTCTACGAATGCTACGATACCGTACAGAGCACCAAGTGCGAGTTTTATTTGTTATTCGGTAGTTAAAGAAAACGTGGATTCGGACAACTTTGAAACAGCGCTCCTTGGTGATAACCAACGTGGTGAGTTATTATCGTTTTTATTTACGTTATTGAATGGTAAATGGTAATGGTAAAACTGGGTGCCCCAGTACTGTCAGGCGTATTGATTTTAAATTCGTATAGTATCGGGTTTATAAAAGACATTTCCTTTACGAACTGTAATAATTTAATAAAGCGTAACTACTTTCTATTTTTCTTTAAATATTTTTGTATCAATAAATTACCATATGAGAAAAATTTTTAAAACTACTTTTTCAATTGTACAATATTATAACTATCATAATTTAAGGTCGGTAACAGTAACTTAAACATTTCTAAAACTTTAAATAAAAAAAGTCATTTAAATTACAGGCAATCACAAAAAAAATAATATAGGTATCTATCAATTAATAAAAATATAAAAAAAATTCACACCGTTGTACACACGGCGGCAGATCAACCTACCCAAAACTGTCAAATATCTACGATCAATTTTGAAATTTAAAGTTTTGTTATAAGGATCAATATTCATTGGAGAAATTTGATAGGTTTGAGTAGGTTAATTTGCCGCCATGTGTACTATACGTGTGGTCCACTGGTTAAACCATCGGTCTATACAATGTCTATTACCGGAGGTATACAATGTACTCAGTTTAGTTGTTGATCAGACTGTTCTTTGTCCGCCTGGCTAGCTGCCACCGTCTATCTAAGTCTGTCGCCAAAACAACAAGTGTAAATGTTACAAGCATTGTTGTGATCCTTACATACATCCGTACGATAGCCAGTTCATTAGTGTTTGAGGATTCCAGGTTAAGTGCGGTGCTATCTTCGACCTTATCGTTTATATATAGCGTCAGGTGATATAAAGATACTGTTAAGGACAATAAACAAATATAAATACATGCATACGTAATGCCTAAAATATTGATATGTACTGTTCGTGTACTAGGCCTTGTCCTGTTCGCGCATGTGCTATTCGGTCTTGTGCTCTAAGTGGACTACCTCAATCTCTCGTCCTTCTTCCAAAACGGGGTAAACAGAGTTTCAAATCAATATTACCAATTGTGAGTAAACTGGCCTTAAGTGACCTTGACGCCACATTTAGCATAATCAAAGTCGGGCTCTGAGGTGAAATAGAACATTTGTTTATGTTTCATATTTATGAAGACATGAATTATTATAACAATATAATGCCAATAAATACCCACAACAATATTAGTTAGTATGTGCGGTCCAGTAATTGGTTCATCATAATCAGCCCACGTCAGTCCACTGCTGGACACATAGGCCTCTCCCAATGCATGCCACTGAGCCCGATCTTCGGCTTCATGTTGGCTCTTCATAAAGGGGGGGGTTGGTCATTGCCCATAGTCGCCACGCTTGGCATGCGGGTTGGCGACCGCAGGACGTAGCTCCTCGAAATGGTGACGCTGCTGCCCGTCACCGGCCTTTGTTATTTTGGCTACGCCTGGTTTAGGATGGATATACCGCCATCTGGCGGTCGTCATTTCCTCGTCCGTTGATCAGCGGGATAAACCACGAGCAGGTGAGGTTGACTTAGGGCACTAAGATAGTGTTTGTGCCCTCTTACATCCCAGTAATTAGTACCTAATTGGTTGATTATCATTAATTAAAATAGTTTGTCGAAAGGAAAATGAAAATATCATACCTATCGCATACTTACTATTATATTAAATGCCTACCCTACCCAGCCAGGAATCGACCCTGGGTCTTCCGCAATCCGGGCGGCTGCACTGACTATTATGCTACCGGGAAGGCTGACGTAAGCAAGCACTTAATTTTTCCACTGCTTTGATTTTTGACTGCTTTTTAGCGGCAGCAGTGCCATCTATCCAACGGTTATTGCAACCGATGGCTATTTTCTCTGTATTTTATAAATATTTAATTTAGTTTAAGTGTAGCAATTTGCACTTAAAAATAAAAAGTAAAATATAATAGATATTGTAAGTGTAAGTGTAAGACATACCTATAATCGCGTGACACTTTTATTAGACTCATACATCTTTTTTACTGACGTTTGCGACTGTATATTCCAGACTTTTAAATATAAGGCTTGTACAAATGAGCCACTTCTGTCTATCGTTATAAACAAACACACGCTTTCCAAGCCAACATTGTGCAGTTTCTCATCGCCTAGCTCGGTTACACTGTAAATGTCTCAGAAGCCTCAATAGCCAAACGGCCATCAAGATTTCGAACAGAATTCAGGCAAACAGCGTTAAAAATCGACAAAATAAATGTATAAAATCAAGATAGATAGGTTCATAAAAAAAAACGTGAAAACCGCAGTGTGGGCTTGTATTGTTTTGAATTACGACTTTTAACATTGTATAAATTTATGACGATGTCCGATTTTGAGCCGCAAACGACCCACGCGCCGTAAATGCCTACACCTGTAAAATTGAAGACCGATGTGACCCTGAAAAAATACGGAAATAACTTACGGTACACGACTCGACGTTTAGCGAATTGTATTTTAGATTTAAAAAAAATAGTTTCTACGAAAAATATAGAGTTTTTGATTGTTGGCTTGTTATGTAACGTGTGTCCGTTTGATGGTATTGTTTAAAGTGTTATATAAAAATAAATAAGAAGGAAATACTTTTATTGACACACACACACATTTACAATTATAAACATAACAGAATCCATCAAAAACATGGAATACGATAACCCACATGTGGTAATGGAATTCAATTAATTTTGATTGCTTTTCTCTTTTAATGATACTGGAGCTAGCGAACGAGCATGATGCGGCTCGCCTGATTGAAGCCCAAGGACGCTTGCATCATCAACATTGGTACCGCGTGCGTTGCTTACCTAGAAGAATCAGTTCTTATGCCTCGTTTTTTCACTGGTTATAGATTCAGTTTTATAATGTTGCGATCCATTTCAATCAAAGGCAAACCAATACGAATATTGTCATAGACATACTTTTACCATATTATGACCACGACTGGCTCAACTCGGTCGAAACGTCGCGTCGTCGGGTATATTATGTCTGGCACTTAATACACAGTATTTTGCATTAATCCCCGTTATTAACCATTGTTATTAACAGGGATTAAAACTTATTGTATATGTGGGTATTCATAGAATATAAGGTGGCTGCGCCCACCAACTAAGAGCATGTAATAAAACAGTGCGTAACATACCAGCAAACGTTTCACTCGTCCTACATCGAATATCTCGAATATCTTTAATAAAACTAATTAACTAATTAACTCCTCCTTTAATCTGTCTGTCAATATTTAACTGTGCCTTCCTAAATTTAGATTTTGTGCTCAACGCGCAAAGGTCGGCTATCGTTCTCTGTCAATCGAGTCAGTTGGCTTAATGGTGTAGAGTGCATTGTGGTAGCGGAATTTACATTGCAATGCAGCAATTGTGATCGGCATTGAGACGTTCGTCTTCATGAGCCCTGCCCACTAGACAGCGCCGCAGCGCGACAATGGCGCGCTATATTTAGCGGCGCCCACGCAATCACAGGTTGTGCTGCACACAAGTGATAATAATTGTTTTTGGTATTCTCAGAAATGAGAGCAAAGCTTTGAACCTTTATGGCATTAAACTAAATGCTGGTCAGGCTGACCCCATACATATTTTATTTTACATACTTATGCTTTTGTTTGTTGTTTTAAATAGGGTTGCCAACTATTTTTCAGGAAATTAAAGTAAATCTATCACTAAATAGTATAAAAAAAAAGATTTTATTGAATTCCTATTTTTATACTATAAAATAAAGTATTTTCCAAATTTATTTATTTAAAAGTTTAAAAACATATTTATTTATGCTCTTGGCAATATCTTATATTTTTTTATTGTTTTTTTCGTTTCACTTCACCTGAGTCTGAGTATCATCCAGTAGTTCAGAAATTAGGTCAACAGGAATATTCCGCTCAAACGCACGCATTAGTCGGAAATAAAGTAAATTCCATACTATATTTTTTTTTAAAGAATAATGTATGGGGGTGGAAAATACCGTAGGATACGTTATTTTAAAGAATGGTTTGCAACCCTAGTTTTAAACCACATTAACATTTCTATTTGAAATGTACAGTGGTCTCTATGTATACATTTTGGGCTGGCATTTTTTAAAATAAAATACCTACTAACCTAAAAATAATTACCGCCCAATCAGATGGTTAGTATATGGCTATGTGGTCTATGGTCAGGTCTTAGACCCGCAGGTGGGTTGATCAGACCATGAAACTTAACAACAACTTTCCCCAAAAAACATAGGTAAGTCAAAAATTGAGTTTTTTTTACTTTCCCATACAAAGCTTCTATCTAAGACGGTAAAAAAAAACCGGTGTTATTATAAGCGCGTAAGGAAGAGTAGACGATTTAAGTTTATAAAATATAAAATGTATGTACTTATAATATTCATTACAAATACATTTGATTAATTAACATTGTTTGAAATCGTTTCAATTGTATATAAACGGTCGAATATCGACCACTGGGCGAGACATGGTAATTTAGTAAACTTTTATTGATATCCTACAGGTTCTATAACTATTCAACCACAGTCATCATCATCGTCATCATCAGCTCATTTTTATGTCCCCACTGCTGGGGCACGAGCCTTCCTTCTGGATGGATAGGGATAACGGGCCATAAACCACCACGCGGGCCCAGGGAGGATTGGTGGTTGGTAACGACTGCTAATGCAGCCGGGACTATCGGCTTTACGTGCCTTCCGAAGCACGGAGGAGCTCGAGATGATAAATTTTTGGTCACCCATCCAATGACCGGCCTTTGCGAAAGTTGCTTAACTTTAGCAATCGCAGACCGAGCGCGTTAACCACTGCGCCATCGAGCTCCTCATCCACAACCGACTCAACTACAACAACTCAACCACAGTAAGACTTGTAAATAAGTGATTAAAAGGACTTTTACAACACAACATTATTACCAACATTTTTGGTCTGATAACTAATTTAGGCAAGATGGTGGTAGTTAGCCACCTCCCTAGTAATAAAAACCAGCGCAACATGTACGCACGTTTGTACATCATGGTGGCACTTCACATGGCTATTTGTATTCGCGTATTTGCCATATTTGGCAAATAATTGCCATGTGTTGTAGGGCAATTATTTGCCAAATATGGCAAATACGCGAATACAAATAGCCATGTGAAGTGCCACCATCAGACTTGACTTTTATGGATATGGCATATAGTTGAACATGTATAAAGAGTTTCACCCGAGTTCTTACCGTAATAACACGTGTTAAGAGAGTCCATTATAATTTCTATCTGCCGTACAATTATTGTACCCTTACTACTAATATTAATAAAAAAAACGAACAAGCCTTACAGTCTTAGAGCACTTATAGTCGCATATGATGTGTAACATTTGACATCTCATCTTTTGAAATCAATATTACAATAGAAAATAGAATATAGAATTCACAATGACGTATATTTTTTCTCTTTTTTTCCTTTTTTTAATTTTTTCTCTTTTTTTATATTTATTTTGTAAATATTGTTTCAATGTCTATTACAAACGAAATGGTTGAAATCAATATTACAAATGAAAATAGAATATAGGTTTACAAATCATAGAGAGAATGCAGTAAATACTCATCAGAATACACTGTTATCCCGTTACAATGTTACGATCACATTTCTACGAAATCACTCCCACAAATATTACGACCTACTACGGACATTGGGCTTAAAGTGTCGATCACTGGCTCTCTCGACTAACACGTAACAGTTACAGGATCACACTGTTACGGCCCTACTTCTGTCCCTTTTCTACAAAATCACTCCCACACATTGTATACAACCTTATTTTTAGTTTATACGAAAACCGAAACACGTGTCAAATATTTTCATTTAAAGAATCATTACAAAAAAAAACAAAAAAAACTTGAGAGGTGTCAAGGGACACCTTGATGGAACGAAGTTCCTTTCGATTAATTAGTAAAGGAATTGTAATATTTTTTTTTTTTTTTTAAGTCTTAATAATATTTTTTTTAAATGTTTATATAATTTTTAACGCAAATTTTGTTGCGAACAAATTACAAAAACACAAATGTTGAAAAAATTTCCACAAGCAGGGTTTGAACCTGCACCCTTCTGACATACCGGGTCAGGTGCTCTTCCAATTGAGCTATCGTGGTTCTAACCAACCCGCCGAAATTATTCAACACTATTTACTTTTTACTTTGAAAGCCAAAGGCGCCCATTCAATGTCAACAACTACCGTCATTAACATCCGATCATAATATTTTCAGGTGCAGGTTCAAACCCTGCTCGTGAAAATTTTTTTCAACATTTGTGTTTTTGTAATTTGTTCGCAACAAAATTTGCGTTAAAAATTATATAAACATTTATAAATAGCTTGCCTACTTCTTAACTGATCTTTAGTATTTGTAAAAATATTATGATCGGATGTTAATGACGGTAGTTGTTGACATTGAATGGGCGCCTTTGGCTTTCAAAGTAAAAAGTAAATAGTGTTGAATAATTTCGGCGGGCTGGTTAGAACCACGATAGCTCAATTGGAAGAGCACCTGACCCGGTATGTCAGAAGGGTGCAGGTTCAAACCCTGCTCGTGGAAATTTTTTCAACATTTGTGTTTTTGTAATTTGTCCGCAACAAAATTTGCGTTAAAAATTATATAAACATTTATAAATAGCTTGCCTATTTCTTAACTGATCTTTAGTATTTGTAAAAATATTATGATCGGATGTTAATGACGGTAGTTGTTGACATTGAATGGGCGCCTTTGGCTTTCAAAGTAAAAAGTAAATAGTGTTGAATAATTTCGGCGGGCTGGTTAGAACCACGATAGCTCAATTGGAAAAGCACCTGACCCGGTATGTCAGAAGGGTGCAGGTTCAAACCCTGCTCGTGGAAAAAAATTTTTCAACATTTGTGTTTTTGTAATTTGTTCGCAACAAAATTTGCGTTAAAAATTATATAAACATTTATAAATAGCTTGCCTACTTCTTAACTGATCTTTAGTATTTGTAAAAATATTATGATCGAATGTTAATGACGGTAGTTGTTGACATTGAATGGGCGCCTTTGGCTTTCAAAGTAAAAAGTAAATAGTGTTGAATAATTTCGGCGGGCTGGTTAGAACCACGATAGCTCAATTGGAAGAGCACCTGACCCGGTATGTCAGAAGGGTGCAGGTTCAAACCCTGCTCGTGGAAATTTTTTCAACATTTGTGTTTTTGTAATTTGTTCGCAACAAAATTTGCGTTAAAAATTATATAAACATTTATAAATAGCTTGCCTACTTCTTAACTGATCTTTAGTATTTGTAAAAATATTATGATCGGATGTTAAATGACGGTAGTTGTTGACATTGAATGGGCGCCTTTGTCTTTCAAAGTAAAAAGTAAATAGTGTTGAATAATTTCGGCGGGCTGGTTAGAACCACGATAGCTCAATTGGAAGAGCACCTGACCCGGTATGTCAGAAGGGTGCAGGTTCAAACCCTGCTCGTGGAAATTTTTTCAACATTTGTGTTTTTGTAATTTGTTCGCAACAAAATTTGCGTTAAAAATTATATAAACATTTATAAATAGCTTGCCTACTTCTTAACTGATCTTTAGTATTTGTAAAAATATTATGATCGGATGATAATGACGGTAGTTGTTGACATTGAATGGGCGCCTTTGGCTTTCAAAGTAAAAAGTAAATAGTGTTGAATAATTTCGGCGGGCTGGTTAGAACCACGATAGCTCAATTGGAAGAGCACCTGACCCGGTATGTCAGAAGGGTGCAGGTTCAAACCCTGCTCGTGGAAAAAAATTTTTCAACATTTGTGTTTTTGTAATTTGTTCGCAACAAAATTTGCGTTAAAAATTATATAAACATTTATAAATAGCTTGCCTACTTCTTAACTGATCTTTAGTATTTGTAAAAATATTATGATCGAATGTTAATGACGGTAGTTGTTGACATTGAAGGGGCGCCTTTGGCTTTCAAAGTAAAAAGTAAATAGTGTTGAATAATTTCGGCGGGCTGGTTAGAACCACGATAGCTCAATTGGAAGAGCACCTGACCCGGTATGTCAGAATGGTGCAGGTTCAAACCCTGCTCGTGAAAATTTTTTCAACATTTGTGTTTTTGTAATTTGTTCGCAACAAAATTTGCGTTAAAAATTATATAAACATTTATAAATAGCTTGCCTACTTCTTAACTGATCTTTAGTATTTGTAAAAATATTATGATCGGATGTTAATGACGGTAGTTGTTGACATTGAATGGGCGCCTTTGTCTTTCAAAGTAAAAAGTAAATAGTGTTGAATAATTTCGGCGGGCTGGTTAGAACCACGATAGCTCAATTGGAAGAGCACCTGACCCGGTATGTCAGAAGGGTGCAGGTTCAAACCCTGCTCGTGGAAATTTTTTCAACATTTGTGTTTTTGTAATTTGTTCGCAACAAAATTTGCGTTAAAAATTATATAAACATTTATAAATAGCTTGCCTACTTCTTAACTGATCTTTAGTATTTGTAAAAATATTATGATCGGATGTTAATGACGGTAGTTGTTGACATTGAATGGGCGCCTTTGGCTTTCAAAGTAAAAAGTAAATAGTGTTGAATAATTTCGGCGGGCTGGTTAGAACCACGATAGCTCAATTGGAAGAGCACCTGACCCGGTATGTCAGAAGGGTGCAGGTTCAAACCCTGCTCGTGGAAATTTTTTCAACATTTGTTTTTTTTTTAATATTTTTTTTATTATTAACAAATATAATGTTATATAAACTTTATCAGTAGGTTTTTTTTTTGTTTGTTTTTTTTTTTGTTTTTTTTTTGTTTTTTTTTAGGTTATAGTGCGTACTTGCTAAAAAAACAAAAGCATTTATTATTATCTGTATATAATCTCTACTTACCTAACTCCATCAGCAATATCCGGAACTTGTGCAGAAACACTGTCAGGATTCATTATTATTATTATTTTTTATTATTTATTATTTACAAAAAACCTGTATACACTCAACAAAAATAATCGTCGAAATAGAAATGAAAATATCTGGCTTGCTTTCTATAAGAGAGAGAGAGAGACAGACAGAGAAACATTTTGACAGACAAAGAAACAGTTTGCACTGAAACCCTTGTAAGCTATAGCAAAAATGAAACTCATTTTGAAAATACTGTATATTATTATTACAAAATATTAAATCAACGAAAAAATATAAATAAATAAATAATTTACAAATAAAATTAACAAAATAATATTTCGACCGTCACAGGACTCGAACCTGCAATCTTCGGATCCGAAGTCCGAAGCCTTATCCATTAGGCCACACGGTCTTGTGAACTTCTTGATAACAATGGCGAAATCAACGTACACTTCTATTGATAAAAAAAGTGTCGTGACAACATTTTTCGTAAGAATTTTTTCCGTCCAGCCCCCTTTCACAACGCGCGATAAGGAACTTCGTTCCAATAATATCTTGAAAACTCAAGAATTTACAAGCTTTTTGTGCAGTCCCGTTGTGTGTTTTTAGTAGGGTATACTATAATTGAAGTTTTGTAAATATTGTTTGGTCAAAATGTAACATGGTATGAAAAATATTGAAATCGATTCTATTACTGATTCTGAACAAACAGTTTTCAGGTTTCGTATAAACTAAAAATAACATTGTATATAGAAGGCGAGCGGAAAGATGTTACACATCAAAAATACTTAAAATTGGCTAAATGCTAAACGCGAAGCCTTTAATTAAGATAATTAAGAGCGTTTACGCCGCACACTAGCGTCGCCAATGGAAAAAAACATATCCAGTAATTAGAGATAGAAAATCAAATTATGCTCAACGAACTATCTGAATGAAGTAATTTAGCATTTTTACTTCACCTAATGAACACCTGACATGTTATGATATAGTTAAATATGGCGTTATAGTCAAAAGTGGCCGTAACGTCTTATTTAACTAAACCATAACATGTAAGGTGTTCATTAGGTGACGTAAAAATGCTAAATTACTTCATTCAAATAGTTTGTTGAGCATAATTTGATTTTCTATCTCTAATTATTAGATATGTTTTTTTTCATTAATGGCGCTAGTGTGCGGCGTAAACGCTCTAATTAATTAACATATAATAAAGAAAATTGTCAGTTTTGTATAGATAGATGTGGAGGCCTCTGTATCCTACACCTGCTAACTCTAATCAGGATCTGAGCTCGGCGTTCTACGCACTAGACTGTGGAAACGGAAAAAACAGTTTTGATTTTTTTGTTGACAAAGCCAGTTGTAAACAATCAAGCAGTAGACTAGTTCAAATTGAGACAAGCCCGCTCGCAGTAGTGTCGTGTCAAACAGCTATATTTAAAGCGGCCGCCCCCGCGCGGCGCGCATATTAAACGATCCACTTTTGTTTGTGTCATCTCTTCGTTGTTGACTCCTGTTTCGGTTTAATGATTGACGTGCACGTCACAATATGCGGTTGCGTGCTCTCACTATTGAAAAGTAATAGAAACCGAAAGTAATGTACAAAGATACTTAGGTACCTTTTTCTGAGGCGCATTCCACACCAATTATTTTGATGGATGATAATGATGATTTTTGATTTCATTTGATTTTATCGCATGGACATTTTTACACTATTATTACACTAACTTCTTAATTAAACCCCCGCGGTTTTATTCACCATTCGATGTCGATGACGATAACAAAATTTAAATACCTATGCAGCTCACTTTTAATAGCAATTGTTATAAAAAATGTTAATATAAACATCGCATGTCCGATATGGGCAAAACCACAGAACAGTTAAGGCAAAACTGTTGGTGTACTCAACAACAAGTAGACACATTTAGTTTACAGTTTATAATTTGTGAATTATTAAATTAATAACTATAGATAACTATGAGAAATTAAAAAAAATATAGAATAAACACGTAAGTAATTTTTTTTTTATTCTTTACAACTTTGTAACATGGATGGCCTTCAGTTTATTCTAGTCAAATTCAAATTTTTATTTGCTATTCTTGGTGTAGGTACAATAGATCTTAAAACTAAACATCAGTTCACACAAGAACCCTGCAAGGGCACTGCTAATATCAAATGCTTAATATTAGAATGAATACCTACCTAAATTAAATTTACATTTTACATTTTAATTAAAAAATAACAATAATTATATAATAAATAAAAGTCTAGTTTATTCTAAATTCTATGCCTAAGCATGACTTCTGGGTGCCTAGCGCGAGTTTAATTCGCCATTCGATCACGTTAACGAGTGTCGCCAGGAGGCGCTGCTTCGATGCCATACTAATTTATGTTTTCGTAAACGTAATCGAATGAATCCGAATAGTAACAAAACTCGCGCTAGGCAGTAGGCACCCTGAGCGTTGGATGAATTTAATTTGCCATCACCCATTTCTTCTTCCTCTTTCAGAATACTTTGAATAGGTAGTACGAAACAGAATAGAAACATTCCTTTCGAGCTCAAAGGCATTTAAATGTTTTTCCAATTAACCCATTTATGATGTAAACCGTAGTTACCTATTACCTACTACCTACGTACGGCCCATTACGTTGGAGATATGTCTCCTGTGCTAAGAATAGCGCTTCGCGGACAAGCCCCCTCAATTACACTAGTACTCTTACGGGTAGTATAAATGTCACAGATTATAAATACTTCGTTCACAGATACGACGTCGTATAAATTTTCGTTCGTTGAATAAAGAATACGCGAACTTTACACATAACGATCAGACACTGAACGCATTGGTTGTTATCTACTTTTTTACCTACGCTGTCTATCCGTATAAAGTATTTCATCGCAAACAACTTAAGCGCCACTTAAGCTATTTTCATCTTCCTCACCGAATTTACGCAGTTTAAATAAAAACAGTTACTTTTTACTTAGTATAAAAGAGCCGAAAGTCTGCCTTCCTCTAAAAACAGCTTAAAATTCTACTGTAAACATACAAGCAAATGAGAATAAAATATAGTGTTCTATCATTTGCATAGTGTTTAGTTTTAGTCTAAAACAATAAAAAATGTTAAATAATAAAGAGATTTCATTCGTTTCATTTTAATGTGTAGAATTTGCGTAAACTAAGAACATTATTGTAAGCATCAAAGTAAACTAGCGTTGGTAATTACCAACCCACCTTTGATAAATATAAAAGATTGAAAAAAATACTTTTAAACATAATGAAACAGCGTGGACCCTGGTACCTATATAGGTAATTCGTTGCTAAAGTTTGGTAGCTATTCAAATAATAAGTTGCTATTATGAAAATAAGGCATCAAAGCCACCAAAAATGGAATGGTTTTCCTCCTTGGGGTCCTTTAAACGAATTGTGAAGAAACCACTTGCGGGTCGACATGGTGAGGGGCTCGATGGCGCAGTGGTTAACGCGCCCGGTCTTTGAGTGCTGAGGTTAAACAACTTTCGCAAAATCCAGTCATCGAATGGACCAAAAATTTTTTCATCTCGAGCTTCTCCGCGCTTCGGAAGGCACGTAAAGCCGTTGGTCCCGGCTGCATTAGCAGTCGTTAACACCATCGCACCACACTGGGCCCACATGGTAGTTTATAACCCGTTCTCCCTATCCATCCATAGGGAAGGCTCGTGCTCCAACAGTGAGGACATAAAATGAGATGATGATGATGATGAAGCTGAGGGCGGGTAGTGAGGCACCATCCTGCTCCACTTAGCTGGCCTCGCACCTGGATCTGCTTACACTAAACCTTAGATAGAGTGGAGTCATTTGCCAACATCTCCATAAAAATGTAAAATGCAGTGAGCTGTAGTAGAATACTCTATGTGCAACTGATGTCGTTCTCGAGCCACAAACAAAAGGAGACTGCAGAAAGTAAAGCTTCATTCGAGCAATGTCCACGTAGACAACTTAACACAGACACGGACAAGCACGTACCCTGGATTTTTTGTTGGGGTAGGTGGGGGGAGGGGGGGGGGTGTACCGGTTGGGTAAATAATTAAAGTACCTAAATAACACTTAAAAGCTCTCGGAAATAAATAGAAAATCAATTTTCACGTAATAATGATTTAATACATAATTTTAAGAATGAGGCAATGTTACAGCATTAAATTTACCGGTTTTAGTCGGGAGGATATATGTTTTTACTCGTTTTAATGTTGAAAAGGATCTTATTTTTACATCAAGGATTATATTTTGTAGGTATAACACTTTCGGGGGGGGACCCCCGGGGTACGTCCTTGCACACGGAATAACAGCTGCGTTTGGACTGTTCCGAGCAGTTCCGTTTGTATGAAGCTTACTTCTGTGCAGTCTCCTTGGTTTGTGGTCGAGCCCACACAGGAAGCGGGCCTGACTCGTTGCACTCTTGTTCAATTGTTGCGCAACTGTGCGTTTACTAGATGGTGGCACCGGTGGCATGGCTACTTAGCTTATCGACTTAAAATGTTAGTTTGTATTAAGCACATTAGAGTATGTTAAATCCTACAATTCCCACACTACATTCTGCATACATAATGCATCTAAAACTTTTAAATTTTAAACGTATAAAATATTTCAAATGAATTGTAGGTAATTTACTATGTTTTATGTACGTTGTTCGTTGTCTGAAATAAACAGATCTATCTATCTTTATATAGCTTATAGGAACCTACGTTGGTTCTGATTTGAGATTTAAGACATTAATCGTATTTATCTTCGTATTTCTGTTAAAATATTTTTCTTGTTTTGAATGAATTTGTGAGCATCTTGCTAAGTTCTTCTCGTTAGAGGACTGCGTGCTCTGACGACTGCACCCTCGTGATAGAACCAAGACTACATTTTGGAAATGCTTCAGTAAGGATACTACTAAGTTTTAGTTTTACGCTAATCACGTTAACAAAAACGATAATAAAACTTTCAATACTTTTTACTCCACTACTGCTTACTTTCATGGACAGCACACTATATTGAGCCAAGGCAGAATCCATCAATAATCACACTAATATTATAAATGCGAAAGTTTGTGTGTATCCGTGTATGTTTGTTGCTTCTTTACGCTGCAACGAATGGATGGATTTGGATGAAATTCGGCATACAGATAGTTTATAACCTGGATTAAAACAAAGAATACTTTTTATCCCGATATTCTCACGGGAACGGCAACCACGCGGGCGAAACCGCATGCGGCCGCTAGTATTAATAATAATTCATTTATTCTTCTATACATTAACAAACCAGCCACCGGCAATAAGAACTACTTTCTAAAAAAGAGAGAAGCTTAAAATTTTAAATATGGCGACCCCTTTGATTATACAGGATGTTTGGTACTACGTATACACCGAGACATTTTAGTGGTTGTTTTCCCGCAGGTGGGTAGATCAGACCATGAAACTGAACCACTTTCCCCAAGAGACATAGGTCAAAAAACGAGATAATTTTTTCAGTTTTCTATACAAAGCCTCTATTGACTGAGCATGGTTTGTATGGGAAAGTTAAAAAAATATCTATGTTTCTTGGGGAAAGTTGTTCAGTTTTATGGTATGAGTATTAGGTACCTGCTGAAAAATAACCATTAAAATGTCTCGGTGTATAATCCCGTAACATAGCCATGCAACCAAGTATAAAGAACATCGTGGTAATATGCAAAATCATATTTACGAAATTTTACTGTTCCATAAAATATCTAAAATTTATTTTAAAACATTTTTTTTATTACTTCTGACTCCTGACATGTTTTAAGTCTTTTTCGTTTAGACCATTAGGTTTATTTATTTATTTATTGCACTTATGTATACAGTATCACTTTCATACAGTAATAAAGTAATGTAGCACACCATAATAATTGTAAACCATAATCAACGTAGGAAACAAACATTGTACACATATAAAGTTCCTATGTCTGTTACTAGATGGCGCTGCGCGGCACTATCCTGAATCACGCTATCGTTTCGTTTTCCCGATACCATATATAGACATATAAAGTTCCTATGTCTGTTACTAGATGGCGCTGCGCGGTACTGTCCTGAATCACGCTATCGTTTCGTTTTCCCGATACCATATATAGCGGGCTTGACTTTTGGTTTGTATCGAATCTTCTACGCAGCTATTGCGAACTAATACTAGCTTTTGTACTGGACTTTGTGCTTAGACCAGCTTTCGCTATCGGTCTGAGCCAAGCCTAGTCTTTGGCCGGTTTATTCGCCAATAGTTTTACCTGCCTGTTGTACTGTATGTACCGTTGGTTGGAAATAAACGACAATCGATCAACTTTCCTTCTTTTCTTCCGGATCGCCGTACCCGGGAACCTCGCTTTCTTACATTGGCGCCTCAACTTGTGGCATCCTCACACCACTGGACCCCCCAAGCTGTCATCTGTCAACGTGGCGGCCCAGTCCAGTAGAAAAGGATCAACTGAACCACCCCCACAATTCGTCGTGACGAAGTTTGGCCGAACGACTACCGTGAAGACGAAGAAGGAAAACATGTCGGTGAATTTATCGAATGAACAGTTTCAACATTTGTTGGCCTCAGTGGCATCAAACAGACGCGGTACCCTAACGTCGTGTCAAGCCAGTTACGATGGCCGCAAGGATCCGGAAGCTTTAGAAGCATTCTTAGCAGCAGTTAAGATCTTCATTAAAATAGAGAATATCACGGATAGTGAAGCTTTGACTGGACTTCCGCTACTCTTACGTGACGAAGCTGGTCAATGGTGGCAGGGTATCAAGCATAAAATTACCACGTGGGAAGAGTTCGAGAGCCAATTGAGACGCAGCTTCGCACCGAAGAAATCAGCCGCATTATTGTACCACGAAATTATGACACAGAAGCAGACGACCTCCATGTCTACTGAAGCATTTATAAGAAACAAGCGAATGCTGTTTTCACTTTTACCTGGACCAGAGCATACGGAGCAGCAGCAACTGGACATGCTGTACTATCTGCTTAGCATCAACATCAGAGAAAAGCTGCCTCGCACTTCCTTTGAGACTTTTGACCAACTACTAATCTCGGCGAAAGAAGTTGAGCAGATCTTATTAGAAAAGCACTGTGACTCATCTGTGAAACCCGAAAGTAGCTTCCCTGCTGGTAATGATAAAAAGTTTGCCAAAGCAAAATGTAATTACTGCCGAAGTGTTGGACATACCGTAGAAAGGTGCTTTAAGAAGAAGAACAAAGAAGCCAAGCAGGCTCCGAGTATGGTAAAACCTTTAAAGACTGAAGTTGAAACACAGGCTCCATCACCATCACAACCGAAGCTGTCATGTTATGGCTGCGGCGCCCCAGGATATGTGCGCACTAACTGCCCTACCTGCTCCGAAAAGAGACAACATGGAGTTAAAGCGGAGCGCGTAGCTTTTTGCGCCGTGGACGTACGTAGTGATGTGCGGGCAAGACCGGTCATAACAATAGGCATTGAAAGTATTCAGGGAACTGCCTATCTAGATACTTGCGCCAAGTCAAGCGTAGCTTCCTACTCGCTGTATAAAGCCTTGCTACAGCTAGGCTATGTCTTTAAGAAAGAGGAGCTTAACATTTCATTAGCAGATGGCATAACTAAGAGGCAGGCGGTGTTGAACGTTACAGTCCCAGTAGAGATTTGTGGACGAATTATTCCCACAAATTTTATAATTTTGCCTGAGTCTCGGGATAATAAAACATTGTTGGGAATTGGATTTTTAGAGGATGCTGGTATGATATTGGATCTACCGCAGTTTACCTGGCATTTTAATAATGAACCCAACACCATATTTGAACTCTACGATGAGAATTTTTTGACATTTAATCCATCATCTCCTCCTGAACCGAATTCAAATGCAGCCCAAATTGCTCAGGGGCACGATGCGATACCCCTAGTAGAATCGGCTAGAATCTGGCCAGAGCCACTCAAGGTCACACAAGCAGCCCTACCACAGGAGAGTGCTGGTGTGCGCTACGCGATGACACCCATTGAATTCCCAACTGTCTCTAAAGCTAAGCGACACAGAACTGTATTCGATGGTTACTCTCCATTTATCGATTACATGATGCGTGACGCACAGATTAATGTTCATAGGCTGGATGTAGAACTATCACCTCACTCAAAGGAACTTTTCCCAGGACCAAATCCGTACTCTCCGGAAGATGTAGGCATCAATTCTTTAGATGTACATCTTGTACATTCTCGTAATGATAGTATTTTGTCTGTAGACCAACATGACCATCTGAATAAATTGTTGTTAAAGTATGAGTCTGTTTTCATTGATAATGGTGAACCGGCTACAAATATTGAACATCGTATAGAGGTTGAAGGCCATGGCCCTATTGCAGGTCCACCATACCGACTATCTCCTCCTCGTAAAGAGCTTCTAAGAAAGGAAATAGATAAAATGCTTTCTGAAGATATCATTGAACCTTCTGTTACGCCGTGGGCGGCTCCTGTAGTTTTAGTGCCTAAACCGAACGGTGAAACTCGGGTATGCGTTGATTACAGAAAGCTCAATGCCATAACAATTCCCGATACGTATCCGATGCCTAGAATCGATGATCTTTTACATGAGGCTAAACCCACGCTGTATATGTCAACACTTGACCTTAAAGCTGGCTATTGGCAAATAAAACTAAAAAAAGAAGATAAAGAGAAGACTGGATTCATAACACCGTTTGGAATTTATGTTTTCAACCGGATGCCATTTGGTTTACGCAATGCTCCAGCCACATTTCAAAGATTAATAGATAAATTTCGTGTTAGCTTAGAAAACATCAAGATCTTAGCTTATATTGATGACTTGGTGGTATTTTCCACCAGTTTTGAGGCACACTTGACTGATTTAGAGGCCATATTTATGAAACTTAATGAATACAACCTTACTGTAAACCTAAAGAAATGTCGATTTGGTTGTTCAACGATACGATACTTGGGTCACTATATAACACCAAAAGGTTTACAAGTAGATCCTGAAAAAACTAACGCTATTACTCAGTTGGCAGCTCCAAGAAACTTGAAACATCTGGTATCATTTTTGCAAACATGTTCATGGTATCGACGCTTTATTGAAAATTTTTCTCGGATTGCTGAGCCATTGACCAGACTGACAAAAAAAACAACTTCTTGGGTTTGGTCAAAGGAACAAGATTTGGCTTTTTACAAACTAAAACAATGCCTAGCAACCGCTCCTGTGTTACGCCAAGCAGACGGAACTAAGCCTTACCGGATCAAGACTGATGCAAGTAATTATGCAATAGGCGCTGTCTTGGTGCAAGGAGAAAGTGATGATGAGCACCCAGTCGAGTATGCTAGTCGTCTGTTGACATCCGCCGAAAGAAATTATTCTACTACTGAAAGAGAAGCCCTAGCAGTCGTTTGGGCAGTTTCAAAGTTCAGAAGCTATATAGAGAGCGTCCCCACTGAAGTGGTTACCGATCATCAGGCTTTGCGATGGCTGTTGTCTATAAAATCACCAACAGGAAGGTTAGCACGTTGGGCATTGCAACTTCAAGCCTATGATTTGACAATAAAGTATATACCCGGGAAAATTAATGTCGTGGCTGATACACTCTCTCGTCCCCCCTGCACTGATGAAAACACTAGCGAATGTGGTATTTGTGAATTTAGCATTGATATGCCAACGCGCAACCCGGCTGAGACAAGACAAGACCAAATGAAAGATGAAACTATAGCAAAGATTGTTAGCATTTTAGAAAGTAATGATCGCACAGAGGATGCAGCCTATTGGAGTAGTAAGGGTTATCTCATCAATAATGGATTGCTCTATCGCCAAAATCCAAATGTGGAATCAGATAGTGCTCAGCTGTTAGTACCAAATCATGAATGGGCGAATGTTCTAAAGGTTTACCACGATGATCCGTTAGCTGGCCATTACGGTTCAGAAAAAACGCATGATAGAATATCAAAAAGATACTATTGGAAAGGCATGCGAAAGTACATACAGAGTTACGTGAAACATTGTCTAGCTTGTCAACGCTATAAACCATCAAATCTGAAACCCGCTGGCCTCTTACAGACTTCAGTCGCTAATAAAAGATTTGAGGTTGTCGCATTTGACCTTTTCGGTCCGCTACCAACCTCATCGGATGGGAAAAATTGGGTCCTAATTGTAGAAGATGTAGTTACTCGATGGATAGAACTGTTTGCTTTAGAAATAGCAACTGCCGAAAAGTGTGCCAAGGTATTAATTGATGAAATATTTCTGAGATATGGTGTTCCTAGGAGACTCACCAGTGACAATGGCACGCAATTTATAAGTGCAGTTATGCAACATGTCACGTTTTGCCTTCAAATAAAGCACAGGTTCACACCAGTTTATCATCCGGAGGCTAACCCGGTGGAACGAAGAAACAGGGACCTAAAAACGCAATTGGCCATACTTCTCGAAAATGATCACCGCCAATGGCCTGAACAGCTTCCCTGTATTCGTTTTGCAATGAATACTGCCACCTGTTCTTCCACAGAATGTACTCCTGCTTACCTCACATTTGGCCGAGAGCTAAGAACACCAAATGATAACGAAAATGATCTGAGGGCAATTGTGTCATCTGAAAATTTCATCCCGGAAATATCACCCAAATTATTAATGTTAGCTGATATGCTAAAACGTGCTAAAGATATTCAGGAAGGTAAAGAAGAAAAACGAAAAGAATACACTGATAAAAGCCGTCGGCTAAGTCGTAAATATCAAATAGGGGATCACGTTTTGGTTAACCTGCATCCGATTAGTAATGCAGCTCGAGGGTTCAGTGCAAAATTTTCACCGCGAAGAGATGGACCTTATGTAGTCATGAAGCAACACGGCCCAGCCTCTTATGTTATAGCCAATCCTATAGCACCTGATAAGCCAGTGGGGACATACCATGCATCTGCTCTAGCTCCTTTCTATGGATCGGAGGCTTCACTCCCCGCGCCAGTGCAACCTTTAAGAAAAAGAGGGAGACCAAAAAAGAATTGACCACCTTCCTCGTCGGGTCGCCGTCGGAACCTGAAGGGGGAGCCTGTAGCACACCATAATAATTGTAAACCATAATCAACGTAGGAAACAAACATTGTACACATATAAAGTTCCTATGTCTGTTACTAGATGGCGCTGCGCGGCACTATCCTGAATCACGCTATCGTTTCGTTTTCCCGATACCATATATAGACATATAAAGTTCCTATGTCTGTTACTAGATGGCGCTGCGCGGTACTGTCCTGAATCACGCTATCGTTTCGTTTTCCCGATACCATATATAGCGGGCTTGACTTTTGGTTTGTATCGAATCTTCTACGCAGCTATTGCGAACTAATACTAGCTTTTGTACTGGACTTTGTGCTTAGACCAGCTTTCGCTATCGGTCTGAGCCAAGCCTAGTCTTTGGCCGGTTTATTCGCCAATAGTTTTACCTGCCTGTTGTACTGTATGTACCGTTGGTTGGAAATAAACGACAATCGATCAACTTTCCTTCTTTTCTTCCGGATCGCCGTACCCGGGAACCTCGCTTTCTTACAGTAATAAAATAGTATATGATGGCCTGTTACAGGGCATCGCAAAATTATAACTATTCTTATATAATAATAGTAAATTTAAACAAAATATAAAATTAAAAATATTGCCAGCGTGTGAGCTTTCCGTGGACATGTATAAGAACTTATTTATTGTCTTTGTCTGACATAAACTCTAGTATTGAGCAGTAGCATTTTTGTGCTAAATACTGCTTTAATTTTTTTTAAATAAGATTTAATTTTATTCCGCTTTAATGTTTTTTGGTATTTTGTTAGAGATAAGGATCGATCTATAGTAGGGACTATTTTTATACATTTCTAATTTGGGTTCAGGAAGAATAAGTTTATTTTGATGACGGGGGTTTTTATTGTATTCGAAATATGAGGGATTTTTCTTTACAAAAAAGGCTGTTTCTAAAAAGTAAATGCTTAATTAATTTAACGTTAACTAAAGTTATTATTTAAGTTAATGTTAACGACCAAGAACAATATAACAGCTGGACTTTGGGTTGTCATCATCTTTAGCCAAAAGACGTCCACTGCTGGACAAAGGCCTCCCCCAAGGATATGAGGGGTATTTGCCGTAATCGCCACGCTTGGCAGGCGGGTTGGCGATCGCAGTAGGTTGATGGAACCACAGAAGATGCTGCTGCCCATCCTCTGGAATGGAATGGTCCTTTAGTCGGCTTTTACGACACCCACGGGAAGAGATGGGGTGATGTAATTCTTTATCCCTGGCACCACACAGGGCCCTTGGGTTGTAACTTTACAATATTACTTAAAAACAAAAAACTTTATTACTACGGCCATATGGTGCTTTTCAGGTATGTTTGTAGTTTTCTGGGGTTCTATGCAGCACAGCACCCTATCGGCCATATTGGGGATTATACATGTATTACTAAACACCCTGTATATACCTTTAAAGGCGACCCATTCGGGAACCCGGCAAGGTTAAGTTGCTTAGCGTTTATGATCGTAAATCAAACGCGCCAACCACAGCTGCTGATTAAAATAGCTCCTTCCCATAAAAACTCCAGACGAATAATAAACCTATTTTATTTTAAATTTGTTTGACACTTTCTGAGAAAAAAATATATGTAACTGCCGCTTCTTTAGTATTATTGAAAAAAGCTGTAAAATTATAATGTCACTGCAGACATTGTAAACTATGTGGAACAAGATCTTCACGTCATATTCTCGTTGCTCTGGGAGTCCTCTTAATTCCTACTCTCCTCAAGATGCAACTCCTTTTTTCAGGGCCGGTAACGCATCTGTGATTACTTTGATTTTGCGGGTGTCTATGGGCGGCGGTCATTACTTTCCATAAATCAGGTGACCCGCCTGCTCGTTTGCCTCCTTTTAACATAAAAAAAATTTCAATTCAATCATGTTCATGATTCTAATTTGCATACGGAACATTTTTACAAGAGAACCTAATTTCGATTGGTCGCGCGTCATTTTTTCGTATTTTTGAACCATGATGTTGCCATAAGAGTGACATAATAATAAACGCAAGGCGGATTTAATTGCGTTTATTTTACATTATTATTTTATTCTGACATTAGGTACTTTTTCTGGGTCTGTGGAAATAAAATAAAGTAAAATGAAATATTTATTTTTTAAAAACATAAAAAATAAACATAAACAAAAAATAAAGAGATATCGATCGAAGGGTGCGGTGAAGGTTGTTTTTTCCCAAAACACAACTACTTACGAGTCTTTGATTATTTACTAAATAATCAAAGCTACGAGCATACGATTTAAATGTTCTGTGTGACATTAATTGAAATTTATAGAACATTGGCTACAAAATATGAAAACCTTTGTGTAGTAAACACACGCATGTGACTCTGCCTGGCGGAAAATATCAGAACTAACAGCTTCAGCGTGGTTTCCGGTGCGGCCTGAAAGTTTTCACACAGTTTACGCTACAATCATTAGATGGCGCGAGTGTTCTGATATTTGTTTGAGGTACTTTTAATTTATTTATTTATAGGTTCATTAGTGTACATGTAGGTACGTAATTAGATACTGATTTAGATACTGATTTAGGCTATGGCTACCAGATCTTCCAGCTCTAAATTGTTTATGCTTTATACATTATGTATTGCACCACAAAATGAAAGTGAAGCTGTAGGAATGACACACCTCGTCATGTCCTCTTTTGCTCTTCGAAGTGTCATCTCCGGCGTGTCGTCCACTGCTCATGCGCCCAGCGCCCATCTTCCTCAATTGTCTAATTGGGTCGCCAAATTGTTGCGTCCCCGTGGTCAACAAAGGTATAGTTATGTCATGTTTGGATGAACAGCCGGAACATTTTTGAAATTGAGAAATACAAATACAAATACAAATACTTTATTTGCTATTAAATAGGGTGGTTACAATGTGGATGTTATCAAGATATTATGTAGAGTAGCTTATAACCTATTTAGTCATATATATAACAATTCGAACCAGTAGTTCCTGAGATTAGCGCGTTCAAACAAACAAACAAACAAACAAACAAACTCTTCAGCTTTATATATTAGTATAGATGACATGCAAATTAATGTAACATTTTCATTTATTACATTATTATGAATAATTAGAAAAAATGCTTCCTGCGTTTTTAGTTATTATAGTCTCCTCGAGGGTTATAATAACTTACTTATAGTTAATACACTGACCACGAGTATCACTAGAAGAAGAGACAAGTAAAGATACCTCATTTATCTTTTCTATAAAGCCTAAATATATGTATAGAAATTAAGGAATAAGTATAAACAAAATTGGCCAATAAACGAATCTTTTCAAAATTATTTTGTATGTTTGCGTTCTGAACTCTTTTTATTTTGGGCTACCTTGTAGCTCTTATGAAAGTAACTAAAAGTGAGTCTACGACTAGAAGTGTTGTAACGTTTACGCGTTTAATCAATACGTACTCGATCTATTCCTACTTTGTAAGCCAAAAGAAGCCCTTATTCAAAGTCAAATACGTCATCAACATAAGATCTTAATTTTATTGCATATTGTATAGTTGTATGTAAATTCAATTGCAAACAAATAACAATCAGAATAGTGTTGAAGAAAGGTAAGTATTTTATTTTAAGTAAAAAGTTCACATGTGTAATGGTAGCATTTGAATTAAAGTAAATAAATTAATGTGTCTTGGTAAGAAACGAGTGACATTTCAATTTCTAGCAATAACGTTAATATTACACATTGTATTGGTCGTTACCCCAGTTCGTTGGTTTCACTCGCTAGCTCAAGGAAACACTGCAACAAAATATGACATCGTCGCTTCGTCGGTTGGTCCGTCCGACAAATACCGTCTGGAACAATATGACATCCGTCGAGTTTCTAGGCCTTTGTAACGCAAAATAAAGAAACTGCAGAAGGGAAGCTTCACAGAAACGCGCTCGTGCAAAGCAACGCACACATAGACCACCTCCCACTAGGGTTGCCACCTTTTTTTATGACGAATAAAGTATTTTAAAATTTTGTTAGAACAAAAATAAAGCACATAGCATAAAAAAGAGTATTTATTTATTTGTCCTTAAAAACGTATTTTTTGTTGCTCTTTGCGACATTTAACAAATATTTTGTGGCTGTGGATACCAGTTTATTTAGTCTCATAAGTACTCATAATCAGAAACGAGCCAGTAACCTTGAATGCCTTCAAGGCGTGAGTTAATAGGCATCTTCTGGGCAGCTCGCTCCACCGTACACCTCATCTACGCTCACCATCAGGCGAGATCGAGGTCAAGAGCTGTCCTAAAGGGCATAAAAAATAACAATAAGTTTTACGTAAATAGAGTATTTTAGCGTACTTTATTGGTGTCGTAGATTATAAAGTACGCCTACTTGATAAAGAGGACAATACTCTATTTTAAAGTATGGGTGGCAACCCTACCTCTCACGGACATGGAATCTCGCAACTGCTGCGCTCAGGTTTTGTTACATAAATTTCGCGAACGCATTATTCAGTAGCAGCTAATTTTAGGGTCGCATTTTTTAGCGAAAGCTTTATTTATGTTTCTATAATTTATTATTAGATGAATTTTGCGATCTCCTTTTTTAGTTGCAGTAAATTTCAGAGTAACGCCATTTTACTTCACTTCAATCGGTCAGCATAATAAATCTTTACTGTTGGTTAGATTAAGTAAATTTTTTTTCCCGGGCGAAGCGCAGCGTAGCGAGGGCCGGACACGGAAGGGGGGAGCGCTGCAACTAAATAAGGCGTTCGCAAAATATATCCAACATGAAAAATTTATTTGCTAAAAAATGCAACACTGAAACCCGCTGCAACTAAATAAGGCGTTCGCAAAATATATCTAACATGAAAAATTTATTTGCTAAAAAATGCGATTCTGAAATTCACTGCAACTGAATAATGCGTTCGCGAAATTCATCTACAAATCAGCGCAGTATGTAGATACTAAGCTTACATTCTGGGTGTCTTTGTTTTGTGGTTGCAATTAAAGGGCATAGGTACTTACGCGACGTCGACCACGCCCCGAGCGCCCGGGACATCTTAGACGAAGGAGCACTTTGCAATACTTATGTCTTGTTAGCTTCGTCATGTATTGCAATATAACTTGCGGATGAATGCACTTTGTTTCTGTTGGTAAAGTTTGCTAGCAATTAGTTTTAGTACGCGACAGCCACAAACACGTTGAAGTCACTTTTAAAAAAAAAATATTTATGACCATGGGTACTGTCCTTCAGTCGAAAACTTAATATATACGTTTCTCAAAATTAAACTCTTTAAAGGATGATGATGAATGATAATAGAAATGAGAAGTGAGAAATTATATACCCCCCCTCCCCTCGAGTATCTCAGTAAAGATGTGGGGCTTTACCAAGTCCTCACGCGGACTTCTTGAGAGAATTTAAAAAGTGCCGTTGCACTGTTTTGTTTCATTTGCCAACACTCATGCACATGCTACATCATCATGCAACGAACACTTAACAGTTAATAATCCACCATTATTTCACATTAACATTCGACATAACACAAATTTTAGAAAATAAAACAAAACCGCAGACATGACTCTTCACTTTCCCGCCAAGAAGTCCTTGAAGTCACGAATTGTTAATATGGCCAATAAAGGTAAATTGAAATCTAGATAAAGAAATAAAATAAAAATAAAATAGTTTTTATTTTTAACCCAATAAAATATAAATTAATTTTTGTAGTAAGACAACCCCAGAGATTAATCCAAAAAAAATGTATTGGGGTAAGTTTGAATATTGGTTGATTATGCCGTTAGTCCACAAAAGTATTCTGTTATGATCGCACATACACTAGATTAGAGTAATCTGTTTTTATTAGGGTCTTTTAGCGTGCCTATTGAAAAGGAAGCATCTAAAAGTTAATATCATTTCATCACACGTTACTTACACGATGTTGAAATTATGTTTCTTTTGTTTGATCTTCCGTAAGTAAAGAAAGTTTGAAAAAGTTGAACAACTTGTGTTGTGCCGCATTGACGTTGCCGCGAGGCGCAAATTAGATTTCTACAAATGGAAAACTTTTGCAAATGACGTTTCTTAGACGAAACATAATTTTGTGTCCATCGCAACTTAACATTAATCAGAAAAATTTGTTCCCATTAAAAATAAGTTTTACGTATTTTAAATGATCGATCAAACTTGGTAACAACATTTACTGACGTAAATGGAAAACATACCTCGGACTTGTTTTCAAACATTCTGGTGGTGATGGTGCTGATTTTCGGCTAGCCTATAAGTGAGTTAGTGCGCAGCGCACATAAAGTCTAGAAAACGCAAAACCTAAATCCTAACGACGTTAGGCGGACGAATTAACACATTTTATATGTTTCTATTTCGAGCGCTAACTAAAGGTCTATCATATACTATACAACAGATAACATTTGGTTTAGTGCTTAAAATTAAGAACCTTCGATATTATAAAAAGTTTCTGAAAATCAAAATCCAATATGTAGATATATGTCGCCTGCGTCGGTCGCACAAACTATATATGTAATTTATCTACAGCTTCAGCCAGTTTATTTAAGTTCCTATTAAAAAATGCTGTTGATAGTCACTTTTTATACATTTGTCGTCGCAATCAGACACACGGTCCACCTGCTAGTAAGGGGAATATTTTAAAAAGGTAAAATAAGTCTTCGTATTTTGATAAGTGACAATAATATTTTGGTATTTGGGTAACCAACAAGCAACAGGCAGTTCCATAACACAAAGACAGGGAAAAATGCTTGCGTTCGATCGAACAGTAGCGTTCCCGCGCCCTAGTGCGCGTCACCTCGTGCGCCTGTGCGCCGCGCTTCCCGCTCGCCTCAGCCTCACTGCACTCCAGTCGCTCCAGGCACTAGGTCGCCGGTCGACGAGCGACGCCGAGTTGTAACCTCCTTACTTCCTACCTGATCGTGGAACTTCGACTTTGTTCCAATCATGGCGGAGACAGACGAGAAGGGATTGCATGTGAGTGTTTTGTTTTACACAAACCGTAGCTTGCTTATAATTAATTATCGTGATATCCAGAATTGCAGTTAGAAACTTATTAAGAAAGTCGGTTTGAAGTCTTTTTATTATCTATAGGTATAGTTTGTCAAATCTTTAATCTTTATTATAAGAAACGTAACTTTTTATCAGTTTCTTATGAAATTATTAAATATTGTTTGTTTATTTGTTATTACTCGCACGATCGTCTGGCTGTTGCAAGTGAAGAGATAATATTTATGACGGTTAATTATTTATAGCATATCCCGAAATAGGTTTCCATCTTAAAGTTCAATGTCAGCGGCGACAAGAGGTTGGGCCGCTCAATGTGTTGTTTTAGATGTACTCATACATCAATCGATTGTTATACGCCATACCATCTAAACATTCATAAGATATAGATGTATGTAAGGTAGTTAAACGTTTCATTAAATTTATTTAGTTTTTTGTATTTCTCTTTTAAGAATAACATAAAAAAAGGAATTTGGTTAAGAAGAATAAAAAAAGACGGCGTCATTCAGTTACATCCAATAACAACAATGAGATGTAAGGTAGGAAAATCTTAAACAGGGTGCTGCTTAAAAAAATAATTTATAAGTCCACTTAAGAAAGTTTTATATCGCATAAATTCAGTTGAATAAACGTTTTTAAATATTGTCTACTAGTTTTCTGTATTTTCCTTAATCATATAGAAAGCTTCATTTGGAGTATAGTAAACTTTTTCGTTTGATGAGATACTCAATTGTTATAAAGGTTTATAATAAAACAAGGATGACAATACAAACCGAATGGGAGCCCTTCTAACTTAGCTAACAAAACGTAAATAGCTAACGCGCGTTCGTCTTCAAAGCAGCATACGGAAAATCAATACTTAGTGGTTTTCACGAAAATAAACTCACTAGAGAGAAATCCAACTCTTCACTAACTAAATTGCGCGCAAAAGCTAGTTCTCGATAAAAGTGACGCGAGTAAACTTCCGAATCAGTTCCATTGTGTTAACATTTGGTAAGAGGCACGTCCCACCCATGCCTGGGACGAATACGGAACCCCGGATTATCGGGGACCCCTGACCTTTGCCGACCTACATTGCCCTTCTATTTCCGCTCCGGATTTGCATCTCTTCTAAAAAGGTCTATGTTTTTTACTGAGGGATGAATGTTCTTTTTATCTTATCTAAGAAGGGTGCCCTTCGCGAGATTCTATGTAGTGTTCCAACCTTTTTATTGTTATATTTAAAATAATAACATTTTATAAGGAAAAGTTAACAGTACAGCGTTTGCACGTTTAGAAAGAAGTCGAAGAAACTTAGATAAAAGATACATATATATGCTATAGTATTTATACATAATATAATATATTACTAACACCGGAGCAACACATGGAGGTGCTTGAATACTAACATAGTTATAAGTTTTATTTACAAACAAAACTTGTTTATAATTCAAGTGTATGTTAGTATGTAAGGTATCTATTATATGGGTCTACTATGTAATTTAATACCTGTATATTGTTTGTTGCTTGAAATAAATGGATTTATTACTATTTTTAAAATTTATACTAAATAGTTCAAATTAGCTATGGATGTTAAAAACAATGGAAGTGCTGGTTCGTTTGTCAAAGAAAGGAACGTAGTTAATTAGTTAGATAGCGATGAAGCGAGTAAGTACCTCCAGACTTTTAGCAATTACCTACTCCAGGACCCCCCACATCTATCTACGTAACTAATACGGGGATGCTCCGTTAGTGCTAGAGATAGAAGTAGGGTTAGTCATACAACTTTGTTTGAATAAAAGTTATGAGACAAAGCGACGATACGTGTGCTTGAGCCAATGGCTGTCAAAGTTTAAAAAACTAATACACAAAGATACGACTGCATTCCTGAAGTAGGACTCTACTATATGTTGGGAAAGATTTGGTACTGTCGGTATATTCATCCTTTTAAAGAGCTAGCAGGCTATGTTGTGCTTTTTAGAACAGATAAAAATCTTTTCGTTGCTGGCCATTTTTTTTTTATTGTGGCACGCTAAAATATACTTGGGCGCATAATTAATTGTGTTAAAAACACAATTTTCACTGAAAATCATTATAAATATACTAGCTGTGCTCGCGACTTCGTCCGCGTGGAATAGTGACTTTCGGCAGCATTTTTAATTTTTTAGGCTCTTTTCCCGTTTTTGCAACATTTTTCATTGATGCTTCGCTCCTATTGGTCGCAGCGTGATGTTATATAGCCTAAAGCCTTCCTCGATAAATGGACTATCCAACACAAAAAGAATTATTCAATTCGAACTAGTAGTTCTTGAGATTAGCGCGTTCAAACAAACAAACAAACAAACAAACTCTTCAGCTTTATATATTAGTATAGATTACTATTCTAGATGCTAACTTATGACAGATAAAACGACAAATTATCAAATAGAGAGCACATTTAAAATTTTTGGGTATTTTTGTTATTACACCTTCTTTTTTCAGTAGCCGACATTATATCCGAGCAGCAATGGCCGTTGTCACGAGCTAAAATAAATCAATCCTGAACACAGATATCGAAAGTCCCTTATACAGAGCACAGCCCTAGCGCACGAAGGGCCGGATTCCTCGTTGCGGCCGCGAGCTCATCAAGGGATTGATTGAAACCTTATTAGTTTCGGTCGCGGCGAACGGTCGCAATCGATACCAATCCCGCCGTCACTTATAAACCATGCTCGTTTGCCTGAAAGAAACGTTAATTGGGTATTAAGTACTCTTTTATATGTTTGGGCACGCATTGTACATAACGGAAGGCCAGTAGCCGTTTGAAACAGTTGATTTTAGTTACTGCTGGTCATGTTACAGTTATTTTTAAGAGTATTTCAATCTATTTGTATTATTTTGAATTTTGCATTCACTATTTAAAGTTACAAGAATCGATTTCCATTCAAACTTCCTGAATCTGGTTAACTTTTTTTCTAGTAAAATTTTATCTTTTTCATTTGTGTCACTATGAACATTCTTTTGTTTTGTATTCTATAAAAGTTAATAAATTTTTTCGTATTTTTTCCTTAAGTTGATGGCTTCGTGCGATTAGCACATTTAGCCAGTGTCAATGTAATTTTTCTTACAAGTTAAACATATAAATAAACAATATTTACTTCCTGCATGATGATGATGAATGATAATAGTGGGAATGAAAAGTGAGAAATGATATTATACCCCCCAACCCCTTGAGTAAGTATCTCAGTAAAGATGTGGAATCATAAGAGTGACGTTGCAATGTTTTGATTCATTTGCCAACACTCATGCACACTCACGGACATTAAATAGTTAAAAATCCACCATTATTTCACATTAATATTCGAAATAACACGCATTTTAAAAATAAAACGAAACCGCAGACATTACTCTTCACTTTCCCGCTAAGAAGTCTTATGATTTAGTATTATTTATAACCCAACTGCTACTATTTACTACTACTTTACCAGTACATACCAGTGGTTCCCTCGTTTAGCCCCCCCGATGTAGCAGTACCATAAAAACCAAAGCGGTAACGTTGTACATACAAAAAAAATGCACACGCGAAAAATTTTCCTTTTTTGGCGGGTACCCCTAGAGGAAAGGCACCGGAATCCTTTTTTATTTACTGTAAGTAAATCCTTAAATAATAAAAAAATAATGAAATAGGTAATGAAATTTAGATTTTTAGTTTAAGAGGAAACACTAAGTTCGACTGAATTGATAAATATGTATGAAAAGTAGACAAAATCAACGTTACGTAGTCCCCTGATTCCTCCTTCAGAACTGCACCGATTAAATTACTCTTTTCATTAGAAATTAAAGAAAGGTCTTTTTTTTCATAAAGAATTTCCTTTTTTTCATAAATTGATTATTAAAAAAGATATGAACCTTTAAAAACCTTAAAAATTGGCCAGATTTTCCGCTGTTTTTTCGAAAGACGATATTATATGAAAAAAGCAAAATATAGGGACACAGTCAAAGCCTTTTTTAAATTTTTAATGTAAAAAGTAATTAAATCGGTCTAGTTTCCAATACTCAGGAAGGAATCAGGGGACTACGAAACGTTGATTTTGTCTACTTTTCATACATATTTTTCAATTCAGTCGACCTTAGTGTTTCTTCAACTTAACTAAAACTAACAGTAGGTACCTAACAGATTGAGATTCATCATATCTATACTAGAATAGGATTTTTGTACTTTTTAACCAACTTTAAAAAAAATAAGAGATTAGCAATTCGTTGTTAATAAATAGAACGAATTAAAACGACAAAAATCCAAAAATAGTGTGTATTTGCGCGCATATTCTTTTGCTTGAAAGAGTTTTCTTGCGATAAAGCATTAACAAACATCTTGTACAGAGCTACAATTTACAAAGATTAAGTAGCGTAGTTGTTGAATAATGTAGCGAGACGGCAAGCGGCTATCCGTTCGTCCATTTCAGATTTGCTCGCTGCATTGTCCAAGAGGTTTGCTGGTGGGTCCACTTACCAATTTTAGCTTGTATCGAACGGCTCCAGAAATAGTCGGTGGAGTTTGCCTTTAACTGGTTGAATAATGAAACGGATGAGATACATATCTACAACGGCAGTATAAATTCAAATTCAAAGTTAACATCTCTATATTGACATACTAACTTTGAATTAGAAACTGAGAGAGGACAACAAACGACTCGTTCAGTCTACAATCTTAGATAATTAACTTTCCATGAAGATTATTTGCGGTAAAACAAACTTAGTTTGAAAAAAGAAGCAGGTTTGAAACTACCAAGGCCCATATTATTAGATTTTGAGTTATTCTTTGACTTAATCCTCGGGGTCGTTAACTATCAATTTTAATAGAATTTAAAAAGTCGTTAGTTCGATGCTGCTGCTTCTCATTATCGACGAATGCGAGAATAACATTTTAATCTGAATTGTTGTGTCATCTTTAACTAAGAGGAGAACTATGGATATTAAAAATGGGTATTGTATTGTATTGATAAATCAATGCCGGCTAATAGCATCAGACCAGACGCAAGCACTCCAAAACTTCAAAAGATATCCTTATGTCTCAGCTTGTAAAATGCAGTCCGCAGAGTTGCGAAAAACCTAAGGCAAACTTTATTATAATGACAATAGATTGTTCATTTCATTACAGAAATCGCTAATTCATTATTAGTGTTAAATGAGTTGTTATCGCGGAGTCTAGACCACATGAGCACATGACCACATATCCCTAGCCTACACTGTCTACGTCACCCATCATCGTAGGGTGGGTGTTTAATGATTGTCCACTTGGCTACTTGTCTCGGCCGCTGTTCGTCCCACAACGAAATTGCTTATGTCAATCCTTAGTTAGTTATCGTTAACAATTAATGTATTATATTCTTAAAACTAATCTTTAAATTAAAGCTAGTACGATACCACCAACTTATATATCGGTGTTAACATTTTAATATTTTGTGTAAAGCAACATGAGCCACCAAGCTATCATTCTTTTGTGCTTCTGCTATAGGTATGTGTGCACATTATAACAGGACAAGAACCATGATTTCCTTTTTAGATATTATCACAATTTGTTTCTGTTATTTATGTGACGCATTAAAGGTTCCAATAATGTGTTTCTATGTTCTACGTTATATGAAAATAAAAATAAAATAAAAACGACAAACTAAATAAAAGTTTATTGAAGGAGGGGTGGCCACCGTCTTCAGGTAGCGATCACTTTCGTAATAATAATGGTCAGATGCAAAAGTCAGTACTCCTTGACACGGCACGTATTATCAGGAGGTTCCTCACTCTGCAGCCCTGACCACCGGTAGCTTGGGCCCTGCCGCGCTGCTGGCGGTACTCTAGGATTAGGTTTTTATAATGTTTTATTGTTTTTATATTAAAATATTGTAAAAATCTAGTTTTAAGAAAGAAAATAAATATAGAGTATAAAAATAAAATCATATATTTCAGACCATTGAATCCATTAGTTAGTAATGGCCAGTGGTCCGTTGTATGATTAATTTTCTTACGATAACGCCATGGGATGCAACATTTAATGCATGATTTAATATTCTTATCTTATGTACCTATTTCTTGTTTTGGATTACCATAAGTTAAAAGCAACAACTGCTGCACACGACAATTCGCACTTAACATTTGCCCTCGTCATTTGAACCCTTCTGCGTTTTCATAATGCCCCTTATGTGGGACCGAATAGTTCCCGGTACGACTACTTATGTTAAGACGTGACGTAGCGTAGGTAGTCCCTTAATTGACTTTCGCTTTTCGCTTTCTTAGTAGCCTTCTCGTATACGCATAGTGCCTTACAAATAAACAAAGAATATGCTCCGAATACTTAGGTAGTTATTACTTAGTAAAGTTATTCCGTGTTTTGTTTTATTTACTCTAATTTGAAATGGCGTTTTCATGACAGGAACAAAACACGGAATAACTATTCGGTGCTTATTCGTTGTTTATTTGTAAGGCGCATAAGATTTGAGAGATAGAGGTAAAAATAAAACTAGCATAAGTTTTATTTATTAAATTTTATTATTCCAAATAAATAAAAATTAAAAGAAAATAAAAAAACAAGCCCACTATGGTTCATATGCTATTATCTATTTATAAAAAAAAATTAAGTAAACAGTAAGCAAGTCAAATTGTAAACCCAATATCGTTGGTTACAACATAAATAAAATTAACATTAACAATACCTATTACCATTGTTGTGTCGTAGGTACTGGTTTACGCGAGCACACAGCACATTGAAATGTAACACTATTTACGAATATACTAGCACTTATTTTACATTCCACTATACCCACAGAACACAAGAAAGAGGTCTTGTGTTCTGTGACTATACCTGACATTTCAAACCTCTTACTGGATCGTAGTCACAGGTAGTCACAGCCAGCCTCCCGACTGTGAGTACAGTCGAAAAAAGTGTTTCATTTCGAATAGAGTGTAAGGCTCATGAAGCTGTTCATGGTAAGGCTATGCTCTACAGATAAGGGAAAATTAGTGTCATGTCAACGCCGTAACACCGATAAGTCAAAGTCATTTATTGCCAACTAACCCCCTTATTCATAAAAACTATTTAAGCATTATTTAGTTAATCATTCGATCTGTCTCTTTTTCTCAAATTAATGACATTTGTGTGACGTTGACAAAACAATATTTGACTAAATAATGCTTATATATTTTTTATGAATAAGGGGGCTTGTGTACAAAGAGGTCTAACAAGTATTTTGTGCTTACAACTTAGCTACCTTTAACAGGTTCTGCAATATTTTCAACAATAATAAGTAGTTATGACGATAAGTAAGTACGATAAATGAATATGATTTGATTTGACAATTATTTAAACAGAATTACGCCAAACTAAAGTTCTATTTGAGACTTATCAGCAAAGAATTCGATACACTTCTAATATTCTTTTTGTTATTAATACTACTAATTTTTTTACCAACTTTTCCTGTTGTTTATGAATGTTGAGTGTTCGTACAGTGTTTGTCAAACAAATACCTATTCTTTTTTTGGTATTGTCGACAAATCAGGTGAATTTTGCCGTATGTCCCCGGGACTTGGGGGTTTCTTAAAATAAGTTGTTTACAAACAACGCTCGAGTGCGGCTGTGTGTGATTAGCTGCGGGCGGCCGCCGCCGCCGCCGCCGCCGGTGCGGAGCGGAACAATCAATTTGTAGTCTGTTTTGTATGTTGCGATTACTAAATTAACTTCAAGTGTGGTGATTACAGCACTTTGCGTTCAGCTTTTATTTTGGATCGTAATACCGAAACGTATGGGTGTCATTTAGATATTGTAAAACCTTTGAGCAGTAAAAAAATAATTTCTTTAAAAATATAAAAAGATAATTAAGTACATATATTTTTTTTGTTTTCTAAAGTTTACGCGAACACTACACACTGTAATGAAACTACTTTCAAACGGATTTGATTTAATGTTTTATCCTGACGTTTCGAACCAATAAACGCGAGTAGATCCGTAAAAATAGTTTAATTTCAAAATATATAGGTATAAAAAAACAAATCTTTAAAAAGTTGTTAATGTTTTATGTTTAATTTTAACGTTTAATTCGTTACCATCAAACCAGCCTACTAACGTGTCTGCTGGGCTTAGTCCTTCCCACATGAGCACATGAAAAGATTGGCCGGTAACCTAAATAAAAAGGAAATTGTTTGGGGCCAAGGTTATTTCGGGAATGTCCTTTAATTAAACTGATTCACTCAAAGTTGCTGGTGTTTATTTTAATTTAGACTTATGACTTATCTTTCCCGATTTAGTTCTCAAAGACAATGACACAAATAGTTGGCCGGTCCAATTTGCACGGCCGTAATAACGTACGCAGCGACGACGCGAGTTACTGCGTCTGCGCATGTACTAATATGTACGAGTACGATATTATGACTGACGTCTGATTCGTGGCTATTTCTGTGAGTATTGTTAGCGGTGGGTGTGATGGGCAGTTGATAGCTTTATGGCCGATCACTCGACTAGTTTGAGATTTATTTACTTTGCCAAGGACGTTTTTATTTATACCTCTACATGTTGAATGAATGAATGAATAACATTTATTGGTAATACACGACACATACACAAAGTCACGTCACGTTAAAAAAAACAGGAACTAAAATAGCAACTAAAAATACAACCTCAGTGTAACATATAGTACATGTTTGTACAGTCAACAGCAAAGGTAACTGATGATTGGTCAAGTTTCAAAATATGAAATCAGTATGAAAATCAAAACTTTTTAAACGCATATCGAAAAACCTTCGAGTGTCTACTAGTACCAGCAGACTTTGATTGTAGTTATATAGAAAATACCGACTTACACTATCGAAACTTAATTTTGAAATCTAGTAAACATCATCTACTTTTGCTGTTGACTGTACTTCCTTCATACCTAAACATAATTGATGGTAAGGACGAAGGTGGAAGACGTAACTCTCGGATCACAACAACTCTACTAACACTAATGCTATGACGAAATGTTTCGATAAGACGTTAGTTGCTAACCAGGCGGACTTAACAAGCCCTACCGCCACCACTAACGAAACCGAGTACAAAAGTTAATATTAATTCGTCATCATCACCGGCACTCGATGGCGCAATGGTTAACGCGCTAGGTCTGCGATTGCTGAAGTTAAGTGACTTTCGCAAAGGCCGGTCATCGGATGGGTGACCAAAAATGTATCATCTCCGAGCTCCTTTGTGTTTCGGAAGGCACGTTAAGCCGTTGGTCCCGGCTGCATTAGCAGTCGTTGTCAGGCCGATGTCCGGCCTTTGCAAAAGTTGCTTTTAGCGGAATGGGCGCGTTAACCACGGCGGTGCCATGGAGCTCCTCATTAATTAATTAATTTTTATTATTAACGTGAAAAAGTTATTTCAACTAAAAGTTACTCATCCTGAAATCAGTACGCTGAGACATAGTAATTAGATATGTACGGCTCACTTAACTTACAACCATTTCACGCAACACGTTTGCCATCACGATATTAGGCACGGCACGAGTACACGCATCAATCAAACACACTCAGCCCGAGTTATATCAGAGCCATAATGCAATTTATTACTCTTCAGCACACCTGTACGACCATCAGTCATTGATGTTTTCCGAGCCGAATACGAGAGTGGTGGAAATACGCTTAAAATAAGAGTGGAGATCCTAGAGATATCGTATGTATGGTGGATTATGGATCTTAACATCCCTATAGCAGCAAGGGTCCAATCTTTCAATTCCAATAGGGATATTACATAAAATTATGTTAAAAAACAACCATATGGTGTAAAATATTTTAAGTAGGTATTATTTTTAAATTGCTATTTTGCAGCTAAGCATAATTCCTATGTTCTAGTCTGGGTCATGGTCTGTCTATGTGCAAAGTTTTATCCAAATCCGTTCAGCCATTTTCACGTGATGCACGGTCAAATAAACAGAAAAACAGATAAATAGACAAACAGACAAAAATTCTAAAAACTGTTGGAACGTCGTCTGTTATCGATTCAGTATCCCCAGCCAACTTTTTTTCGAATATCTTCCATGTACAGACTTTCGACCCTCTTTAGCTTTATTATACCTATGTATAAATGAAAAAATTGCCTCAGGTGGGAGTCGAATCCACAAATTTAGACAGGGTAATAATTTGAAAACAAGTTTGAAATTGAACCAATAGACATTGGTAGTTAAGATAGGGACGTCCGGATCGCGAAAAGTCTTGAGGTTGAGTCTTGCCTGAGGTAGCCGTTTTTGCAAGTGTTATTTTCTTTTTTAATTTAAGTATTATTATTTTTTTTTATTGAAGTAGAGTTGTACATACTACAGTACACAATTTTTTATTGTCAAATTTGATTTTCCTAGTTAGGGAGTATCTAGTCCCACTCAAATTCATTCTGATCTTAAATAATTTGTCCTTATTCTTGATTATAAGTATTATAATCCGAGAACTAATGTCACCGTTGCAAAAATCGCGCGCCAGAGCAGGCACTGAGACATTTGTAGCAAACGACGCCATTTTGCATTCTCTTATAATGTCAACCGTGAAGAAGATGGCGGCATTCACATTTAAGGGCGCATTACGCAGTTCCTTTGGTAATATCGCCTCAGAACGACTCACGGCCAACTAACCGACCACATAATATTATCTGTAATGATATCTACTATCTTACCGTGTCACAACGTCATTTATCGGATAAACCAAACCATTATAGCTTAAACTTCAAGTATATCTTCTAATTACTTCTCCTTGCTAAAAGTAATCAAGGAAGGAAGAAACTACGATAATTTTCAGTTTGTAAACGGATAACAGTCATGTTTATACTTTTGCAAGTCACATTTTTAAAATTATCAGTTTATTTGAAATCAACAATAAGTTCAAAATGAATGGTATTTTTTACCCCACGCGTGGCTGGCTAAATTTGAAGAAGAAGATGAAGTAAAGCATTTATTAACAACACACACATTTGAATAAACAAATTTAATATATAAAAACATATAATTATTGTTATTACCAAGTAGGTAAGTACTATACCTACGATATATTTTGGTCCTTCGGGCCGGATATCGATACGCTGCATGTTACCCTTGCCTTAACAGGTAGAACGTTGTTCTGTGCCGAATATTTAAGCAGGCCGGTAAATTGCTTCGACAAGGCTAGATGGTATTAATCGAAAACTGTGCGTCAAACGACGCTTAATGAAATTGGGGTAAGCAAGTGCCGGCACAAGGGTTTTTGAAATATTTATAACAGAAGAAAACTTGATATAAATACATGCAAAGATATTCAAAGGACAACGTTTAGTTTTTCTTTAATACCCGACGGGTAGCAATGACAAAACTAGGCCTTTTTCCATCTGGTGGAAAGTGATAATAGGGCCAAGGTGGAAGCGCACTTCTTCCGAAAGCCTCATGCATGAGCCTGAGGAACTATTCATGTATTCTGTGCTATAGGATCTCGTTTTGCTGCTAAGATCATAAGATGGTGGTAACCTACCAGGCGGAAATCTCTCTGCTTAAAATCTAAACCGTATTGGGTCTTTTTTATATTTGTCTACGTTTTTTTTTAAATATTTTACGGGTAAGCACAGTGCCTTGATCTCACCTGATGTAAAGTGATGGAAGCGCACTTCACCCCGGAACCTCAACTAGTGAGGCACTGGCTATCTTATCTCTAGCTGCCGGAACACAACAATGGTACAAACATTGATGTTATGGCGACATATTTAGATAAGATGGTGGTCTAGCCAGGCGGACTAACAAGCCCTACCACCAACCAAACCGAATACACAAACATGTATTATGAACATGTTACTTTGGAACTTTTCGTTTTATGAATACATGCCCGTTCGATCGAACCTCTCTCCGAGTCTGAGACCAGTGGCTTAGCACCTTAAGCAGCTTATTTAATATATCTCTGGGGCGGTTGGGAGTAAAATAAACATAAACAATAAATATCTACCTTGCTGGTATTACTGCGGCAGACGATTTATGTACTTATATTTTTATATTGGTGTAAATTTTTAACAAAAATGTACTACTTACAAGTTTTTCTAAATGTTTTCTCTTTTGTTACAGAAATACGTAGTCAGTACAGATCGGAGTGGCGACATTCATGTTCATGTCCAGGTGAGGCAAAATAAAATAAACTTACATAGAAACTTCAGATAAAGTAAACACCAGTATCTTAAAGAAAATTAACTGTCATAATTTTTATGATAAGATAAGAAACTACTTTATCTTTTTTAATAGCAAAGATAAAAATTGTTCGACATAGTTATATATATTATTATGTGAATTAGCGTATATCGATGTGTAAGAACATAAAATAATGTTGTATTTATTTCTAAAAATTTAACCTAACAGCACTACCAAGCTCCCTTAGCTTGCATTTCTAATCTTATTCTCCTGAAACTCCCTCTCTTAATCCAAGTTTACCTCGACGACTTATTGCCTGATAAGGATCCGTTAGCTAAACTAAACTTCTGTCATCCTCATCACGTTATGTCCCACATATATTATCAGGAAGTGGTTTTGCTGTAGGTGTTTTCGAAATGTATCAACAAAATCGTAAAAAAAGGTGCTAATGACATTCCTTTTAAATACGATCGTATGTTTTCATGCTAATCAGGGAACTATCCCGAGGCACGGGCAGGTATGAGAAACATTTTATCTATTTATTATTCTTAGATTGTTTTTAATTAAAACTGTATTTAAGTATTATAAAAAAAAAAATAGTCATAATTTTTGATGTGTAACATCTTTCCGCTCGCCTTTTATACGACGTGTAACAGCAAGGTGTGGTCAAAATAAAAACATCCAAATTGTATCCGATCTAGATGTTGTATGCAGAGTTACTGAGACACAATTATTAACTTTAGTTTATCATGTAATTGTAAATTAGATACTTATATTAGTGAAATACGATATACGCAAAGTGGCTGGCAGTGGTTGGATGAGAGTAGCCGAAGATCGGGCTCAGTGGCATGCATTGGGAGAGGCCTATGTCCAGCAGTGGACTGATGTGGGCTGATTATGATGATGATGATGATTAGTGAAATCATGCGCGTCAGGCGCGCATAAGCAAGCAGCAGTGATCATTAATGTAAGTACACAGAGGTTACTAAGCCACTAGAGATTTAACTTGTATATTTTGATTGTAATGTCACGACTCAAATATTTAATTAAAAATTGCATAACAAATTAAAGTTAATAATTATGTGTAAGTAACTATACATACAAGATCTAGATCGGATACACTTTCTGTTACACGTATATACAATTTGTGGAAGTGATTTCGTAGAAAAGGGACGGAAGTAGGGCCGTAACAGTGTGATACTGTAACTGTTACGTGTTAGTCGGGGAAGCCACCAGTGATCGACACTAAGCCCAATGTCCGTTGTAGGTCGTAATATTTGTGGAAGTGATTTCGTAGAAATGTGATCGTAACAGTATAACAGGATAACAGTGTGACATGTCTTCTAATGAGTATTTACTGCATTATATTTATGATTTGTAAATCTTTATTCTATTTTCTATTGCATATTGCAATTGATTTCAACCATTTCGTGTGTAATAGACTTTTAAACAATATTAAAAAGGTGAGATGTCAAATGTTACACATCATATGCGACTACTGGTAAGCCTCGTTCGTTTTTTTTATTATCATTTTTTATAATTTTGATTTAGATGTGGCAAGACTTTCGAGGTATAAAACAATGAGTTTTACGAAAACCTTAATAAAATATGTATAGTCGACTATGAAATTGCTTTATCACTTTTGGCAAAAACTTCTATTACAATAAAATTTCACTAAGGCTCATTGTCAATAATAAAAACGTATCTGTCACTTGGTCTTTTAAACAAAAATAGAAGGAACTTGTTGTTTTATTATAAGCAAACAAACTTCACATCTAAGGTGATAAAGCAATTTCATTGTCGAGTATACCTATTCAGTAATTCTGTTAATTATCTTTCACCGACCAACTTACTCTTTTTGTAATAAATGTTGACAACATAGCCTTATGGCTACGAACCATGCTGTTAACCCCTTTCGGGTTGGCAAGTGTTAACGACTACCATCTTATAACAACAACTGGGCCCAGCGGCCACGAAGGAGCTTGAGATGTTTTTTTAATTGGCTCACCCATCCGGTGTCCACTGTTGTGAAAGTTGCTTAGCTTGCAAGATCGCAACCCGAACGCACCACGGAGCTTCTCAAATCACATTCAAACGATTCAATAAATATTGTTAGGTCTGACTTTATGTGAACAAGATCAAACAATAACGGTAAGTTAGGTGTGTTTCTGTGCAAATCGTTTGGATATAATCAAAGTTTTGATAACCCTCAAATAATAACATTTTTTATTGAAAATAAATATTGACTGCATTTATCATCCATTAAATCTAACGTAAACTAACATTGAACTCGACTGTACTGTAATAAACCCCCTACAACTTACCGCGCTCGAACAACGCACACATACACTCCTTTTTTGTGGTTGACTGAAGATAGCAACAGTTACTGCCTCAATGAACCGGGAAAGCGTGTGTCGCCATCTTGGAAGCTTCTTTTCTTGTCAGGTCACTTCCTGAGGGTGTACGAGATATGTCATTCGCTTCCTCAGCACAGTACGAGTGTGTCTAGTATTTTTTATGTTATTACAATTTTGCCCCGCTTTTACGAAACAATATGTATAGAGACGTTTTCAAATAAGATAACACGAATTTCATTTTTCGCTCTCTTTGGTTGGTTGGTGATTGTCCCCGCCTGCGACAACTATCAATATTCAATGTAACTATTTATAAATACTCATTTATTACAGATTTTATTATATACGTATAGGTATCGGACAAGGAAATATTTCACGTTGCATTCAATATACAAATAAATGGAATTCTGGGATCGTAGAGTTTGTTTTTTTTCTTTTTTTGCAGTTACTTTTTATGTTAGTCCGGTTTTTACGAGTATATTATTGTTTTTTATATAGTTGTTTTTAATAATTTGGTTTTTACATAAACAACATAGATAGGGTTCCACGCTACGACATTCCAAATTGCTGCAAACTTAAATAGAGTTCTTAATGTTGGGGACCTGGGGTTCTTAACTTGTTTGCAGTTCCTTAACACAAAGGCAGCGAGGACTTTAAAACACTTCATTATAAAATTGAAGACATGAATATGGATATGGAGTTTGGTATCTAACACTTCTTCACGTCTTTCCTCTATTATTCAAGCGCGTATACTCACATTCTTTGGGCACATATCTCGGCGTGGTGATGCGTCAATTGAGCGACTTGTAGTCCAGGGCAAAGTTGAGGGCACCCGAGCGCGCGGTAGATCGCCGATGAGATGGACGGACCAAATAAAGAAAGCAGTTGAGAATCCCTTATACGCGTGCAAAAAGATGGCACCGGTCAGGGGAGAATGGCGTTGGCTGGCCAGGCGGGTCACTGCGACCGAAGTAACGACCACGACCACACTGCCAAGAGTGTAACGACCACGACCACTCTGCCAAGAGTGTAACGACCACGACCACACTGCCAAGAGTGTAACGACCACGACCACACTGCCAAGAGTGTAACGACCACGACCACACTGCCAAGAGTGTAACGACCACGACCACTCTGCCAAGAGTGTAACGACCACGACCACACTGCCAAGAGTGTAACGACCACGACCACACTGCCAAGAGTGTAACGACCACGACCACACTGCCAAGAGTGTAACGACCACGACCACTCTGCCAAGAGTGTAACACGACTAAGAAGATCTAACATTATGCTTAGGTCGCGTATTTAGATCGCCTTCCAAGAGTACGCTTTACCTTTTATGCCTTAAGATCTATGCAATATTTATTTATTTCTTTTAAATCTGACCACAAAACACCAAACACGTCACCATTCAGTACCATACTACTATACCTTACCATTGGTTGGTTTTAGACAGTTAAAAGTCATTGTACCGTCTCTGGTAAAGTGGTTAGATAACCGGTTCTTATATTCTCCTTAAATTAGTACACGTTTTGGTTGGAGGTTAGTAAAGCTTAACATCTGCATAAATAAAAGTAAAAGACGATATATTACCATAGTTATGGTTCTAAGTATACCATTTAATGCAAATTTTGTTGTAAACCGAAAATCAACACTATCTACTGTTATTTTGTAAGCCAAAGGAACCTTATTCAATGTCGACAACTGAAGATTTTTTTTTTTGATAGAGATTGGCTCAAACGGCATTTTCAGCGTCACCGGGCTTTTTTGGGGGCGGCGAGGTACGTAAAGGGTATCTCAAGCCGTGTTGAAACGAATCACCTTCAGAGGTGTTCTAGAGGGAACGGCATTCCACATTTAAAAGTGCGCGTCCTCGTGCCCTACTAGATTCTCCGAAGGGTTCGGATCAGATCGGGCGATAACTGAAGAACGTTGATGATGTATTTGACGACGTTGATTAACTTCGGCGTGTTGGGCTGAGCCACGGCAGCTTAGTTGGTAGTGCTCCTCGCCCGGTATGTCATGGATTGCGGGTAACGCCGCTCGTGGATTTTTTTCAAAACTTTTTCAAATCGTTAAACTACAAAAATTATTTTTCACAACCTTCCTGGACTTACTTGTAGCAAAATACATCCGGTATTTACTACTACTTACTACTACTACTTATTTACTATTTACTACTAACATAGCTTTTAAGTGTACTAACAACATGGATCAATGGTCTGAAAATAAAGATATATTATTATTATTATTATTATTATTTAGAAAATTCGGAAAAACATTTTTTTTTCCAAAAGAAATACCCTCATTTCAATTTTCACAGGTGTGCTACCAATAGTTAGATTCACCACTAATTCATCTACCGTGACTCTTATTCTATATGTTTTTAATCTATTAACGCGTGATATGCTTGAATTCACTTTACAAAATGGGCCTAATAAAGCTGTTACTGAACATGTGCCTAATTGTAGTTACCGCGTTCTTGTGGTGGCGTAGCTCGCGTGTGATTAAGCCCGATCGGTTTATTTCGGTCAGCACACACGAGCCGTGCAAGCAATTAGAGGTGAAGTTAATTAACGAAGCCTTACCGTTCGCAGGGCGACCTGAGCCAACAAGACAAGCGATGCGTCTTCATCACCGTGCACGACCTTGGCACCAACCGTAAGTATAGCCTAGCTTACACTGTACCACTGCTGGGCAAACGCATCCATCATTGTAATAGTTAACGATACAATAGGAATGTTGACAACAATCATAATTAATTACACAAAAACACAAATGTTGAAAAAATTGGAATTGGAAAAGGATTTGAACCTGCACCCTTCTGACATACCCGGTCAGGCGCTCTCCCAATTAAGCTATCGTGGTTCTAACCAGCCTGCCGAAGTTACTTATAAAAATATTATGATCGGCCATCGCAGCCTAAAAATGCAAGAAATTTTAAAAAGACTAGACTCTTTTTGAAGTCCTAGCCGCTTGAGGAGCCTTTGGCAGGCCGTCGCGCATCGAAAAAAAGACGACTTCACTCTTACTAGCTACGAGATATTTCGTATTCTTACAAAACATGTGAGAGTGGAATAAAAAACGAAAGCTGTTGTCAAAAATAGATTCGGATCCGGTCCCCAGTTTATCGTAGTCAACTATTTGTTCTAACGTTCCAGACTCTTCGCTGGTGGACTTCGTGGGGTGCCCGGCCATGTCGGAGATCAAGGAGCGTTCCTGCTTCATCCACGTGGACGTGCCGGGCCACGAGGAGAGCTCGCCGGACCTGCCTGACTCGTAAGCTACTTACCATACCACAGAAATAAAATATATACGATAATGTATTGAGGAGCTCGATGGCGCAGTGGCTAACGCGCCAGGTGACCAAAAACGTATTATTTTGAGCTCCTCCGTGCTTCGGAAGGCACGTAAAGCCGTTAGTCCCGGCTGCATTAGCAGTCGTTAGCAAACACCAATCCATTTTGGGCCTGCCTTGTGGTTTATGCTCCGTTCTCCTTATCCATCTATAGGGAAGGCTCATCTCCCAACAGTTGGACATAAATTGAGCTGGTGATGAGATGATGTGATACATATTGTCACATTAAAGAACCCAATCACCCAACCACCGCACAGCTCACTGGGCCTGCGTGGTGGTTTATGGCCAGCTCGCCCTGTGGTATTTTCATCAATAGGGAAGGCTTGTGCCCACGCAGTAGGGACATAAAATGAGGTGATGATGTAATGATGTTAGTAAGTAGTAAAAGTATATATAATAATATAGTTTATATTATTGTTTTCTAAAATTTACGCGAACACTACACATTGAAATGAAACAACTTTTACGGATCTACTCGCGTTTATTTTGCACATTACTTATTTAATGTTTATCCTGACGTTTCGAACCCTTTGCAGGGTCCGTGGTTTCAGGGAGACTGAGATGTTGGTCGTCTCATAATTAGTTGGTAGCTTGTATACCCTCATTTAAATTTAATCAGGTGCGTTCCGTTTTATACAGAAAGAGCTTACAATATCTTTTGGTCTGGCAGTATGGTGTTGGGGCTGGGATTTAATATTTAGTATGATGGGATCCCAGGCTGGTGGTAGAATCCAAATTTCCAACCATCTTCTCAATTGAAATCAGGATGTTTTTTTAATTTTAATAGCCTCGCGCATCATCCTAGGGATGAATCGTTGTTCTCTAGCGAGTATTTGTGGTTTATCAAATCTGATGTAATGGTTGGGCCCCTCTAGGGAATATTCGCATACTGCAGACTTATTTTTGCGCCTATACTTGACGTTGGCTATATGTTCTTTAACGCGGGTTCCGACACTTCTCTTTGTTTGCCCGATGTAAGAGAGCCCACAGTCGCAGTCCAGTTTGAACACGCCTGCATCTTAAAGGGGTATGTTGCACTTGACAGGTCGTAAAAATTGGTTGATCTTCTTCGGCGGCTTGAAGTAAGTGTTGATTGAAACTCGCTTTAAGATATGTCCAATTTTGTCAGTGACACCTTTCATATATGGAAGTACAGCAGGTTGGCGCTCGACTTTGGTTGGTTTATTGAGTTCTCTGTGACGAAGCCGTGGTACTTTCAGTTTATTATCCTGTAGTACGTGCTTGACACGCTGAAGCTTAGCAGCCAGGTGTTGGATGTCCTGTGACACCAACAAAAAAAAGAGACTCTCTTTTTTTTGTTGGATAGTTTTTTTATTGGATAGTCCTAGCCTCCTCGGCGGCCTCAATTGCAAGTTTCCTACGGAGTAATGCATTCATATTGCCGCCAATTATCGTTGATGAGTAGCGAGAATGCACTATACAATTGAATTGTTCGGCCAGTATCAGTACTTTGCAAGATCTTCTGACGGTTTTACAAAAGAAAATCGCTGATGTTGAATTCCATATCAGTTTTAGGACGGTACCAACCAACAAGCGCTTCCAACACATTTTTGGGTTAGGATGGACATTAAGATATAATAGAATGTTAATTTGACTTAATTCGTTTGCACCCTAACAGGGTCATATACTTTACCTGCCTACCTTTAGAAACATCTGTTGTATTTTTGTACATGTAGCAAATAAATGAATATGAATGAAATGTGTGGTATGTTAAGGTATAATATGAATATTATACTTAAACATACCACATTTTTTATTTTATGTTTTGTTTATAAATTAATCTCAAGCAAATACATCTTCAAATAACTTTAAGGTGGCCTTAGCACATTCAATAGCGTCCGTTTCCATGAGGGACCACATTAGATAATGAAACGCGACAGTTTAATCCGACGTTTGCCGTGAATACAAACAATAGAATTTCAATTGTTTGGCGGCGCTGATCAGCGCTCGCTTATCAAAGGTTAAACCCGAATTGTGTCTATGTTAACAGCTACCAGTTTCCGTCCCTACAAACGCTAGGCGAGGACCTGATCACCGTCCTAGACTTCCTGCACGTGCGCTACGCCGTCGGGCTCGGCGAGGGCGCCGGCGCCAACGTGCTCGCGCGCTGCGGGCTGGCTCACCCGCGCCGTCTGCTCGGACTCATCCTCGTCAACTGCACTGCCTCCACCTCCTCCGTAGCCGACGCCTTCCGCACCAGGTTCTCGCGCTGGAAGGGCGCCGACATCTCCCAGTCTGAGGAGGACTTCCTCATTTATCACAAGTTTGGTCACGTGAGTTTTGAAGACCATCCCCATTATCGCTACCAGGTATCTTGTTCTTAGTTTTGTTGCTAACACCTACTAAATGTTTGTGATCGAATTGAAGTACTGAAACTTATTGCCTTACAATTCTTCAAGATGGCCTAAAGATCGATTTTAGTCGACTCATGATCCAGGAAACGATTTCTTGTTATCTTGTTCAATAACGATGACTTGATCAATTTTAATCTAAATATAGCTAGAATCTAAAAAAAATACTACCGGAATTATTGGTTGTAGATAATGGCAACACTGGGCGCACGGGGGCGCCGCGATCTGCGTTAGCGCGCGGGGACTCCCGACACACAACGACAGCCACGCACGCACGAACTACCTTCGGTCCTTCGAGCCGGATCATATGAAGCTGGTAGTTCTTAAGTGGGATGTAGATATCAATAAAAGTGGACTGTATAACATAGACTGATTTATGGGATAATATAAAATTGTACAAGAAATAGCCCGACAATGAATAGGTAGTACGTGCGTGCGTGGCTGTCGTTGTGTGTCGGGAGTCCCCGCGCGCTAACGCAGATCGCGGCGCCCCCGTGCGCCCAGTGTTGCCATAACTAGGTTGTTAAAATTTAATTCGATCACAACAAAAACTCGTGCGGCGGGTTTTTGAAGGTAACTTTGCCAATATTGGCGCATCCATATTGTCCATAACTTCTCGCTGTCTGTACTTTGTTAGAGCTATTTCTTTGAATGTTACTTACAATACTAACAATACTAACCTTCTTTTATTGTATACTTATTGCGCTTTAGTAGAAGTAGAAATAGTTGTAGAAGGCTCCTCTTAGATTTTTCTAGTGTATGTTACTGCTTTTTATCTTGCTTCTTTATTAGCGTTCATTTGTTTATGTAGATGTTTGCAAGAAGTATTTTGTATTGTTTCTTTTTAAATATTATTTCTATTGTCAATCTTTTGGGCTAAAGAGGTTTCTTTCTTTGAATACACTTTGATCCATTGCTTGGGATCTTTTGTTTTTCTGAAGCCTGAATTTTTCTAATTTCGACAAATCGGCCGATTCCAGGATCTCCATTTGATCGTATCGTATCTCAGTGGCCTGATTCTGACTTTTTTCGCGTTTTATTATATCAGCCATAGCTGTGCCACTAGTAGACAAAGGCCTCCCAACACTTAAAAAAAATATAGGAATCAATTAGCAAGCGTCCATTTTTTTCCCAAGCCAATAATTATAATCGAGTTCTTCATCTATATTTAAATGTTTTGTAATCTCCGACCTTGATTTGTGTAGCAAATCTCGTCGGACTCGTGCGAGGTGGGCGAGCGCGAGCGCATGCTGACGGAGTACCGGTCGCGGCTGCGCGGGAACCTCAACACGCACAACATCAAGCAGTACGTGCGGGCGTTCATCAAGTGAGTGCTGTCATTGTGATCCACATCTTATATATATATATATAAAAAAAACGAGTGAGCCTTACAGCAGTCGCATATGATGTGTAACATTTGACATCTCGCCGTGATCATCATCATCAGCTCCAATAATGTCGTGATCGCCGTAATGTAATTGCGTACCATGTGCATACCTCACCGTACCACGTCGTACATACTTAGATTAACATAGATAATAATAATTACAACATTGAAACACAGAAACAAACAAATTGATACAGAGACAAAGTACAAAAAAGGCGGCCTTATTGCTAACAAGCAATCTCTTCCAGCAGGGCTAAGATGTACACACGGCGGCAGATCAACCTACCCAAACCTGTCAAATTTCTACAATCAATTTTGAACTTTATAGTTTGGTTATAAGGATCAGTATTCATTGAAGAAATTTGACAGGTTTGGGTAGGTTGATCTGCCGCCGTGTGTACTCCGCGACATATGTCGTGGACGAGACGAGAAAATTTGTCGATGTGGATTCATTAGTCGTCGGGGAACGCCGCAACATAATTTGTCATCGCATTATCTCGTGCAGAATACTGCCGCGCAATTTAAGAACGCAGTAAATAACATGTGAACAGTTTCGAGAAAATAGATTGTAAAGTCAGCACCTCAAATATCACAATCATAAACACAGTAAGTGGTACTTACTGCGTTCATAATTGTGCGGCAGAATAGAGATATGTCTGTATGTCTATGGGTGTTACCATGGCAGCCCCACCAAACTTAACTCGTTCTGTCAAATCGTGATTCGTAGTGATTGTTGTTGTTTTTGTCGACAGTGCGCCATAATTTTGTCGAATTCTGACACTTAAAATCGACATGTTTATCGCCATAGTATCTCACTGAAGACTGTCCGCGACTTAAGTAAATTTTTATTTTTATTTTCATTTTCATCATGGCAGTGCCTTGTTTTAACTATTTATTAACGATATATCTTTATATTTTTGTTTGTATTTTTCTTCCAACACCCGAGGATAATTAGTGCTTCGATTCCTGAATCGTCGCAGAATATATATAAAATAAGAATCTGTTGAGGGGAGCTCGATGGCGCAGTGGTTAACTCGCCCGGTCTGCGAGTGCTAAGGTTAAGCAACTTTCGCAAAGGCCGGTCATCAGATGGGTGACCAAAAATTTATCATCTCGAGCTCCTCCGTGCTTTGGAAGGCACGTTAAGCCGTTGGGCCCTAGCTGCATTAGCAGTCGTTAACAACCACCAATCCGCACTGGGCCCGCGTGGTGTTTTATGGCCCGTTCTCCCTATCCATTCATAGGGAAGGCTCGTGCCCCAGCAGTGGGGTGTTAAATGAGCTGATGATGAAGAATCTGTTTAATCTTTGAGATTGAGTATATGTTTTTACCTTTACATTACACTTTACTTACATTTTCTTGGCACACGATGTCGTAGGCGTTGTTGTATTCAAATTTAATCTAAAACTAACTAGCTACATTTTTTTTAAATTTTCTAAGTAACTGACAACAATTGGCATCAAATAGACTAGCGATGGCAGCGTCCATAAAAAAAGGTTGCGTTCATGAAGAAAAGAACGAATGAAAAGCTATGGAAAGGAATGAAAACCGTTTTAATGGAGTAAAAGTCTTTAAACGGCAACATTGGTTTATCGGATCGACAAGCCGATGTCATGACGAGATATTTCTCTGTCGTGGTGTTCATGTTAGGTAAACAACAAATGAATCGAAGTCGACAAAATTTCTGCCGCACAATTTATGAACGCAGTAAGTACCACTTACTGTGTATATGATTGTGACATTTGAGGTGCTGACATTACGATCTATTTCTCGAAACTTTTCACATGTTCTTTACTGCGTTCATAAATTGCGCAGCAGTTTTCTCGTCTCGTCCACGACATATGTCGCGGCGTTCATCTTAGCCCTGCAGGCAACTTTGGGTGATAGAGAAATTATAAAAGTAAGAAGAAAAAATAAAGAAGGAAGATATTGCAATGACCTTACGTTAGTACGTTATTTTGATAACTTAGGACTTAGGTAATGTTTTAACTTATCTCATGACAGGCGAACAAGTTGTAATATTTGTATTTGGAGCTTATTTATTCCTGAAAACTGATTACTATATGGGGTAAAAAAGCAAGTGGCAGCATTGTTTGATGGCGAAGAGATTTAAAAGTGTTCAAGTTATTTGAAAATCTCCTCAGCCGCAAGGACCTGGTGTTGAAGGGTTGCCAGCCCGACATCCTGCTGATCACAGGCCTGCTCAGCCCATACGCCAGCGTTGTGGAGAAGATGTACAAGGAGCTGGACAAGGATAAGGTCACCATCCTCAAGGTCGACAAGACTGGCGACGTCTTGTCGGAAGCTGTAAGTTGGCTGCTACCATTTCTTAGCTATTATAACAGTTATCTATCGGTTTTAGTTTGTGCCAAATAGCATGTCAATAACGGTCAATGACCGCGACAATCATTCATCGCTTTTCCCATAGAAAACTGTCACTAAACGTGTCGCTTAAAATGTAGCTTGATAACATAATACTTACTTAAAACGTTATGAAAAAAGGTCCAAACCAGTAAGTCAAAATATTGTTAATTTAAAACTGTTAAGTGGATAAATAAAATCATAAAATCCACTTAATATCAAGCTGATTTGAAATACTTTTTCGAGTCAGATGTTTTTTTAAACATCGTCAATGAGTTGATTCAAAATTCTTCTGGTAAGTATGATGTTAATTGTGTGTCACCTGATTGATCCCTCGTACTTTTAAAGATGGTATATGATGCTTTTTACCAGGCGATGTTTATTTTGATTTTGTTTTTTATATTTTTCCCTACAACATTTTGTGCAAGATGTGTTAGGTACAAAAGATATTTTTGCTGTCAAGAAAAACACATTTCATACGAGTTTACCGTCCGTTACCTTAGATAAAAAAAAATTTTGGTTTTGCGGGTGGGTGTCCATGGGCGGCGGTGATTGCTTCCCATCAGGTGACCCGCCTGCTCGTTTGCCTCCTTCTAATATAAAAAAAATCCTACGGGAGGTTGCAGATTTTAAAATAATTCATGTAGTTCGCTCTTTAAATGTCACTTGTTCGTTATTGTATCGTTGTTTAGGGTGAATCACGTACAGGCGCCTTCGCATCAACCTATCCTTAACTGTCACAGTGATTACATCAAAATGTCCCTCAGTACACCGAAAATCGTTGAAACTGTCATTCTCAGCATATAGCAATATGCTGAGAATGACAGGACTTTACTTCAAAACGTCCGTATTTTTTGCGACCATTGAAATAATTGCAATAGCAGGAATGGTGGTTGGACTTTACCAGAAAAATACGAACTTTATGTGCAAATCCAAAAAGAGCCTTTTTGGTAGAACGGTTATCGTCACCGGTGGTACCAGCGGCATGGGGCTAGAGATAGCTGCAGACTTTGCTCATAGAGGCACTAAAGTTATTATAGCAAGCCCATGATGCATGCCTATGATGAAGGACTTCACGCTAAAGGGCTCATAATGAAAAGTTCAGGTAGTAGTAGTAAACAGCCTATAATTGTCCCACTGCTGGGCAAAGGCCTCCATCATTGAAATCAAGTCATCGCTACAATTTATGGGTAATGGCTTAACCACCACGTTTGTAAAACCCGGGCTGTGCATCGAAAAATCCGAAATACATTTTGCCCGACCTGGGAATTGAACCCGGGACCTTCGGGTATCGGGCCGAGCGCTCTGCCACTTGGCCACCGAGGCGTCAGGTAGTAATAAAGTAATATTGAAACTACTGGATCTTTCATCATTAAAATCAGTAAGACAGTTTGCTGCAGATATCATGAGCAGTGAGGAGAGACTAGACATATTACTCAACAATGCTGGTGTTATTATATTAGGGGAATTTTTAACGAAGGATGAACTAAACTTCGTAATGCGAGTGAATTACATGGCACTTTTCTATTAACTTATTTCTTACTTTACTTCTACCACTTCTGCATAAGGCAGGACACACACACCTATCGGAACCAAGTAGAATAGTGAATACGTCATCAGTGCTTCATAAATTCGGATATGTGGACTTGGAAAACTGGAATAGATTAAATTATTGGAGCAAAATAAGGATATACAGCAACAGCAAACTTGGCCTCGTCATGTTAACACAGGAATTGAGTAGGCGGCTAAAGGACTGTAATGTAATAGTGCACACGGTGGACCCGGGCGCAGTCGGCACACCCATATTTCAAAGTACTGGATTGAACCTCCAAACTCTTTGGACGTTCTTTCTCGGAATTATTTTCAAGCATCCTTATTGCCAGACAGCTCTCTACGTGTCTTTGAGTGACACCGTTGCAAAATCTAGCGGAAAATATTTTAAAAACTTGCAAGCGGTTCAACCCAAGAAAGCTTCGAGCGATGAAGACGCGTGCAACCGTGTTCGGGAACATACAGTGGAACTGGTGAAGTTGACGGATGAGGAATTGAACTGTTGTGGTTTATTGTATAAATCATAAGAATTTATTATATATTTAATTAAAATCAGTATCCAAAAAAAACTGTCGATATAGTTTTTTTATTAAGAAATGCATAAAATTATATGTTTAAAAACACACACGTAGACGGTTATAAATCGAAGGTGGTACTTATCTACATCGTGCGCAAACAAAGCTAGACTCATCAGTCATCACATGTATCTTTTTTATTTTATTTATTTATTTTATGTCCGCTATGTGAGCCAACTCAGGGTTCTCAGATATAATACCTTGACGAAAAATAAACACGTATTTGGAATATAGTATTCTACAGACTGAAATCAGTTGTTGCAACATCCTGAATCTTTGCATCCATGTACCCTTCCGACCGTAAAGCTTCTTAAATTAATATTCCGAATTGAAAAACCATTAACGAGCGCTCTGTAAAATGAAATATGAATCAATTGAAATATCGCGTCTACTAGCAATTTCATCAGCCGCTTTTAAAATGTTTAAACATGTTACAGCCCGCGAAGGTGGCGCAGTCGCTGCTGCTTTTCTGCCAGGGGCAGGGGCAGCTGACATCGCTGCCGCCGCCAGGGGTGGAGCGGCGCATGTCACGCGCCATGTCCATGGAGGAGTACGACAAGCCGAACATCAGGCGGCTGTCGCTGACGCCCAGCGCGTCCGACTCGCCGCCGCCGCGCAAGCTGTAGGTGCTGCGCCGGGCCGCTGACACCTTGCTGGAGTAGCGGTCAACGGCACTCATTCCTGTACCTACTATACACTTTGCAGTAGTGTATCATAGCCATCATCACACAGAATTTGTTGTGGCACATGGCACGCACCATGTCCACAATACACAGAGTGTAACTTCCCTTTAAGCTTCCCTTCCGGCTGTGCGAGGTGGCTAAGCGGTCGGCGAGGATAAAACCACCAATAAACTACTCCATTTTCCACCGAAGAAAAAGCAATTTTCTAGGTTATGCGCCGGCCGTAGACTACTTGCTGGAGTTAAAGGTTAACGGCACATCATTCCTGAACAGACTATTCGCTTTGCAATAGTTATCTATGATTTTGGAGCTCGACGCCTACTATCAGCATTTGTCTTAATGCAATTATAGGCATGGTCATCATGGCGTCATCATCATCGTCGCAGCCAAAATATGTCCACTGCTGGTCAAAGGCCTCCCCCAAGAATCATTGCAGTAGTCTTATCCATCGTCAGAATTTGTACTTTGTACTAACATGTAGAAATATAATTAACTTCGATTTAAAGAAAAGACTATCTCGGGCATACTGAGCGTAAAAGATTCTCTTCAGTGTCTGAGTGAAATCTGTTATGCTATTCGCTTTTTCGAATGGAAGCAGAAGCCAAGAGGCATGCCGTTCTCATACCACTTATTTTCATGTTACTTAACCTTAAGAACGAGCTCTGTCTTCTATGTAGGTATGCATGACAACTAAAATCTGTTGCGCTGTTTTAATGTCATTTCATGGGCAATAAGAAAGTCAAGGATGTTGTAGACACTGGTTCCGGTAACTTTCATAGGAACGATCGTAGTCTATTAATAGTATTTAGGTCAGCGCAAGGTTTTTTCAACGCAGGGTTTTTTTTCTAAATTTGTTAGAAATTTGTGCAGTGCAAAACTTTTAGCTTATATTTGTACAAATCCTAAATAAACATATGTAAGATTCAAAAAGGCCATATAAATCAACCAAATTATTGTCATTAGTTTATAAGCTTTTTATAGACGCTTATTGTAAAGGTGTTAGATTTTTATAATACTGCAAATGGATAAATAAGATGTACAAGCATTATATTGTAGGTACAACTAATATGAAAAAATGTTGTTACAGCTGAAAATATTTTCAAATCAACCTAGCGCTTATGTAGTAGTAGTTGTAGTAAGAGCATCCAAAAACAGATGTCTCTTAAAAATTGCATATAAATAAATGTCCAATTTTAAAAATCCATAAAAAATTACATAACTTTAATTCGCATTATTGGTATGTATAATATGAAAATATACGAGTATATATATTATTTGGCATAATCATGAAAATCCATAATTTTAAAAACCCGAATTTATAAACCGTAGTAGTAATAACATGCATCAGATAAAAATCCTTAATATTAAAATACCTCACTTTTGAGGGCATGGTATAATAGGTACTATTTTGTAGCCCTTATATCATCCGCCATATTATTAAGTGCCATGGAATAATAACAAGTGCGATAATGACGAGCATTTAAAAATAAAATTAACTTCCAAAATTCGATGTAAGTCTTTCTTTTGTAAGAATCATGGTCTGTACACATACTTAAAGATATAGTCTAGATCGCTACTGTAACCTTAATTTATTTTGTTTAAAACGACTGTTTCCTGTTTTACGTATCAATAAATAAAAAAAAAAACAAATAGGTTGAAAGGACCGATGCGACGTAAGTATGTTAGGTGGACATGAAGAGAAAATGAACCAAGTACCTGAAGATTTTAACATTATGGATTTTAATAGTTGTCTTTTAAACGTTAGAAGTTTTCAATGTAGGCATTTAAAATTATGGATTCTAATTTAGCCCTAAATAAACATATGAAAGAGATTTTAGGTAGTAGAAAAAGAGTTTAGCATTGATTACTTATGTCAAAATTACTAAAGATTTCTTAACATTTCCTACCTCATAATAAGTAAGCTCGTAATTGTGATAAAGGTATGTATGTATTCACGTTTTTAAATAAACAGCTTTTAAATTAGTATCTATTAATCCTGCAGCGTTACAGAGAGAGCAAATAATGTGTTCAAGGATATGCCTGCGCTCATAAGTAGAACAATAACTTTAGTGTGTGTAACTGTAATTGTTTTTATTTCAGGCGTATAATATAAAAACGTGATCAGTAACGATGTTGGTTTAATATTTAATCAAATATACAGAGCAAGTACAGTTTCTTAAAAAGCACAAAAAATAATACGAGCCTTAATAAGATATTTAAAAAGACGTGACTTTAAAATGCTGAGGCAGCAATTGTTTTGTAAATGATAGTAAAAAATGTAATCATTGCTGAACTACCCAAAATTCAGATGCCCACTGAAAGAAGTTACGCATTAAAAAGTCTTTTCAATATTTATCTTAGTTGAAAAAGGTTGGTTGAAAATATTGAAAAAGGTTTTCAATATTCCTATACGTAATTATCAAGATTGTTAGGGTGAATCAATGAGTCAAAGTAATGTGTTGTAAATTATGATTGAAGTAAGTATGTGTTTTAAAGTGTGTAGTAATTTTACCTTTAGAAATATTTACAAGTATCAGGTATTTAGCTACATATGGGATTATACGTACTGACTAGTACGGCAACAAGGAGTGACTTATTTAGCCAATGGGCTTATGTGCGCGACTGAGATGTTGCTGAAATGTAATCTGTCACAAGAGGGGCGATTTTTGGACACTGGTGAAAAATTGTCATGCTATGTTAAGATACGATATCAGTAATCTTGCTTCTTTTTCTCTTATTCAAAGTCAAGTCAAGTAACTTATGTTTGATACCGAAAATTCTCGAACGGTATGTATTTTATTGATCAAATTGTAATAAAGGAAAAAAAAAAACATCTTGTATTAAGTACATGTCTCACTTTTTAATTTCGAGATTACCGGTGGGATTAAAAATCGCCCTCGTACCAAAAAAAAAATATGCAAACTGTATAACCTGGCGTTATGTTATCGTGGATGGTGTTTATAATTGTTTTTATTTGTAAATGTGTAAAAAATTGTAACTATTTTTAGGATTTTTTAAGATAATTTACCTATACTTATTATAGCTTGAAAATGAACAATATTATGCTTAACTTTACCAAAGTATATTAATTATAGATTTGTGTACGTGTTTACCTATTTAAATAAATGTTAGCTCATATAATTTTTATATTATTTTCTATCAATCTGTTTACAAAAAAATGCAATATTGATCAAAACAGGTTATTTACTAAACGCAGACGCAGACGCGGACATCCGACTGCACATTGTAAACATTTTTAAATAGTTTTCAGGCCACTAATGGACGGGGAAACAAAAACTACACATTTACACTTACAATAAAGAAAAGCCGCAAACTCTCCGCACACTGCGCGATTCACCACAAACAATTAAAAAAAAAAGGTAAAGTATAAAAAAAAACTTATACGTATAACGTATTTGCTTAAAACTTAGCAAAAACATCAAAAGAAAAAAAAACGTCGCGAGACTGCTCGACGAAGAAACAGCGGCGAGGGAGACTCTTAGCATTCGCCCTCTCATCCGTGTACCGTATATACTATCAAAACTTCCGATTCGTGTGATCGAATACGATTTGTTAATGGTGCTGATGGATTATGGGGTAAATAATAATAGATTTTAAGTAAAAACAGAGATTAACTTTAATTGCAGAGGAATGTACACCGCGCGCCTTAAGGGTTAACCACAGAGAGAGGGATTGACAGATGAGGGCACGTTTACATAGATAGTCAAAACGCTAACCAATTGACGTTACATTTTTGTTTACAAAGTCTTCCAACACTTGCCCTTAAACAAAAAACGTTTAGAGTTTAACCAAATTACAAATACAAATTACCTACCAATTACCAAATTACAAAACTAGATACGATGGAATACATTTCCAAGTGTATATATTACTCTTACATTAAACTTAACAATACAATTTAGATAAAAACTTAACAAATTTATCTCTTACTAATTAATGGTTTTGTTAAAATATCGGCTATCTCGTTAGAGGAAAGATATTTAACAATTATCAAATTCTTTTTAACAATATCTCTTATGAAATGATGTCTAGTATCTATATGTTTTGTCCGCGAATGATACATAGAGTTCTCAGTCAACTTTTGTGCTGACTGATTATCATTGTACAAATTTATTACACAATTCTTATTCAATAATTCTTTCAAAAAAGCATTTATAAATAAACCTTCTTTACATGCATCTGAAAGTGCCATATATTCTGCTTCTGTACTAGATAAAGCAACCGTTTTCTGTTTTCGACTTTCCCAGCTGACAACTGAATTACCTATTTTATAAATAAAACCAGTGTAAGACTTGCGATCTACTTCACAAGACGCCCAATCAGCATCGACATAGCCACAAACATCTAAACCAGCTCTAGTATAAGTCAGACAATAGTTAATAGTACCTTTTAAATACCTCATTACCCGTTTGGCAGCCTTCCAGTGCGCCTCTGAAAAAGAATCGTTAAATTGGCTCAAAAAACTTACTGCGTGAGCGATGTCAGGTCTGGTACAGACGGCTATGTACATTAAGCAGCCTATCAAGTTTCTATATTAACAATTTTCTAACTTCTTCTCTGCTTTTGCAAATTTGAGCATCTTCATAATGTGTCCGCTCTTTTTACATTTGAAACATTTAGGAAATTTCGTAACAGCCAAAGCCGTTATAGCTTCATTTCCATCTCTTCTTAGGTGTTCCTGCTTCCTGCAGTAATTTGCTTTAACTGTCTCACTTGATAACTTCAAATTGTTATTTTCTAGAGTAGCTGGCAACCCGCTTAACATTATAACTGCTACTAAATCATCGTCCAAGGGTGAACCAATGTCACTTAATTGTTGAACTATCTCGGTTATTTTGGATAAGTACATGTCCATGTTCCCGCTCTCACTGAGTTTCATTCCAAAAAGACTTCTCAATAGACTTATCCTACATAATCATTTGTCTTCAAAAGCTTGTTTTAAGTTATTCCAGGCTTCAGACGCAGATTTAGCGTTTCGTACTTGAGGATAAGCTGATGATTGCACCGACAAACAAATCTTCGCCAATGCCTTTAAATCCTTTTTGGGATCCTTGCCGTCTGGGCAGTCTACGGCATGCCACAAGTCCTCGTGCACCAAAATCATTCTCATACACAATTGTGGTAGTCAGCGATTCCTTTCAGTCTTTCTATTGGAAACGATGTCGTGGTACCACCCGCGTTGGCCATGATCTTCAGATCTTCTTTGCAATATACAACGTCACAATGTGTACTACAATTTGGATTTTTTTTGCAAATTTCTTAAAAATATTCTTTTATTTACGCCGAATTCGATCACTGGGCCCATAACCTGATGGATTATGGGGTAAATAATAATAGATTTTAAGAAATAACAGAGATTAACTTCAACTGCAGAGGAATGTACACCGCGTGCCCTAAGGGTTAACCACAGTGAGAGGGATTGACAGATGAGGGCACGTTTACATAGACAGTCAAAACGCTAACCAATTGACGTTACATTTTTGTTTACAAAGTCTTCCAACAGGTGCGCCGACCAAAAAATGCCAAAAATGTAGTCACGGATAAGTTAATGTAATTGAAAATACTATCGTGCTAGATAAACAAAATAGGTATTTTACTATCAAAGGTAACGTGTTTACAATTATTCCGATCCATAAATTAATAACACACTAGGTATAGTTTTTTCTACAATATCATTTAAAGTTGGGCAAAAATCATGAAAACTAGTGGCGGCGTTTAGTTGATATCATATACTCGTAGTTTATCTAAATTATTGTTGTACCTCTGATTTGTCTAAACAATCACCAATGGTCTAAACTACAAATCATCCGTCTTACATTTTCGATTTAAAGAGCGGTTTTTTTAAATTATTATTTTTCAAATTAACACGTTACATTCCCCATAAAAAATTAGTATGCCCGCGCGGCATCAAATATATATGGACGAAGACATTTCAAATAAAATATATGAACTTGTCACTTACGGACGGCGCACCCTTAACGTTGCGTCTTGGTGTCTTATAACCCGGCTAAAACGCTGGTCGGAAGTCTGATAAACGGTTTCTGTCGTCGGGTCGCAGAAAGGCAACTCGCATCGTCCGACCTGTAGTTGCTAATTGCTTAACATCCCGACGTCTTGGAGAGGCTCTAGATGTTTGGTGGCCTATACGTGCCAATAATACAGATTACGCGACGATGCAACCTATTCAAATCCTCGAGATACTTAGCCGAACTACTCCAGAGGTGCGAGCAATATTCAACGCAGCCTGTGAACAGCAGACACAGTAGTTCGGGCGAGAAAATGTGCCGCTTCTTATTCAAGACCCCGAGTTTTCGTGAGTCTGTTTTTATCACGAAAGTTTTACATGTTTAGATCACATAGAGCTTCTATACCGACCATGCTGATACTGTTCTGTAGCGTGAGTGCTGTGAATGGAAAAGGTAAGAACATCGTCATAACCAGCTCAATATGTAAGTATGTCTCCATTGCTGAGGCAAGGAGAATGGATCATAAACCACCATGCGGGCGTAGTGCGGATTTTTGGTTGTCAACGACTGCCGGGACCAATAGCTTTACGTGCCTTCGAAAGCACGGAGGAGCTAGAGAAGATATATTTTTGTTCACCCATCCGATGACCGCCCTGCAAAAGTTGTTTGACTTCAGCAATCGCAAACCAAGCGCGTTTACCACTGAGCCATCGATTATAGAAAATCTCATTCTCTACCAGTCGACCTAAGGGCTAGACAGAAAAATTGGTGAGCGGTGCGAAAAAGAGCGTAAAGAACTGAAATATACAATTGTTAAGTTTTTTATAAAATTGAATGATAATAATATAATATACATACTATAAAAAAATAATAGACTACTTATACATACTTAAACATAATGGCGGCGCTTCACTTGGCGTGTTCGCGTATTTGCATTATAGTCCGGTCAATCTAGACATTCGATGGTATAGTCGACCATGAAATTGCTTTATCACTTTTGACAAAAACTTCAAGTATAATAAAATTTCGCTAAGGCTCACTGTCAATAATGACAACGTATATGTCACTTGGTCTTTTAAACAAAAATAGAACTTGTTTTAATTTATACTAACAAAATTCACTTCTAAGGCGGTAAAGCAATTTCATTGTCGACTATACATAAATTCGCATCAAGCTGAAAATTGGTAGAATTGTTAAAAATGTGATGATAAATAAAACTTAAAAGTTCCCCATCATTCCCGTGTATGGAAAAAGTTTTACTCGAGGTCAAAGGTCAAAAAAATGAGTTTTTCGCGATTTTCAGCGAAACGGTAAGTCTTATCATAAAAATATATTTGATAAAAATTGTAGGTCATCATATTATAAGTATAAATGTATCAGTGCTTTTTTTTCTACGAGCCACCCTTTCTGGGATATAACGATTCAAAAAGTTGTTCATGTTGTTATGGGCATAATATGCACACGACTTTCCACGCCACCTATGAGGTAGTGTACTTAGCGCGTTTTTTTTAACGTGGTTTCCCCAGTAGGCCTACTCCACGGTTCAGTTGTGATCCTGTTTAATTTAAAACTATTGCAAAATTACGGAAATTTGTAAATATTGTAAAAGATAAAAAGCGATGTAAATTAAAAAAGTGGTGAATTTTATTCGTCTGAATTGTAACCGTCAAACTCTTCTCGTTCTTCTTGTTCTTGTTCTTGTTCTCGTTCTTCTTCTTCTTCTTGTTCTTGTTCTTCTTCATCTTCATTCTGCGTGCAAGTAAATTGCGTCAATAGTGATGTATCCTCGTTGGAATCAAACGAATCCTCTTCTGTTAGTGATTTAACATTGGAGCACGACCGGCCTTGACAGTTTGTACATGCCAAAGAGCAGAACAGTCCGACTTTTTTGCAACCACATTTAGCACTGCATCCCTTTTTGCAGTTGCAAAAAATGGTGTTTAGCAGTTTTTCCGGTGCAGGTGGGAGTAAAGTTTGAACTGGCTCCAATGTATTGTCGACCAACTTCCAACCCCAGTCTGTAGGGTCTAGCTGATAACCAAGCCACACTTGAACTTGGTAATATACCCGAAGAAGATGTTGATGAGCAGCAGCAATCACCGATAGAAAAATATTTCAACATATATAACAACTCTAGATAAGAGATGTATATACGTGGCGCACTCATGCATATTATGCCCATAACAACTTGAACAACTTTTTGAATCGTTATATCCCAGAAAGGGTGGCTCGTAGAAAAAAAAGCACTGATACCTTTTTGATAGATAATATGATGACCTACAATTTTTGTCTAAGATATTTTTATAATAAGACTTACCGTTTCGCTGAAAATCGCGAAAAACTCATTTTTTGACCTTTGACCTCGAGTAAAATTTTTTCCATACACGGGAATGATGGGGAACTTTTAAGTTTTATTTATAATCACATTTTTAACGATTCTACCAATTTTCAGCTTGATGCGAATTTATGTACGTTCGCTCTCATTTTTATGTCTAGATTGACCGGACTATTATTTGTCCGAACACGGCAAGTGTAGACGGTGTATTTGAATATATTTGCTTTATTTGCACGAATATGGCAAACAACGCAAATAGCGAATATGCTTTTCCACTTGTCGGTTTTTGATAACACATCAAAGGAATCAAATAAGGTTGCGTCGACCGTCCACACTTAGTTCTGTTCAGAAGCGCGCATGCGGCTGTCCTGTTCAGACATGTTCAATGTTTTTTATGCGTAAACGTAGTAAAATGGATTGGACAAACAAACCGTATTGCGATTTTTGGAATTATACCAAATGCATCCTTGTATCTGGGACCCCAAAAATGCGTCGCATAAAAACAAAACAGTCTTAGTGTCTAGTGCGAGTTTGGTTTACTATCCGTATTCATTCGATTATGTTTACGAAAACGAAAATTAGTATGGCATTGAAGCAACGCCTCAAAATTAAAAAAAAAACAAAATTCAGTTTAGGCTACAAATAGCTCTTATGAATGTCATTATGCCATCGGTTCGTAAGTCTACTCTGGGCGGGAGATCTTGTATTGAGAAGAACCGGCAAGAAACTCAGCAAGTGCCCAGCTCTTTTCTCCCTAACAGCGTCAAAAATATTGGAAAGTGCCCTATCATAAAAGGACACTTTCCATTACAAATAAAAACGCAAAAAAATAAAATAAAGGACAATCACAACACACAAAAAAACAACAAAATAAAAAAATGTCTAAGTTTTCAAAAATTACATCAGGTACCAATTTCAATTTTCACAATGTCATACAGTACTAATCTCCTCCTGGCGGCATACGAGAGGAGTTAACATTTTGCCATACAAATTCTCGTTTTCGTTAACGTGATCGAATGGCAAATGAAACGCTCACATGGCACCCAGAGTAATGCATTGGATCGATATTCAAAATAACTTAGGAGAACCATTCAAAGTAAAAGAACTCAAAAGGAAGAGGGAATCTTTGACGCACGAAGGGTTCCGTAACATTATCTATAAAAATATTTCAAGTTTCTACCTGTTATCGTTATTAAGCCCGAGAAAAAAAATTGAAAAAAATCACGTTTATTGTATGGGAGTCCCCCTTAAATATTTGTTTTATTTTAATTTAATTATTTATTTTAAAGTGAATATATAACTTAACTAGCTGTGCTCGCGACTTCGTCCGCGTGGAATAGTGACTTTCGGCAGCATTTTTACGCAGACGCGTAGAGGGGGTACAGAGCTAAAATAAAGAAATCGGAAACATCAGGATCAGGCACATCCGATATATACCAACCAACATGGTTCGCTTACTCATTTCTAGATAGTTTTCTAGGAACTATCTACAAATGCGCCTCATCTACTGATACTGAGGCACGTCCATCACTGTTGCATTCAATTTGTTTCATCATCATCATCTCAGCCAAAAGACGTCCACTGCTGGACAAAGGCCTCCCCCAAGGATCTCCACAACGACCGGTTTTGTGCTGCTCGCATCCAGCGGCTTCCCGCGACCTTCACCAGATCGTCGGTCCACCTTGTTGGAGGCCTGCCCACACTGCGCTTTCCGGTACGTGGTCGCCACTCCAGGACTATCCCGCCCCAGCGGCCATCAGTCCTGCGAGCAATGTGACCTGCCCACTGCCACTTGAGCTTAGCAACTCTTCGGGCGATGTCGGTTACCTTTGTTCTTCTGCGGATCTCCTCATTTCTGATTCGATCACGCAGAGAAACCCCGAGCATAGCCCTCTCCATTGCTCTTTGAGTGACCTTGAGCCTTTTTACGAGGCCCATAGTGAGCGACCACGTCTCAGTCCCGTATGTCATCACTGGCAACACACACTGGTCAAAGACTTTCGTCTTGAAACACTGCGGTATATCGGACGAGAAGATATTTCGAAGCTTACCGAACGCTGCCCAGCCTAATTGGATTCGACGATTGACCTCTTTGCTGAAGTTGGACCTACCTAGCTGGACCGTTTGTCCCAGGTAAACATAATTGTCCACAACTTCAAGGGCAGAGTTCCCAACCTTCAGAGGAGTGGGTACGACACGTGAGTTCGACATAACTTTCGTCTTCTCCATGTTCATTTTAAGGCCCACTTGTTGAGAGACTCTGTTGAGGTCACCGAGCATTGCGCCGAGGTCTTCCAGGGTCTCAGCCATGACCACTATATCGTCAGCAAACCGAAGGTGAGTGATGTATACGCCGTTGACGTTGATGCCGAGTCCTTTCCAGTCCAGAAGCTTGAAAACATCTTCCAGTGCAGCAGTGAACAGTTTCGGAGAAATCACATCTCCCTGTCTCACTCCTCGCTGCAACTGGATAGGTTTCGAGCTCTGGTCCTGAAGACGGACTGACATAGTGGCGCTTTCATACAAACACCTCAACACTTCGATGTACCGATAGTCAATTTGGCACCGCTGGAGAGACTGTAGCACGGCCCATGTCTCAATCGAATCGAAGGCTTTTTCATAGTCCACAAACGCTAAGCAAAGAGGCTGGTTATACTCTTCGGTCTTCTGTATAACCTGCCGCAGCGTATGTATATGGTCTATGGTGCTGAAGCCTTTTCGGAAACCGGCTTGTTCGATAGGCTGGAAGTCATCAAACCTGCGTGCGAGACGATTCGTTATGACTCTCGAAAACAGCTTGTAGACGTGGCTTAGAAGTGAGATGGGCCTGTAGTTCTTCAGCAGGGTTTTATCGCCCTTTTTGAAGAACAGTACCACCATACCTTCGTGCCACGTCTCTGGCGTTCTGCCCCCCAGTACCACGGAATTAAATAGCTTCTGAAGAGCTACGAGTACCGGTCTTCCGCCTGCTTTCAGAAGCTCGGCCGTAATTCCGTCAGCACCTGGTGCCCTGCCATTTTTGAGCTGTTTGAGAGCCATACTAATCTCGTAGATGTGTTCGGTATAGTGCCGGGTTAACTTAGCTCTAGGGTCTTTAGCTAAGCTTTGTACAGGTGGCCGTGTGGATGTGTAAAGCTGTCCATAGAACTTCTCGACCTCTCCCATAACATCGGACCTGGTCGTGACAGTTCTGCCGTCATCGGTTTTCAGCGTCGTCAGTTGGCACTGCCCAATACCCAGATCTCTTGCGAACACTTTTGAGCCTTTGTTCCGCTCAATGGCCTCTTTAATACGGTTAGTATTAAATTGGCGCGTGTCGCGAGTCATAGTCATAGTCTGCCTATTTAGCCGCCGAAACTGAGACGCATCACCTGAGGAAAGCAGAACCATTGCGCGCCGCTCTTCCATTAGTTTTAGGGTATGGTCTGAGACTTTTTGGTTCCTTTTGCACGGTGGGTTTTAAAGAACTTGGACCCAACCGTTTGGACAGTTTCCACAAACCTGTTGCTGTATTCGTCCACATTTTCACAATTATTTAGGCGCTCGAAGCGATTCTGCAATTCGAGCTGAAAGCTTTCGGGGTTTTGGATTTGGATGGGTGCAGGACGGAGCGTAGACCTTATCAATCGACGTCTTTCCAGCTTAACGTTGATATTCAATGTGCCTCTTACCAACCGGTGATCGCTGCCAGTTTTAAACGCATTGATCACAGTGACATCATTGAATATTTGCTTCCTCGTCGACATGATAAAGTCAATCTCGTTTTTTGTTGCACCATCGGAACTCATACAGGTCCACTTGCGGTGTTCAGCTTTCCTGAAAAAGGAGTTCATCATAAAGAGGCCCTCCCTCTCAAGAAAGTCCGCCAGCAGTTGGCCCCGGGAGTTCCGATTACCAACCCCAAATCGTCCCACTCTCATCTCATCGCCGCTTCGTTTGCCCAGTTTTGCGTTAAAGTCTCCCATGACAACGGTGTAATGAGTTTTGGAGGCTTGTATGGCTCTAGAGATGTCCTCATACGTAGCTTCCACCTCATCGTCAGGGTGTGTCGTAGTAGGAGCATAAACCTGTATGACCTTCAACGAATACCGTTTGGTTATTCTGAGTATAAGGTACGCTACCCTAGGCGACACACTCCCGGTCTCGACAACGTTGTTCACGAAGGACTTGTGGACGATGAACCCGACACCACCTTGGGACAGTTGTTCGCCCTCCCGGAAATAGAGCAAGTTACCGGACTTGAGGATTATCGAGTCCTCCCCCTCTCTTCGGACTTCAGATAATCCAACTATGTCCCACCGTATCTTGCTCAATTCTTCCTCCAGTTCGTAAATCTTCTCGTCAGTCCGTAATGTGCGCGTGTTAAATGTTGCCAGGGCCAGAGTTCGTTGTTGGCGGTAGCCAGGTCTCTGCCGGAGATTCTTAGCACCCCCTGCCCCGTCGCTGCCTTGGCCGCTACCGTAGCTAGGGCGAGCGGGGCCGCCGGGGACTAGGGGCCGGTTTTTGCTGGTGTGCATGTCATGGGGGGTATTTGCCATAATCGCCACGCTTGGCAGGCGGGTTGGCGATCGCAGTAGGTTGAAGGTAACCTCAGAGAGATGCTGCTGCCCATCCTCTGGAATGGTCCCTTAGTCGCCTTTTACGACACCCACGGGTTGAGATGGGGTGATGCAATTCTTTATCCCCGGCACCACACGGGGGATTCAATTTGTTTGTGAACAAGCAAATATTGTGTCATATTTGAGTTGTTTGCCCGTACAGTCCATGTGTGGATGGCTGTTTGAAATATTTCGATTATTTGGGCAAACACAACGATATTGCCACACGAACACGCTAAGCCAAGTAAAGTGCCGCCATAACAAAAGAAATATTAATGGGAATCTCTTACGTGGGTGTATTTTCTTGTAGAAACAGTTTATACACTATTGTTTTAAAGACCAGAAAGAGAAGAATAAGAAGAAGAAGAAGAAAGAGTAAACTTCAGGATAAACATTAAATAAGTAATGTGTAAAATAAACGCGAGTAGATCCGTAAAAGTTGTTTCATTTCAAGAGTATATAACCAATGTTTGTTTTTAATGTCACCTGTAAGTGCTAGTAGGTACTAAATAGTATATCTACATCATCGATATATATGTTCAATGATCTACATAGTTACTATCTTATTATTTGACAAAGACCTTTCGTATCGGCTTAATCACCGTGCTTACCAAATGCGGGTCACCTTAAACACTGGCTGTTTCGAAAAATCCGAAACATATTTTGCTCGACCTAGGGATTGAACTCATGAGCTTTGGCTATCGGGCCGAGTGCTTTGCCACTCAGCTTCAGCTATGTCACATAGGCTTAATCAAATAATAAGTTGTTAAGTAGCTTGTTAAGTAGGTAAGGTAACTGGGAACTAGAACTAAAAGCAACAAAGTCGAGATGCCGAGAACCTTACATTTATTTATGGGACTTATGTGTGTGGTATAGATAATCCTACTATGAACATATTTTCTTATTTTCTTCAAATAAATTATAAGAAAAATATGCAAATGCAATGTGAAGGAATTACTACTAATGCTGATATTAATTGGCCATTAGCCATCAATTGTAGTGATATGACTTGATTTCAGTGATGCAGGCCTATTATGCCCAGCAGTGGGAAAATCGTCCCACTGCTGGGCATAGGCTGTTTCTTTTCCTTTTTTTTTTACTTTAGTGATATTAAAGCTGTGGAGTTTCATGCGCCCAAGTTTCTCCAAAGCTAAAAAAAGACGTTCTGAATGGGTAGTAGGTAAAAAAATGTTTGGACGATTCAAAAGCACTTTTTTAAACCTTATTTAAATAAAAACAATTGCCATTGTCTTTGACTTTACTGACCTTGATTTGTCGCATGATCTCGTTTTTAATGTATGATACATTAAAAACAATAAGTATCATGATTTGATTAAAATAACCTCAGAATAAAAACTAAAGCTATAGAAGGAAGGTTAAAATAAAACCGACCAAGTGCGAGTCGGACTCGCGCACGAAGGGTTCCGTAACATTATCTATAAAAATATTTCAAGTTTCTACCTGTTATCGTTATTAAGACCGAGAAAAAAAATTGAAAAAAATCACGTTTATTGTATGGGAGTCCCCCTTAAATATTTGTTTTATTTTAATTTAATTATTTATTTTAAAGTGAATATATAATTTAACTAGCTGTGCTCGCGACTTCGTCCGCGTGGAATGGTGACTTTCGGCAGCATTTTTAATTTTTTAGGCTCTTGTTCCCGTTTTCGCAACATTTTTTACTGATGCTTCGCTCCTGTTCGTCGCAGCGTGATGTTATATAGATTAAAGCCTTACTCGATAAATGGACTATTCAACACAAAAATATTTTTTCAATTCGAACCAGTAGTTCCTGAGATTAGCGCGTTCAAACAAACAAACTCTTCAGCTTTATAATATTAATATAGATATAGATATTCTGTGAATATTTCAAGCGTTTACCTGTTGCCGTTATCAATATCGAAAACGAGCAAAAAAATCACGTGTGTTGTATGGAAGCCCCCTTAAATATTTATTTTATTATTAGTATTTGTTGTTATAGCTGCAACAGAAATACATCAATGTGAAAATGTCAACTGTCTAACTATCACGGTTCATGAGATTGTGGCAGCTGAATAAAACCTCATTAACAACAAGTCAACAATTACTGTTGAAGAATAAAACATATATTATAAAGTTGACATTGTCACTTGTCACCTCACTTGCCAATCAATTAATTAATTTTGTTGTAAAAATCTGTTTTCGTAAATTTCATTATATATTCTATTTGTATTGTAAATGTTATCCTCTCTGTTGTAATATATATTTCACTACTACATCTGTGAATATTATTTATAGGCCCAATAACTAAGCCTATAATTGGTGACCCCGAGAAAAGAGCACATCGAAATTTGATTTCAGCTTAGTACATTTTTTTTCAAGCAATGTCAAAAACGAATTCAGAAGATACGATATCGAATAAAATGGATACACCGGAGACGACACGGCAGGAAAGTGAGCTTTTTAAAGTTGGGGTAAGAATACCACCGTTCTGGCCTGATCGTCCCGCATTGTGGTTCGCCCAGATAGAAGGCCAATTTATACTTTCTGGCATAACTTCTGATACAACGAAATTTTATTATGTGTGTGGCAATCTCGACCATCAGTACGCCATCGAAGTGGAGGACATAATTCAAAACCCACCTCCGCAGAATAAATATCAAACTTTGAAAGACACCCTAATTAATAGAATTTCTGCATCTCAGGAGCAGAAAATTAAGCAGCTGTTGTGTATGAAGAACTTGGCAGCTGGAAACCCTCTCAGTTTTTGCGACATTTGAGACATTTGGCTGGACCTAAAGCACCTGACGAATTTATAAAATCTATCTGGTCAAACAGGCTTCCAGAAAACATTCAGCCAATCATAGCGTCACACTCGGACATGACCCTGGACAAACTGGCTGAGTTAGCAGACAAGATACACGCCATCGCATCGCACATTCCACAAGTAAAAGAGGTAACTCCATCTACTTCTTTTACACCGACAGCGCAGACAGCGGCAATGGAGGCGATGGCGTTGCAGATCACAGAGCTGACGAAGCAAGTGGCAGCATTAACGGCCTGTCAAGAGCGTCCACATTATAAAGAACGTTGCGATAGCAGACCTCGTTCCCGTTCTCGTTCTAAGACAAGAAACGATGGTGTCTGCTGGTACCATAGCAAGTTTGGTGCTAATGCAACTCGTTGTACCAGACCCTGCACTTACAAGTCGGAAAACAGCAACGGCAGCCGCTAGTGGCGGTTAACGACTGCCTTGCTTTCAATGGCCGCCTCTTTATCACGGACAAGAGTACAAAACTACAATATCTGATTGATACAGGATCAGACTTGTGTGTTTTTCCTCGTTCAGCGACAAAAGACCGACGTGTCAAAACCAAATATGAGTTGTATGCAGCAAACAATACCATTATACCTACTTATGGATACATCCAACTCAATATCGATATTGGCCTGCGTTGAAACTACACTTGGCGTTTTGTTTTGGCCGATGTGACGAAGCCAATAATAGGAGCAGACTTCTTAAGTCATTATAATTTATTAGTCGGCTGTCATCATCACCGTCTTATCGATGGACTTACATCCCTTTCTGTTGCTGCAATTCATTGTGCCGATACTTTGAACGAAGCCATGACCATAAAATCAGTTGCTAGTGACTGCATTTCATGAATTGTTACGTCAGTACCCTGAGATCACCCGACCATCTGGAACACCTTCTAAGCCCAAGCACAACACGCAACACTTCATTCGTACCATACCAGACCCACCCGTTGTTGCTCGACCACGTCGTTTAGCACCCGATCGCCTGAAGATAGCCAAAAAGGAATTCAAAGATATGCTATTTGCTGGTACTGCAAAAAGATCGGACAGTTCATGGTCTTCTCCTCTCCACCTAGCCCCTAAGAAAGACAACGGTTGGCGACCTTGTGGAGACTGCAGAGCACTGAACGCGAGAACCATACCAGACCGCTATCCCATTCGACATATACAAGACTTTGCATATCAGTTAGCTGGCTCGAAGGTCTTCTCTAAGGTCGATTTGGTGAAGGCTTTCAACCAGATACCAGTTTATGAGGCCGATATACCCAAAACAGCCATCACAACACCGTTCGGATTATTCCAGTTCCCATTTATGACATTTGGCTTGAGGAATGCAGCGCAAAGTTTTCAACGGTTCTTAGATGAAGTGCTGCAGGGACTTGATTTCACATACGGATACTTAGATGGCATTCTGGTGTTCTCAAGATCTGAAGAAGAAAACCTTGACCACCTGAAAGTCTTGTTCGAACGTTTGAAGACATACGGTGTACTGGTCAACACTTCGAAATGCATCTGGGGCGCGAAAGAAGTAACTTTCCTCGGATATAATGTTTCCGCAGAAGGCACTCGCCCACTCAACGAGAAAGTTACAGCTTTGCTAGAGTACCCATTACCAAAAACTGCTAAAGAGCTAAGACGATTTCTTGGAATGCTCAACTACTACCGCCGATTCATTCCACAAGCAGCAAAGATCCAAGTACCGCTTATCTCAGCTTTGGCCGGTAATACGAAAGGTTCAGCACCCATACATGTTACTGAAGAAATGCTAAAGAGCTTCGAAGAAGTAAAGAAAAGTCTTACAGAAGCTATTCTTCTCTCGCATCCAAATTGTGAGGCAGAGCTTGCACTGTTTACGGACGCATCCGATGAAGCTATAGGTGCTGTACTTCAGCAAAAAGAAAATGACTCATGGAGACCATTGGGATTCTTCTCCAGAAAACTTTCACCATCTCAAAAAAAATACAGCCCATATGACCGGGAACTTTTGGCAATATACGAAGGCATCAAATATTTTCGTTATATGGTCGAAGCTAGGAACTTCACAGTCTTTACTGACCATAAACCCATTACTTTCGCATATCAGACCAAACGAGACAAATGTTCACCACGTCAGTTTCGCTACCTGGACTTCATAGCCCAATACACTACAGACTTAAGACATATTTCTGGTCAGAACAATATAGTGGCAGACGCTCTCTCCAGGATAGAACAAATCACAGAAGCTATTGACTTCGATGAGCTTGCACGAGATCAGGTCCGAGATCCTGAACTGCAAGACCTTCTAATAAATGGCAAAAGCTTGAAACTGCGTCAAATCTCTCCAAACAATTTATACTGCGATGTTTCGACACACAGAACTCGTCCTTACGTAACACCAAGATTTCGTGAACAGGTTTTCTCTAGCCTGCACAAACTCAGTCATCCTGGATCTACAGCTACAGCTAAACTAGTTGCCGATAGATTTGTCTGGCCTGGAATCAAGAAAGATTGCAAAGCATGGGTTCAATAGTGCAAAGATTTGAAAGATTGCCAACGCAATAAAATAACCAGACACTCATCATCTCCTTTTGCTCATTTTCCAGTTCCCTCATCAAGATTTTCTCATGTTCATATCGACATAATTGGCCCTTTGCCATATTCATCTGGTTTCAGGTACTGCCTCACAGCCGTCGACCGATTTACTCGTTGGCCTGAAGCGTATCCTCTGGCTGATATCACTGCAGAGACTTGTGCAACCGCCTTCATATCCGGTTGGGTAGCACGCTTTGGTTGTCCCGACACCATCACAACGGACAGAGGTCAACAGTTCCAGTCACACCTGTTCCAGTCCCTCTGCATGCTACTTGGTGCCAAACATCATTCAACCACTGCATATCATCCCCAGTCCAACGGCATGGTTGAACGGATGCATCGACAGCTTAAGACTGCAGTCATGTGCCACAATGATACTGAATGGACCGAATCTCTACCACTAGTACTCCTTGGTATGAGAAGCGCATGGAAAGAAGACCTAAAATCATCCACTGCTGAAATGGTATACGGTGAGCCGCTCAAACTGCCAGGCGAATTTTTCAGCCCACTCTCCAACCTTACGGAAGATACATCCGATTTCACAACGCGCCTGCGAAGACACATTGAAAAGTTATCTCCTATTCCAGCTTCGTGTCACAGCAGTAAATCATTTTATTTACCGAAAGACATCTTCTCCTCAGATTTCGTCTTCTTGCGTCGTGGCCCAGCAAAGAAAACTTTTGAATCACCATACACTGGCCCATACAAGGTTTTGTCACGTGACAAAAGTTGCAAAACGGTGAAAACTGAAGTCAAAGGTAAAAAAACTAAGGTGTCCATAGATAGATTGAAACCAGCCTACATGGCACGAATGGCCACTGAATCACCTGTTGCACCGGCAGCGTCGCCAGTCAGGAATACTTCTCCTGTTAAGAGAACCCGGAGTGGTAGAACTGTACATTTTCCTGATTACTATCGCCTGTGAAACGGTCTCGGCAGGGGAGTATTGTGGCAGCTGAATAAAACCTCATTAACAAGTCAACAATTACTGTTGAAGAATAAAACATATATTATAAAGTTGACATTGTCACTTCACTTGCCAATCAATTAATTAATTTTGTTGTAAAAATCTGTTTTCGTAAATTTCATTATATATTCTATTTGTATTGTAAATGTTATCCTCTCTGTTGTAATATATATTTCACCACTACTTCTGTGAATATTATTTATAGGCCCAATAACTAAGCCTATAAGATACACAACCTGGTGACAGACAGACAGACGGACGGCGGAGTCTTAGTAATTGGGTCCTGTTTTACCTTTTGGGTACGGAACCCTACAAAAACGCGTAAAAACCGGACTAACAAAAAATAACTGCAAAGAGAAAAAACTAAAAAGAAAAAACAAGCTCAACGATCCCAGAATTTAAGTTTAGCAATGTTGAATGCAACGTGAAATATTTCCTTGTCTGATACCTATACTTAACATTGCTCAAATTGAATTCTGGGATCGTAGAGCTTGTTTTTTTCTTTTGAGTTTTTTCTTTTTGCTCGTATTTTTATGTTAGTCCGGTTTTTACGAATATATTATAATTGTTTTCTTTTATTTTAATAATTTGGTTTAATTCAAACTTATTAGTTTTGTAAAGGAAATAACTAAGCATTTCAAAACCTACATAAAATAATTATATTAAAACGCCTTGCTCTTTTTAATAGCAAAGTCATAGCGCATACACCAATTGGCGTAAAAAACGAAACTCTTGACGTCTAGTACTTTTAACTGACAAGTTCTTTGAGTTTTTTAAACATAGGAATAAAATCTGCTAATATTCCCGAAATCAAAACACCATAAAACATTGCTGTAGGTACCTAATTGAAAATTATTAACTACTTAGTCAATTCTACGTCCACCATGGTTGGTAATAATAAACATTATGATTTAATAATAATAATAATAATAAGTATATTTATTTGCCAAAAAAAACAGACAAAAAGGTCTATGGCTCAATGCTTGCAGGAGACCCACAAACCCTGTTATTCTGCCATAGCCATAAATTAATACATGGATAAAAACATAAATTATAGCTGTAGTTAAAATTTATTGGAAATTAAAAATCTAGTAGCACAGAGCGTTAAGTAAATAGCGTCAAACAGCGCGATAGGCAAAAGCGTCTATCTTGAGATTTTAGAAAGACCTCCGTTCAGTACCACAAAAAGAAAAACAGAAAGCATTATGACAATAAACATAATAATTAACAAAAAGTCTCAAATAGGTGGAAAAATGTAAGAAGAAGTATAGGATTAGAATGTAAGTTAGTTTAGTGAAATCAGGGACTTTGAAAAATTGGTTCCTTGTTTTTTGTAAAAAAAATCGAAATCGACGTGGACAAAGTCGCAGGGAAAGTGCTTGTCATATTATAGATGTCGTAAATATTACGTTAATGACAATTTTTAAAGAAAAAAAGAATATTACATTATTGATTCGACTCAAACACGTGAAAAAAACATAAAAATCTCAAGTTTTGTTTCTCTATTAACATTATTATTATTGTTTCTTCAAAGTACATAAGTTAATATATTTTTTTAGAAAATAACCAAAATGATCACATTTGCATATTGTTATTTGGCTAAAAATATTTTTTAAATTAAAGATTCGGTTGTTTAGCCTAAGGGCCGAGCGTTTAAAATGGTAGCCGGCGACTCGACCGCAAGTTCGTAATGACTTTATAATGTGCAAAATCGGTTTCCAGTAAAAACTGCAAGGGCAAAAGTGCATTGCAACCGTTGACGCAACGCGCACGCGTGTATATGATACGCCTGCCTCCTTCCACTCCGGCCAGTGCTCGTCGCAATTTCGCGTCCGCCACTTTGTGCAACCAGCACAACGAAAGTGAAAGTTACAATCGCAGCCAGACAGCCGGCTTACTGTCGGCCACTATAAGCGCGTAAACAAGTCGAAAAAAGAGACTTTCTTTCTATAAATATTTTATAAATAACATCATAAACATATTTAAGAATTCATGGTGATGTGACTAATAAAAAACTCTGCTTATGTGGCACAGTGATTTCATCAAAATGTCTCTCAGTACCTTGAAAATCATTGAAACTGTCATTCTCAGCGTACTGCTATTAGGACTCTACTTCAAAACGTCCGTATTTTTTGCGACTATTGAAATAATTGTAATAGCAGGAATGGTGGTTGGACTTTACCAGAAAAATACGAACTTTATGTGCAAATCAAAGAAGAGTCTTCTTGGTAGAACGGTTATCGTCACCGGTGGTACCAGCGGCATGGGGCTAGAGATAGCTGCAGACTTTGCTCATAGAGGCGCTAAAGTTATTATAGCATGTCCTTTTAATGATGAAGGACTTCAAGCTAAAGGGCTCATAGAAAAAAGTTCAGGTAGTAATAAAGTAATATTCAAACTACTGGATCTTTCATCATTTAAATCAGTAAGACAATTTGCTGCAGACATATTGAGCAGTGAGGAGAGACTAGACATATTACTCAACAATGCTGGCGTTGGTGTGCCTGGAGATTTTTTGTCCAAAGATGGACTAAACTTCGTAATGCAAGTTAATTACTATGGCACTTTTCTATTGACTATTTTACTCCTACCGCTTCTGCATAAGACAGGACATTCATTAGAACCAAGTAGAGTAGTAAATACGTCATCAGTGCTTCATAAATTCGGATATGTGGACTTGGAAAACTGGAACAAAACGAACTATTGGAGCAAGATAAGGATATACAGTAACAGTAAACTTGGCCTCGTCATGTTTACACAGGAACTGAGTAGGCGGCTAAAGGACTGCAATGTAATAGTGCACACGGTGGACCCGGGCGCAGTCGGCACACCCATATTCCAAAGTACTGGATTGAACTTTCAAAGTCTTTGGACGTTTTTCATCGGAATCCTATTCAAACATCCTTGGGAAGGATCCCAGACAGCTCTCTACGTGTCTTTGAGTGACACTGTTGCAAAATCTAGCGGAAAATATTTTAAAAACTTGCAAGCTGTTCAACACAAGTTAACTTTGACCGATGAAGATGCGTGCAAACGTGTTTGGGAACATACAGTGGAACTAGTGAAGTTGACGGATGAGGAATTGAACTGTTGTGGTTTATTGTATACATCATAAGAATTTATTATTTAGTTATTTATAATCGCATCTTTTGCAAAACCATTTGAAATCAGTGTCCTACGAAACGGCTACAATAGTTTATTCGATATGAAATGTATAAATATTTTTAAAAACACATACCTATAGATACTGTTTCATTTTCTTCTTTTTATTCATTTATTTCTTTCAGTTTATGCAGGACTATAGATAAATACCTACCTTAACAAAATTAAAAAAAACCTTATAAAGGTACGTTTTATTCTGATGCTTTCTAAAAGATATTAAAATTAACACTTACCATTTACTTAGAAACAGATATATATAATGATTTAATTTTAATATTTGTCTATTTTTATATTAATTGTGATAATGACCCAAGTTGGTTGAAATTAATTTATTCATTCACTAGTTGACCCGGCGGACTTCGTACCATTTTGACGGTTTCTATGAAAACAAAACAAACAAATCGTTGACATTTTGTATTTTCCGTTACTTATTATTTGTTTCTCACCGTTTAAACCTTCCCTGAACTACCACAAAGATTTCAAAATCAAAATTAGCCAAATCGGTCCAGCCATTCTCGAGACAATGAGCGCGATCCTTTAGCGAGACAAACGAACAGCAATTGATTTTTTTATATATGTATAATTATATAGAATAATTCATATATAAAATCGGCTTATCGGCAAGAACTCTAAACGTTGTTGTACTAAATTATAGCCTTCATACAATTGCATAAGCGCAACACCAAGTATTAATCAATTAAGTTTGCGGCCAGCAACGTAAATTTGAAATTTCATATGGATTGATGGATTGATTGGATCGATTTCCATCTGGCGTGTTATTTAAACATGGAACGGACTTAAACATAAATAACATAAATTAAGTACTCAGTAGGCGCTAAAATATGTCGCGAAGCCCACAACCCTGACCATGTTATATCTATTTTTATGACAACTTAGAAACCACTTTAGAAGGGGGCCCCCCCTTCTATGTATACCAACCTGCTGAAGCCAGGAGATTCTGGAGAAGATTGTGTTATAATAATACAAAGTTTAAAAGGCTTTACTTAAATCAACAAACGAAAAAAGAACTTGGTGACGTTTGTAATGATGTCCGTTTATTTACTTCTTTAGTAAACTCAGATAATTGAGAAGTAATCTTGTTTTGTTGAAATCCATATTGTCCATTGTTGATTAAGTTGTTGTTTGATAAGAAGTTATTTATTTCTTGTTCTAAATTCTTCTCAATTATTTCTCAAAATGGTTATAGGCCTATAATTATTATAATTTTAAAGGAACCTTGCTTGTACAGGACGGATTATGACAACCTTAATCTGGGTACCTACATTGATTTTGATATACTTGCATTATTAATAGTTAATAATTAGTGTGTGACCACAAGAGTAATTTCAGAGATACTACAAGTATGTATGTATGTGTAATCGTACATAACAGTGCCTATATTTTAGTTTTACTTTCCGTGCATTATTTTGGGAAAAGTACTTCAATGTCTTTGTACTTGTATGGAGCCATACCTGGGAACATGATAGTTAAGGAGTTATTGAGGAACAAAGTCAAAAATTTGTATGTTTCCTCGCTTTTATTGGGCAGAAGCCCATAGACCACTGGCTTTACATTTGTTATTTTTTCGTTCGAATTGATATCGAGATGCAGGGTATATAACTGGTAGAAGGGTTTAGGTACAGACCTTAAAGTGCCATCACCCATATAATTATTAGTTTTATTTCTAATAAGTTTCTTTGCATATTTAGTTGCAAAAGTTATAATTGATTGAGATGTGGGGCTTTACTAAGTCCTCACGCGACTTCTTGAGAGAATTTGAAAAGCGCCGTTGCACTGTTTTGTTTCATTTGCCAACACTCATGCACACTCACGAACACTTAACGGTTAATAATCCACCATTATTTCAAATTAATATTCGACATAACACAAATTTTAGAAAATAAAACAAAACCGCAGTCATGACTCTTCACTTTCCCGCCAAGAAGTCAAAAAATATTGTCAATCAAAAAGTGTTGCCACTAAAACGTCAAGTTGCAACTTTGCGTTACTTTTAAAATTGAATGAGCCCTTTGGGACCATAATGTCTACTTCTTAAAATGACCACTTCCCAAAAGGACCACATCCCACAATGACCATTCCCAGATCATCCACTTCCCGGAATGACTACTTTCTCAGATTGACCACTTCCCATAACGACCACTTCCCAATATGTCCAATTCTCATAATGACCACTTAATAAAAAATATAAAATTTTGAGATTTGCATATAACAAAATAGAACATCCTTGTTCTGATTATTATAGCAAGACCGCTTAACTAAGTCCTCGCCTGCGGTAGGTACGCGGGGCGGGGAGTACGTACAGCCTTTGCCCCGAACACGAGCGAATTGCCACGCGGCGAACGGATTTCTAGTTCATTGCGCGCTATGCAACGCCTGTCATAGTCAACGGTTATAGAAATAACGCAATGAACTAGAAATCCGTTCGCTTGTCGCAAAGTGCTCTTACTCGTGGCAGAGGCCCTACGTACCTCCCGCCCCGCGTACCTACCGCAGACGAGGACTCAGTTAAGCGGTCTAGCTATAGTCGCTTTCATTGTCTACTTCTGTTGCGTTAAGCTCACAGTAAATGAAACAACATAACCTCCTACATTCGAAATATATATTAAATTCAATATAATTTTCATTTTTAATAACGTATCACTATAATTAAAATATTCACTTGTTTCCGAACTTCTAGCCCTTCCAGCTAGTTAAACAAGTATTATACCACTTAAATTTTAGCTTTTTATAAGTAGCCTGAAAAGTGGACGTTTTGGGAAATGGACATATTTTTGGGAAGTGGTAATTTTAAGAAGTGGACATTATGGGCCTAAAGGGAATGAGCCAACATTAAATTACAATTTATATTTCACGTTCTTTATCGTTAAAACTGTTTTTTAATATAAATGTTTATTTAATTAATAATAAATCAAAATTTATAAATTGTTACTTATTTTCTTTTTCCAACGTTTTTTGCAACTAAATTGCTTTAAAAATATCAATACTATGAAACTATGTTAAGGATCGGTCTACTTCAATAATATAATACATTGACCTTTTTGGCTCATAAGGACCACTTCCCAAAACGTCCACTGTATAAGTATACGTTCACTTCCCAAAAAGGAAATTCCTAAAAGGACAACTTCCCAAAAGGACAATTCCCAAAAGGACAACTTCCCAAAAGGACAACTCCCAAAAGGACAACTTCCTAAAAGGACAACTCCCAAAAGGAGAAATCCCAAAAGGACAATTTCCCAAAATTACAACTACCCAAAAGGACAACTTCCCAAAAGGACAACTTCCCAAAAGGACAACTTCCAAAAAATTAAACTTTCGACAAAAAGATAAAGAAATGCAAATAATTATGTTTATTAAAAACGAAATGAATGCTTCAAACTTATTTGTAATAAACTTCTCTCATTTTACTTAAAATAGTGTACATTAACTTAGTTTGACGACCTCCGTAGCCGAGTGGCTTGCACCGACTTTGGGCGGCGCTAACTCTGAGGTCCCGAGACAATTAGAATGTTTATAAAAAAACGGTGTTGAAAAAATTCCACGAGCGGGATTCGAACCCGCCCGCACCCCATTACAAGCTGGGTAAGGTGTACTAGACTAATGATAAAAATAAAAGAAAAAATCTTTTGAATTATCTTCCTTTTATTTCCATGCAAGTCGTACTCGCACACAGTGGTTCCGTAAACTTTGAAAGCTTTGGGAAGTGGACGTTATGGAAAATGAACGTTATGGGAAGTGGCCGTTTTGGGAAGTGGACTTTATGGAAAGTGGACTTTATGGAAAGTTGACTTTATGGAAAGTGGACGTTTTGGGAAGTGGACTTTATGGAAAGTGGACGTTATGGGAAGTTGACGTTATGGGAAGTGGAAGTGGACGTTTTAGGAAGTGGACCTTTTAGGAAGTGGTCCTTATGAGTCAAAAGGAGATTGACGTCCCGTCACTTATCCCGAAAATAGGAAATTTTAATTTAATTACATAGCCACACTGCAACAAAGTTAGTGATGCGACAGTACAAAAACAAAACATCGATATCAACTATGATGAAGTCTGATACTTATTCTGGCAAATTTTTTTGCTAACAAATTACAAAAACACAAATGTTGAAAAAATTTCCACGAGCAGGGTTTGAACCTGCACCCTTGTGACATACCGGGTCAGGTGCTCTCCCAATTGAGCTATCGTGGTTCTAGCCAGGAAGTGGGAAGGCGAGTGTGTGTTTTTGGGAGACTGATCTGAAAAGCGGATCTTTTGGGAAAGACATTCTGGGAAACGCATATTTTAAGAAACAGGTCATTTAGGAAACGCATATATTTTGAGAAAAGGGTAATTTAGGAAAATGTAATGATGGGAACGAATGTTTTGAGATCGAGTGTTTTGGGAAACTGATAGAACGTGCCGAAACGGTTTCAAGATTGTCGCTATAGATTGACGGGTTGTGACTTTTATTACAAACAATCCTATTTCACGTGAGTAAAGTCACGAGCAATAGCTAGTGTTATCTTAAAAATTAGAAATACCTACTTATTATAAGTTTTATTTTTTGTAGAGTCTGATAAACACATTTTTGTACGAGCAAAAAGTTATATTTTTTATTTATTTATTTACTTGTATTTTTTACTTTTCTGACCTAAACCTTTTCTTTTAAGTTGAGCTGGTGATGATGTGATGTATCTTTACATTATTTTCTACAAATCTGCTTTACAAAAGAAATGCAATCTTGATCAAAACAGGTTATTTATTAAACGCGGACATCAGACGGTACATAGTAAACTTTTTCAAATAGTTTTCACGACACTAATGGACGGGGACACAAAAACTACACATTTACACTTACAATAAAGAAAAGCCGCAAACTCTCCGCACACTGCGCGATTCGCCACAAAACACGTCCAAAATAAATAAAAAAAAAAAGAAGGTCAAGTATAAAAAAAAAACTTCTAAAATTGTATTTCTCCGTCCAGTATTTGCTTAATAAAATTTAGCAAAAATATCCAAAGAAAAAAAACGTCGCAAGACTGCTCGACGAAGAAACAGCGGCGAGGGAGACTCTTAGCATTCGCCCTCTCATCCGTGTATGTATCAAAACTTCCGATTCGTGTGATCGAATACGATTTGTTAACGTTGCGTCTTGGTGTCTTATAACCCGGCTAAAACGCTGGTCGGAAGTCTAATACACGGTTTCTGTCGTCGGGTCGCGGAAAGGCAACTCGCATCGTCCGACCTCGGCGGACATTTTCGAACCTTTAAAAAATTTCCACTGAACTGCCATATTCAACATTATCAATGCGGCCGCGGTTTTGTGGCGTCCGCTTCGGCGGCGACGCTGCAGCCGCCATTTTGTTTTGCACCTGCAACCAACATGGCTGACAGCGCTTGAGCTTGGTGTGAGATTGTTTAAATTACAAAAAAAAACTAGTGTAATCTCAGTGCACCGTTTGCAGGATATTTCGAGTCGTCCATTTGTAGTATATGTATCATTCAAAAACAATAATGAAAATCAGGAGTATTGCAGAATTTCTTCTATCACTGCCAATGCAATCTGTGTTTTCTAGATTCCTATGACTCGAAGATTCAAATTTCACTTAACAGATCGTTTCGAGACTACAGATTGTCTAACATCTAGTAACGCAAAGCTACAAGGACGACTCTTCGTTGTTGCCAGAGCGGGATGCGTCAGTAGCCTCAGCGCGAAGACGAGGAGCCAAGCAAACTTGCCAGTGTTGGAAGGACGCGGGTGGCGAGCGGCGCGGGTGCGGTGCGGTTGCGGCGCGTTTGTGGCGCGGTTGCAGCGCGGGCGGACGTCATATCTCATCGTCGCAGCCAGGCTGCATGTCCGACGTCTCGATGCCCACCTCGTCGTAGTCTCGCTCGAGCGCCGCCAAATCCTCGCGTGCTTCCGAAAACTCTCCTTCTTCCATCCCTTCGCCCACGTACCTGAGGGAAAATTTTACCCTTTGGTATACTTACCATATTTGACATTATGAAAACTGAAATAAATTTTGAAACATGTTTTACCTTTAAAAGCTCTAATAGCTTTCATAGACTTCCAACGTCTCATTGCTGGGTACACAACGGCTTACAAAAGGCAATATGCGGGTTGGTGTTGACATCAACATCGATGCCCAGATGCGCAATATTTAATACTAGCTGTGCTCGCGACTTCGTCCGCGTGGAATAGTGACTTTCGGCAGCATTTTTTATTTTTTAGGCTCTTTTCCCGTTTTTGCAACATTTTTCACTGATGCTTCGCTCCTATTGGTCGCAGCGTGATGTTATATAGCCTTCCTCGATAAATGGACTATCCAACACAAAAAGAATTATTCAATTCGAACCAGTAGTTCCTGAGATTAGCGCGTTCAAACAAACAAACAAACAAACAAACAAACAAACTCTTCAGCTTTATATATTAGTATAGATTGGTTGGTAAAAGAATTAATCCTGATGATCTACGACACACTCGTCAAAACTGCATATTGGTCAAGCAATTCCAAACTCTTATTTTTACTGTCTACTCGTCAAGTTATTATCTTATTATTTTCTGCGTACTCGTCAAAACTGCATAATTGTCTAACTTTTAGTATAAGTTGAAATATTTCAATAAATTAAACTATAATATTAGCATAATGTGTGTTTTAATACAAAATAAGACTAAAAACAATAAAACATACTACGTACCTACAGGTAAAATCGTAAACTACACGTCGGATATCTATATTATAATACGTGAAGCAAAAAATTTTGTACACCTTTTTACCAAAATTGCGCGGACGGAGGAGTATGAAATTTCGTACACTTATAGTTTATATAGAGAAGGAGTACAGAATATTTTTTAAAAATTATGCATTAAAAATACATTTAATCAATAAAACAAACATTACACACACTGATGATGATGATGTCCTCCTAGACGTATCCGTCGACGGCGACACCCTTAGCTAGTGTTAGCGTTAGCCTGGACCCTTGCATGGGCGCGAGCGTGACTTGCAAAACCAAATTTTGTTTTGAACGTCCTGTTACAGGAAGCACAATAGAGAGACCCACTTGCATCATATGTATAGTTGTAGGAGGGCTTGGGTCGAGTTTTTCGAATCTGGCGTTTGGCGTCAAGATCTTCAAGACGGGCACGTTCAAAGTTTTGTAGACCCAGTTTGACAGCAGATCGCCAGTTCGATCTCTGAGTGGCAAGCTTCTCCCACAACCCACCAGGCGTGCCAATAGCAGTTAGGTGGCGTTTCAAGACGTCCCTGTAACGCAGATACTGTCCTCCCGGTTTGCGTTTACCTGAGCTAAGCTCAGAGTAAAACACTTGTTTTGGCAACCGGGAAGACTCCATGCGAACAAGGTGCCCACACCAGCGAAGTTGGCCCTTCATGAGAAGACACTCCATTCCGGACATCTTTGTTCGACGTAGAACCTCCGAATTTGGAACACGATCCTGCCAGCTCAGCCGAAGAATTGCTCGAAGACACTTCATGTGAAAGATGTCAAGCCGTCTGATGTCTCCTTTGTACAGACACCAAGACTCCGAGGCATAAAGCAACAGAGGTAAAATTATCGCTTTGTAAACAGCTAGCTTTGTGTGGAGTTTCAGATCATGTGACTTCCAAACCCGTCGGTTTAGTCCACCAAAGGCCGCAGCGGCTTTCGCGATTCGTGCAGAAATCTCTGACTCGAGACGATTATCACTGCGCACTAGACTCCCAAGATACCGGAAAGTCTCTACTTCATCTAAAGGCTTTCCTCGTAGGTAAACAGCAACATCATCCGCAGATTTCCCTTTTGCAGGCTGTTTAAGAATCTGGGTTTTGGAAGCGCTGATTACTAAGCCAAATTTGTATATGACACACACGCATATGTATTTGACACATATGCATATATAAACTCTTTTCAAAAATTTCAATAACGGAGCGCCCGAAATCAGTCAATGCCAATCCAAACGCACATTCTATCTTTTTTAATTTTTCATTGCTTAGGATACAATCCGTGCAGCCTAAATAAAATATTGTTTAGTAATCAGCTTTTTTTAAAAATTCGATCGAATTTCGACCACTTGGCGAACACTACTTTACTTAATTTTTTAAAATTCTTTAGCATATTTTTTAACTCTTTTAAGCCCTTCCCGCATTGAAACCTTTTCATTTACTTTTTTTTTAACTATTCGTCCAATATTGATTTCCTTTAATAAATATTTACGGCGTCTTGGATTGCTTTGAAGCTGATGTAATTTAATTTTTTTAAGTAGGTACCGTAATGTCTTGAAGTTTGGCCTCTTTGTTTAGCAATTGTATAAATGTAATAGTTCTGGTTTACGCTTAATCCTTTTATTTATGCGACTATGCCATACTTCGGCAACATTATTAGTTTTGTTTTTTGTTTGTAACATCTTATTGTAGGTTTATTCGACGACAACCACTGCTTTGTGAAGTACCTAACAAAACTTTCAGTAGCTTTATCTTCCAGAAGATGCTTGATGCAATATAGTTAAGAACCCTTCCGGTATATAAGATTCTGGTAGGTGTGGAAACTGATAACATAACTGTGTACATTTTTGATGTGCGCGTGATTTCATGTTTAACTGCTTTGCTTTTTTTATAATTGCGTTGGTGTAGTGCAAGTAACAACCTTTTATTTTAGCACTTGGAAATACTTTTTTTTGCCATGGCTATTTCATAGTCTATTTTAAAACTAGAAGGATTAAAATTTTGGCAAGTTTTTTTTTATTAGATCTAATAATCTTGTGTAAGTTTCTTGATACTTATCGGGTAACAATGTATCAACCATTGGAAAAATGTTACATGTTTTGACACTACCCCCCAACTCTGCATGAAACGTGTATACCTAATTGTCTAAATGGTTGTAGCACTATTTTGAAGTTTCCATCACCGTACACACATTTAGTTTTTTTAAAAACACGTTTACCTTCCGATGCAATATATACTAATATTCGCTTGCTTTTTCCATCATTATCATCAAAACATATTAAATTATTTTTCAGTGCTTCAGGTAATGCAACATCTTCTAAACGAGTGAATCTAGTTGTAAGTAAATTATTATGTGTACGTCTTAACCCCACTTGCTCCGACAGGGTGTTATAACACCCCTAAAAGTAACCCTAATATAATACTTTTAGAGTTTTATTTACAACAACACACAAACACTTGGTCGGACTAATTGGGTTAACTAAGATGTGATTCAAAATTTTAAATTTTGGAATATCTTCAATGAAATTCGTACCTATGTCCTTTTAGGTTGACAATGTCTCCTTTTCAATTTACACACTTCCCATAATGTACACTTTGGCTAAATTACCGCATTTCACAATGTCTTATTCACGAAAAATACACTCTCAATAATCGTACACCCTCCGAAAATGTACACTCTCCCTGAATGTAAACCTTAGGTGCGACCTACCAAATACATTTTTTAAAATTAATGAAAAGTAGTAAAAAAGTAGTTTTACTTACTTACTTACTACAAACCGAAAAGGTACTTCGCACAAGGAAGAGGGAAACAATATGACTATTTAAACAAATTAAGTATGCCTTTACTCAAACCTATTACAACTTTATAATAGGTTTGAGTAAAGGCAGGGTTTTCATCATCATCATCTGAACAGCCCACCCCCACTGCTGGGTATTATGCCTCTCCTTAAACACGCCAACTTAGCCGATCCCGTGCGAGGCTCATCCATCAGATATATAATAGCTTTAAATGTTTCATTTCTTGATAAGAATTAATTTAGGCGTCTTTAATTAGGACTAACCTTAGAAGGACAATTAAACTTATTAAGTCTAACGGTCAATAAAAACAGATTTCAAACAAAATGGACGTATTCTGAGTAAAGCCATTAGGTTCTCCGGTGATACACCTGAGATGATCACCATGACATACTCCGGTCATACCGGTGATGCACACAAGGTGCTTTTTCACTCTTCGATCAAAGGACCACATGTCTTAGGAAGGAGGGGAAACGTAATGCAAACCAATACTAACATCTACGGATCCACGTTTGGCTACCACTAGTGATACTACGGTAACTAACGTCAATCTTAAAGTGTACGAGCCCCAATGCAAAAAAGAGATCGTCTAGTTCCAAGTATTATAATTATAATCGTGTCAATTTTGATGAATAAATTTTGTTTTATTTGTTTGCCACTCCATTGTAGGGATCTGATTTTGGTTAAACCAAGCCTTGGTTGTCCTCGCAGTGTGACATGAAGCACAGTCTTGTTGAAAGGTATAGGCATTACGATATTTCAGCGTTGGAATCGAGGGCACGAGACTTGTTTCCAGAATGTTTTGGTACTCTATTGCATTAACAGTTCCTTCAACAAAACGTAGACGACCCAAACCTTGTGCTGACATGCAGCCCCATATCATTACCGATCCAGGAAACTTCACTTTTTTTTGATACAATCGGTATGGAATGCTTTATCTTTTTTTTCTAATAACCTTTTTCCGTACATCACCGATCGTCACCTTAAATTTAGATTCATCACTCCATATTATTTCACGCCACTGGTTTGCAGTCCAATTTCATGATCTTTAGCGAATTTCAGCCTTTTCTTTTTCTGGAGAGGCATGAGTAAAGGCTTCTCTTTAGCCGTATAAAATCTATAACCTAATCGTTTTACGACTCTCGTGCAAGTATCGACAGATACATCTTTGTGAATCATCTCTCTCCACTTCAAGGTAAGTTCTCCTGCGCGGGCACGACGATTTTTTTAATGATTCTTTTCAAAACTCGATTTTCAGCTACGCTTGTGATTCGCTGCCAACCAGGTTTCTTCAAATATTCAACCGTGCCATTTTTCCTGTGATGTTTGATGATGGTCTGAACTGTCGATCTTGGTAGGGATAAAGCCTTCGCAATTTGATAAGCAGATTTGCCAGTATTGTTGCTCCGAATTATTATTTTTTATTTTCCGTACTTCGTCGGCGATGGGTTTCACGCGAGCCATTTTGTTTGAACATAATGATAAAATTATATGAAACATGGTTTTTGTTTAGAAATGACAGCGACGCATTATGTGGCAGATCATTTCTTTCAAATCAAATTTTACTTATTTTTCATTAAAAACAGACAGAATTGAGACATAGATGAACTCTTTTGCATCGATTAAGATTTAGACGAACTATTTTGAGTTAGCCGTAGCAAATTAAAGAAACTATATTTGGATATTTTAGTAAAATAAGTGTGCCTATAAAAGTGCCTGATATGATAACAACAATAAGATGGTCAATTTTACCCTATACTGTTTTTTTTAAAGGCCTGTTTTATGTAAATGTAGTTAAATTGACTAACTACATTTACATAAAACTGGACTGGACGAACTCTTTTGCATTTGGGCTCGTATAACTGGCCTGACGGTATGAAGCAACATATTGGGTAAGTGGTCTTGTCGGGAAATATAGTTTTTTAGGAAGTGGTCGAACTGGGTAGTCAACGTAATGGGCCAGTAGTCATTTTGGGAATACATATTTCGGGAAGTGTACATTATGGGAAGTGTGTAAATTGAAAAGGAGACATTGTCAGTCTCAACGCCTATGTTGAATAAAGGTCCCATTGTTCAAATATTTGTTCGACTGGACCGAATTAAGTTTTCAGTCTGTCTTTGCATTTGTCTATAATAACGAGGATTTCATTAGAACTTGAATTTGGATTGCACTGATGGTCAGTACTACGGAGAACAGAATTTTTATCAATATCCAAAGTTACGGATCCGTTATACAAATCACGTCTAACACACCTCCAGTTTGTAGTAACTCGTTTATTTTTAATATTTAAATGAAATCTGTAGCCGTTATACAATAATATATCTTTGTTTCGTTCACTTTTAATAAATTTCACTATACTGATATCTTCCATTTTGCATAAGAAAAACTATCTAAACCTCGGCTAGTAATATCTAGTTTAATTGTAATTAATAACGTCTAATAGGTTGTATAAATAATAATATTTACATATTTTCCGTTAACCTTTGACATGTAAATTTATTAGAGATGTCTTTATTTATTTATGACTTATTTAGGAAGATCTTTTTTTATTCTATGTGGCCAGTAGGTAAATCTAAAAAACCTCTCAGGCTGAGAACGACAACTTCCTAAAATTACGACGTTCCGGAAACGACAACTACCTAAAACGTCTATTCCAAAATAGACAATTTCCTAAAATTTCAAATTCAAAATGACAAATTCCGAAAATTACAACTTCGAACCGCCTTCGAACTTTCAACCGCCTCTGTGGTCTAGTGGCTAAGACCACCGGTTTAAACTCAGACGTTAAACTCAGACGTTCCGGGTTCGATTCCCAGCGGGGGGTACAAGTTTGTGTACTCGGTTTGGTTTTGGTAGGGCTTGTTTGTCCACCACCACCATCTTATATGAATATGTCGCCATAACCCTTTCGGACCTATGACACTACTACTATACTCAACTGATTGATCCGTCGGGCGAAAAACTGTACCTTGTGTAGGTATGTATATTTTTTTTTATTGTTTGTATTTTTAGTTGCACTAGATTTAATATTACCAACATAAAGTACCAGGCTACCATAACTATGCAGGAGACTGCTTATTAATATAAAATAATAATATAGTCTTGTAAATACATATACATATAGCAAAGATTATAATAATATTCTTTTATATTAATATGCAATCTTCTGCATAGTTATGGTAGCCTGGTACTTTATGTTGGTATAACTAATGCAACATGTATGTAAAAGATTATTTGTGCCTGTGGTTTATACATTCAAATTATTTATCTTCAGCAATTATTTTATACACAACAGTACCTAAAAGTGTATCTAAGATGGCAAATTGGTAGGGTTTAAAAAAGTGTATCTTACAGGAATAAAAAAGCGCAGTTTTATTAAAAGTGTCTCTACGGGGAAAGTGTATCTCTGGGGAATAATTCGATTTTATCATAAGTGGCCAATCAATACAAGTAGGTGATTTCAGTGAAGAGGTTCAACATTACAGGAATTCAACATTTTAAGAAAGTAGATTAATCATTTAACATTTTACTTATTCAACATTACGAGCATTCAACATTCTGGGGTTCAACTAATTGAGAGTTCAACATTCTAGGAATTCAACATTTTACGAATTCAACCTAATGGACCGAAAGGGAAAAAACGAGGGAATTTAAAGCAAAGATGTTTCAACTCTAATTGACGATTCTAAAAGTTAGACCATTATGCAGTTTTGACGAGTACACAGAAATAAGAACTTGACGAGTAGACAGTAAAAATAAGAGTTTGGCATCGCTTGACCAATATGCAGTTTTGACGAGTGTGCCGTAGATCATCCTGATTTATCTGGCTAGTTCAGTCACTTTATCAAAGTCTCAGCTACTACCTACAATTATGCTATAACATAGTTGAGGTTCCTTTTTGGTAAGGTCACGATAGGGCCTCAGTTGAGTATTCCAGGTGAAGAGCGCTTAGATCTTCGATGTTATCTTTATTTTCCACTAGCTAAACGCAGGTTAAAAGATTCCACGTAGAATTAAAATACTAACCAATGCACAAATGCGCGCTTTGAGTACATGAGGTCGAACTTGTGGTCGAGCTTGCCCCAGGCCTCGGCGATGGCGGTGGTGTTGCTGAGCATGGACGCGGCGCGCTTCACCTGCGCCAGGTCGCCGCCCGCCACCACAGACGGCGGCTGGTAGTTGATGCCCACCTGCATGGAGTAACACCACGGTTCATATGATAGAGAAGAGTCATGTCAGGTTTTGTTTTATTTTAAAACATACAAAACAAAACAGTGCAACGTCTCTTTTCAAATTCTGCTCTTCAGACTGCCGTCAGAAGACTACAGCACGTTTGCACTTAAGTTTCATATTGAATCACAGGCTGTCGTGAGGCTGCGATTAAAATAGGAGCAATGCAACGGCTAAATTGAAAGAGCGCGGTAAAGCCTTGCTCGCATTAGGCATGTTATTTAGCGCTCTGGCTGACAATGACTGGTCTCTCAAAATGACATGTATCCAAACATGTCTAGTGTTTTAATCATTTGCACGACTAATGTCCAACTATGAAAAATGACAAATAGTCTAAAAACGTCCCATAATAAAAATGTCCAATCATAAAAATGTCCACTCATACAAATGTCCATTCATAAAAATGTCCATTCATAAAAATGTCCATTCATAAAAATGTCCATTCATAAAAATGTCCATTCATAAAAATGTCCATTCATAAAAATGTCCATTCATACAAATGTCCATTCATACAAATGTCCATTCATACAAATGTCCATTCATACAAATGTCCATTCATACAAATGTCCATTCATACAAATGTCCATTCATACAAATGTCCATTCATACAAATGTCCATTCATACAAATGTCCATTCATACAAATGTCCATTCGTAAAGATGTCCATTCGTAAAGATTTCCATTCGTAAAGATGTCCAATTTATAGACAACCCGCGGATCGTGCTCGGTGGCATGCACTTGAAGAGGCCTATGTCCTGCAGTGGACGTGTGTAGGCTGATGATTATGATGATGATGACTCGGAATTAAATGCCTTTGATATTCTAACCAAAGCTTCCAGTAAGTTTTCTGATAGCTCATTAACAAGTATCTTCCTATACCTAAACAAACTACATACTGATATGTGCAATCCTAATCTAATAAACACTTTTGATAATGGCTACTTGTAAAATAAATATTAATTATGTGTCACTAACTTAAATGTTATATTTCTAAAATGGTTTTGTTTTGTTTATATAATTTTTAACGCAAATGTTGCGAATGTATTAAATTGGGTGAACACCTGACCCGGTATGTCAGAAGGGTGCAGGTTCAAATCCTGCTCGTGGAAATTTTTTCAACATTTGTTTTTTTGTCATATTTCTGTTACCATTGTCAGTTGCGTGTCTGAAAATCTTCTGAAATATATTTTTACCAAAATGGATTTAAAATGTTCAATAAACCAAAAGGGAAACAGGACAGCACTTCATGGGGGGAACCGTTAATAAGAATGGCAGTACATTATGGCGGCTTTGTGTAAATAGAACGGAAGGCTCAGCTTCTATTACATTAGATAATGAATTTAATGTACTACGCAGAAGCAACCATACATGCGTACAAAGTCTACTTAAGGCGACACACCGCTAAACAATAAATCTCATACGTTTTGATACGAGCGTTTGCGCCCCGTACCATAAGAAAAACTGTTTTTTTTCCTTCAAATTAAAACTACAAATTATAAAAAAAAATGAACTACAATTTTGAAGTGTGTGTTAAGACTAATCTACTAAGAAAATTTAGATGCTTATATCGGTCTGGTTAGCCTGTAAAATGTGAATCTATGTTTTAAAAGAGGTTACTTTGATATTTTTTTCTCTGTTATAAAAGTTGAAAAATCGTGTTTCTGCAACTAACAAAATGAAGTCAATTAAATAAAAAAATCATGTCATCAAATATCACTTTCATATGTTTTGTAATTGTAGGGAAAAATCAAGATCCCCCCGCCACGTAAATTACCAATGCGTCGTCTTAAACAAGAAGTGTATTTATCGATGAATAGCATAAAACAAGAAGTATGTGAAGATCTAGCACCAGTGGGGTCGATTTACTGATAGATTATTTCCCACCTCTGAAAAAAGTTTAAGATGCGTCTGTATAAAAAACGGAAGAGATATTTGAACTGTAGCAAACTTACTTTCACTAACGTAGAAGAGGCAATGGTACCAAACGCATTAGGAAGAAAACTTTTGGTTTGTGAAGACGGAACGAAAGAAAAAATTCTAATATTTGCTCAAGAACTGCAAGAATAATTATTGAAGAAAGAAAAGGATTTTACCTCATTGATGGGACATTTTAAACTTGTCCCCAGCCATTTTACCAGCTAATCAGTTTACACATTGACCTGGGATCTACTGATGAATCTAATAATGTAGCTGCAGTTGTTTTTGCTTTGCTACCCTATAAAAGAGAAGAAACATATGTATATTCTTCAGCTTGATTAAGAAATATCTTAAAATCCGGATTAAATTTCTGAAAAGCGATTATGAAATAGCTATTATGAATGCGGCTTAACGAATTTTCGTTGAGGTAGAGGTTTTTGGGTGCCTATACCATTTCCAGAAGGCAATTTTTAAAAAAGCCAAGGAATTTTTGAGTTGGTCGGTACACCGGAGGACAGAAAAGTTATAAGAATGGTATCCAACTTGCCACTTCTACCTGCAAGTCACATTAGAGACGGTTGGTTGAGCATTTTAGAGATAAGTGAAGATAGAAATGAAATGAAATTGTTTAAAAAATATTTCGATTAACAATGGATGGCAAAATTTTCAATAAATACTTTCTGCAATGAAACATCGTACAACCAATCTGTTAGAAGGCTGGCAAAGGAGACTCGCTGCTAGAATTCCTAAAAAACCAAATTTATTTCTTTTTTTACAAAAACTTATTAAAGAAGCGGCAAGAAACGATTATAAAATTAAGAACAATTTGTTCTTTTCTTTATAAAAAATAGATGAAACTCAGATATACTTTACGATAAAAAATATAAGTGTTGTTTGAAGGAACTTGAAGACGGAACATTAACTTCATTCCATTTTCTGCGAAAGAAGATATAGATATTCTGAAGATATTCTGCAGATTAAATTTACTAACAATGAGTGAGTAAAAGTGGAAAGATATAGCCAATAGCCATAAAGATATGATTTTTTGTTAAATTAGTAAGATTAAATGTTTAAGAAAAACATGTTATTTCTCTTAGTTAGTTACGATTCATTTTTTAACTATTTAATTTTAAGTTGGACAATATTCAGATATGGACAAAATTCGTGTTGGACAAAATTCGTGTTGGACCAAATTCATGTTGGACAAAATTCATGTTGGACAAAATTCATGTTGGACAAAATTCATGTTGGACAAAACTTGTGTTGGACAAGAAGAAAGACATTTGAATCTTTCATAGTTGAACATTTTGTATTTTGGATAAAAATGATTTATATTTACGACTGTTAACTCGTTAATGTTAAAAATGTGTAGGTAGTACTTTTAATTAGAAACAATTGGAAGCTAACTTTTAATATATTTTATTGAAATTAAAGAAAATTTTATTCTAATGTATTTTTTCTTTTCTTTTTTAATTTAGTATAACGATTTATTAGAGATTTAACGAAGGTCCCAAATCAAGACTAGACATTTTAGTGAGTAGACCTTTTGACACTGGACGTTTTAGGACATGACGTTGTGAAGAAAAACCACCTCTACGCTTTAGTGACTGGACCACCTGTCTTGGACATTAAGGTGCCGGGTTTGATCACCAAAACATTCCCAGTATATTAAGACTTTTTAGTAAGGGACCTTTTGATACTGGACATTTTAGGACACAGTGCATTGTGAGACTGGACGTAGTAGTTAGACACGTAGTAGGACACGACTCTTTAACATATTGGACTTTGTAGGAGACTAGACATTGTCAGTCAGAGCGTTATTTAATTGTAGTAGGAGACTGCTTCCTTAAGGTCGCACAGCGACAGCGGGCGCTGCATACGTAACCAGATATTAACTCGGATGGAACGTGAATGGGACGGTGACGTGACTGCCTCGTTCAAAACGGGAACGTGGTGTAAATACATACGCACCGTGACAGTGACACGGATCTAACGTGCTTGTGTTGTGAACAAGGAAAGATGGGTTTTTCATTTCAATAATTGGCTTTCAATAGCTATTGCTCTAGATGACGAAGTAGCTAGTTATCTACTAGCTACTTCGTATTTTGCCAATAATTCAAGAAACAATGGAATGGTACGCAATGGAATTTTAACAAAACTCCGTAAATATATATGTATATGTATGTATGTATGTATATATCCCGTCCGTGTCTCCGTGACGTATGCTCTTTCATATACATTTTGTATGAAACGATATTTCCAAAACGTCCCGTCCCGTCCGTGTAAAAACCCGTCACGTATGCAGCGACCTTTAATTTGATTTTAAAATTCGGTTCAAATAAGCAAGTAGCAAAGCAATGTACTCCTACTACAACTAAATTACGCTCAGGACGACTTCGTCATTTTCTTAAACTTGACACTTTCCTAACTCGTCTCATTTTTAACTCAGCTCTTTCTCAGTCGCTGTTTTTCCTCTCTCCTTAGCCGTGATCCACCGGATCAGTTAACCTAGGTGAACTTTTTTGTGAACGGGCAATTTTTTTTCTCGTGGTTCACCTAGGTTCAACTGTTAAGGTAACAAGATCGCCGGTTACGCATTAGAAAAATTCGAAAAAAAAATATATATCATACTTAATACTAAAGAACTTGTTCAGTTAGGAAAGTGTCAAGTTTAATTAGTTACTTCTTTGAACTCCCCATCGGCACACAAACCACTCTGGTTTTGCCAATGATGGGTCTTGCATGAATCAATATTATATTTTTTTTTTATTCAATAAATTAAAAAAAAAAAAAAGAAATGACGAAGTCGTCCGGAGGGGGGACGAGTTGGGAAAGTGTCAAGTTAAAGAAAATGACGAAGTCGTCCTAAGCGCTAAATTATTTGCCTAATGCGAACAAGACTTAAGCGACGATATTCGCTATATATATATATATATATTATTATATTAAGTGGCTGGAAGTTGTTTATTTATTTATTTGTTAAAAGAGAAGAGTCGGTAATCAGGCTGCATGCATTAGGAGAGACCATAAAGGAGGGGGGAAAGGGTACAATATCGCATTAAGGATTTCCTAGACAAAATCAGGTAACTGCCAAGTGACGGACAGAACATCGAACGATTGCACTCTACTATGCTTCTCATTGTAATGATGGTTGCGTAGTAGGCTTCATGACGTCGATATACCAGGCAACAATCCATGCAGACGCATACCGCCGAGAAATAGCTTAACTATTTACAACAAGGTTTACAACCAAACTAATGATTGTGGTAAACCTCAATATAATTGCATTTTAGCGGAAAACTTAGTGGTACTGTTTATTCTAGCAGACAAGCTTCTTAACAGGTTTTGCGAGATCTCTTTTGTAATTGTGCTGCTTTTGGAACAAATAAAGAGATTTACATATAATTTAACGCAAATATTGTTGCGAACAAATTACAATTTGAAAAAAGACAAAGTGTTGATAAAATTCCACGAACGGGATTCGAACCCGCACCCCATGACATGCCGGGTCAGGTGCACCGCCAACTATGCCATCGTGACTCAATCCAACTCACATTAATCAACACTATCTACTTTTACTTTATAAGCCAAAGGAGCCCTATTCAATCAGATCTAAATATTTCTATTTGCCTTTAAAAGTTAAAGTCGATCATCATCATCATCATTATCAGCCTACACGTAAAAAAAAGAAAAAAGAAAGAAAAAAAGTAGAGTGTTGATTAAGACGACATTCACAAGAGCTACTTGTAGCCTAAACTGAATAAATGATTTTTGAATGTGAATTTGAATTTGAATTTCGGCGAGTTGGATAGAGCCACGATGGCGATGGCATAGTTGGCGGTGCACCTGACCCGACATGTCATGGGGTGCGGGTTCGAAAGAATAAAGAGATATTTCAAAAAACAAAACGCCTACCTTAAATCCCGTGGGGCACCAGTCCACGAACCGAATTCCCGCCCGACCCTTCATGGCGGCGATGGCCGCGTTTACGTCCTTGGGCACCACGTCGCCGCGGTACAGCAGGCAGCACGCCATGTACTTGCCGTCGCGCGGGTCGCACTTCACCATCTGGTTCTGCGGCTCGAACAGTTCCGCCGTGATTTCGGACACTGACATGCCTTCGTGGTACGCCTGGGTGGGATACTTCATTGAGAAATAAGGCTTTTCAATTATTCTTGTCAGAATCAATGTAAACATAAATAAAGATAGCGGGTTAACTATTTTGCTTTAGATTTGTTACTGTAAGATGGATGTCGATACAAACTAATTATGACCAGCCCCCCGATCGCCTAACCGATCGCTTTGGCTACGCGTATAGTTTATGACGTCATCTTGCCACCTCGCACCGCCTATGAAAGCAATATCAAAAGCTTAAGGCTATTGCTTTCGATATTGCTTTCATAGGTGGCACAAAACGAAAAGATGACGTCATAAACCACACACGAAGTCAAAGCGATCGGTTAGGCGGTCGGGGGGCAGATCTTTCGTATGCTTAGATTGATTTGAAAGATTTCGAATTCAGCTTCACTGTATGATAGGCTAGTAATGAATGATGATGAGTTTGGTTTTAAATACACTCGGCGTCAAAAAAATCTCACCATTTAATTCTTCTAGCGTCTTTAAACCTTATTTAAAATCAACGTTGAGGGTAATCTTGGGTATCATTTGAAAGGTATTGAAAAGGGGTACACAAAAACAATTCAGTATTCTTTTATTTTCATTAAAAACGCACAAAAAAGTTTACAAAACAATAAAAATCACTAATTAGATTTTATTAAAAACAACAACAAAAAAATACAAAACTTTGCTTAAAACTAGATCTAAAACCTAGTGTTACCCCCCCTCGCCCTGATCACGGTTTCCATGCACTCCCTCATGGACCTTACCAATTTCAGGAGCTCTTATTGTGGGATACTGGCCCATTCTTGAATAACGGCCTTGTTGAGTTCTTGGAGAGTCGTGGAAGCGGGATCACGAAACCGAACCTTGCGTTTCAAATGGTCCCAGAGGTGTTCTATCGGGTTCAGATCTAAACTTTTCGCTGGCCACTTCATAACAGAGATCCCAACCTCTTGAAGGTAGTCGCGCACAATTACTGCAACGTGAGCGCGAGCGTTACCGTGCATTAATGTGAACCTTTCGCCAACAAAACCGGCATATGGGACCACATGCTTTTCCAGGATCTCTGTGAAGCACCGGTGAGCAGTCAGCGACCCTTGCCCGCGAGAACCTCAAGCCCAGGAAACGCAAACAAGGTCGGTTTTGCCGTCAGCCGACATGCCGCACCAGAACATACAGAACCGCCCCCGTATTCTACAGTCTCCTGGATGCAGGCTTAGGTGAAACGTTCACTCTGTTTTCTGTACACTTTTTTGCGTCTATCGTTGCAGAAAAAGCAGACTCTCGTCTCTTCTGAGAAGAGATCATCTCTCCATTGGTCAAGGGATAATTGAAGTGATCACGAGCAAACTGCATCAAGCGGACTTGCTGAAGCGCTGCGCTTAATTCTGGACCCGTAGCAGCTCTACAAGCCGCTATCTTCTTTTCCCTCAGTCTTCGTCTAACCGTAGACACGCTCGCATTGTTCTGCGAGTCTCTCAGAGGTGCAGCGACGTCTACCAGAGCCATACTTTCGGACGTAGCCACCAATCTCTAGGAACCGCTGGTAAACTTTTTGAACTGAAAAACGGTTTAAGTTCAGTTGCCGAGAGACATAACACTGCCGCATCCCTGATTGCAGTAGTGCAATCACTTGGGCGTCTTTATCAGCAGTGGTATCCATCTTCAAGGTCGTTTTTCATCTGAAAGATCTTCTCGTATGTCCTCTTTAACGGTTGGATAGCGATGATCCATTGAACCTGTATTGACCCTTTTATACCCACTAAAATTAGCGCAACTAGCGGCCCTTTTGAAAAGCAAATTTGCCATTTTTTTTGAAGTCTCATTTGTGGCGTTAAGTTATTGTTTGTAATAAACTGATGTGTTATTTTAAAAGTTTTTTTATTAGAGCTTTGAAAACTAAGGGAAAATAACCGGTTGCACTAAGATAGGCCTATCTCTTACCAGAGATAAGTTATTGAAATCGAGCGTATATTGATTAATAAGAATGAAAATATTTAGCTAAATATAGTAGCTTTCAGCACGGGGTACATATGGGGTACAGTAATGGTGGAAGTTTAAACATGAGTAACAAAATATTTAAATTAATTACACAAATTAATATTTTTAAGATTTGGATTTAATTTGATTTGATTTTATGATTTTTTATGATTTTGGAGTCTCCAAACACCGGCTACGTTTGCTTAAATTGAGGCTCCAATCAACCGTATAGATAAGGCAAAAAATGTTTAAGAAAATAGAATTATTTTATTTATTATTTATGATACATCCCTTTGAATGCCGATAGCGCAGGGATATTATTTTCTAAAAAAACAACAAAAGCTAGTTAGAGGAACTAGTAGAATAAGCTTAAATACAGTATTACACTCTCTCTTAAGTCTAGATAAATAAAAAATTTAATGACTACATGGTTTATACGAAGACTTCCCATCCCTTTAGAAAACAAAAAACAACAGGTTACCACTCTTTTATTGTGACACATTTGTTTTTAAATCCTGCTCATGTTTATGATTTATAAAAATAGATGGCAGTTCTCACCTTGTCCGCGGAGACGACGGGCGCGTAGGCGGCGAGCGGGAAGTGGATGCGCGGATACGGCACTAGGTTCGTCTGGAACTCCGTCAGGTCCACATTGAGCGCGCCGTCGAACCGCAGCGACGCCGTGATCGAGGACACCACCTAGAGCGACCACACTGATTAGCTGCTGTGTTCGGTAAACAAGTATCAGGTCCTTGCCTCATCACCTCAGTTGCACTTTTGCACTGTCCCGAGAAGTCTGCGCGAACCGTAAAATGTAGAAAACGGAGGATTTACTGGACATTCTCCTCTCTCTCGCCCAGCTGGCCGACCACCTGGAGAAAGTGGACGTGACTCCCAGAATATCAAACTTCACGGTCCAACGCTGATGGGACCACCATATAAATTTCATAGGGCTAACAAACAAATTGGCTAAACAGAGGCCAGCTGTGGTAATAATTTTTTTTTAATACCATGTGCTTTACAGGCCTTTGCCCTGCATTGAGAAAGTAGTGGCTGATAATAATATAAATAATAAGCTAAGAGCCTCGATCAACACCTTGAGAGGCTCTCGCTAAAAGGTTGGGTCAAGGGTCAGATGCAAAAGGCAGTACTCCTTGACATGGCACGTACTGTCAGGTTCCTCACTTTGCAGCCCTGGCCACCGATAGCTTGGGCCCTGCCTCGCTGCTGGCAGTACTCTAGGATTAGGTTTTTATAATGTTTTATTGTTTTTATATTAAAATATTGTAAAAATCTAGTTTTAAGAAAGAAAATAAAGAGATTAATAATAACAATAATATGTGCTTCACCCCTAACTAATAATTTCAAATTTTGATGCAAGTCTTTATGGTATCTATCAAGCTAGTGGAGATGGGTGGAGGAGAGGAGAGATGCGTCGCATCGCACAGCCCCAATAAATTTTTAATTTTACCAACCTTCTCTCTATTTACTAATTGTTTACGATACTGTTTCCTCTGTCCTCCTTTTGAGCTGAAAAGAGTGAAGGTAAAATGCAGCCTCACCTGTGAGATGAGCCTGTTCAGGTTGGCGTACGAAGGCCGCTCGATGGAGAGCCGCCGCCGGCAGATGTCGTAGATGGCCTCGTTATCCACCATGAAAGCGCAGTCCGAGTGGCCGATGGTCGCGTGCGTCGTCAGCACAGCGTTGTACGGTTCCACCACCGCCGTTGAAACCTACCACAACGTACCTTGCTTCACCAAATTCACATTATGTAATATGTACCCCAACTGTTTTATGGACTCCTTTTGTCTTCGGATAGCCTTCACAGCATAATCACAAATTCACATTATGCGAACATTCATCGTAATTTATTTTGATTTACATAAGATATCTACATACCAACACCCTCAGATATGTGGATATCTGAGCTTAAAAGAAACTATTCAGCATATCCTATCAGGCCTATCAGGGTGGCCGTGAATAGTTTCTTTTGAGCCTACGCATTGTGTAGACAACAATTAATTTGTTACGTGGTGGGTGCCCCGATTCCCATAACGAAAATCGTAACGAACGTTCTTAGGGACAGACGTTAAAATTTTCGTATCTCCTCCGTCAATCGAACCGATTTTAAAGTCGTATGAACGATGTTCTAACTAACCGTATTCAGGTCTCCAAACAACTTCGTTCAAACGACTTTATTGAATATGAAAATGGTTTCACCGACTAAGTCGATATCGTAACGGTTTTTGTTGGGAATCGGGCTGCAGGAAAATTTAGAGCATAGCAGTTAGCTACGGTTCAGCAATTGCCAGCTATCCAGAGACAAAAAATGTGGATATAGTCATCATCATTATCAGCTCATTTATATGGCCCCACTGCTGGGGCACGACCCTTCCCTATGGATGGAACGGGCCATAAACTACCACGCGGGCCCGGTGCGTATTCATGGTGGTGCCTTCCAAAGCACGGAGGAGCTCGAGATGATACATTTTTGGTCACTCATCCGATGACCGGCCTCTGCGAAAGTTGCTCAGAACCTCAGCACTCGCGGACCGGGCGCGTTATCCCTTTCGGTCCATTAGGTTGAATTCTTAAAATGTTGAATTCTTAAAATGTTGAATTCCTAAAATGTTGAACTCTCAATTAGTTGAACCCCAGAATGTAGAATTCTTAAAATATTGTATTTTTGAGTCCTACAATGTTGAATTACGATAAGCAAAATGTTGAGTTCTTATTTCATTGAATGGCACAATGTTGAAAAAAAAAAATTTTTTAGTGCACTAGATTTAATATTACCAACATAAAGTACCAGGCTACCATAACTATGCAGGAGATTGCTTAATAATATCAAATAATAATATAGTCTTGTAAATACATATACATATAGCAAAGTTTATAATAATATTCTTATAAATTAATATGCAATCTTCTGCATAGTTATGGTAGCCTGGTACTTTATGTTAGAAATATTAAAACTAGTGCAATATGAATTTAAAAGATTATTTGTGCCTGTGTTTTATACATTCAAATTATTTATCTTCAGCAATCATTTTATACACAACAGTACCTAAAAGTGTATCTAAGAGGACAAATTGGTAGGGTTTAAAAAGAGTGTATCTTACAGGAATAAAAAAGCGCAGTTTTATTAAAAGTCTACGGGGAAAGTGTATCTCTGGGGAATAATTCGATTTTATCATAAGTGACCAATCAATACAAGTAGGTGATTTCAGTGAAGAGGTTCAACATTACAGGAATTCAACATTTTAAGAAAATAGATTTATCATTCAACATTTTACTTATCCAACATTATGAGCATTCAACATTCTGGGGTTCAACTAATTGAGAGTTCAACATTCTAGGAATTCAACATTTTACGAATTCAACCTAATAGACCGAAAGGGCGTTATCCACTGCGCCATCGAGTTTCTCATAGATAGTTATCTAACAAATCTAAGATTATGGTAGTACTATGATGCAATGTGTTGGCCACTCACTTGTGGTGCTGGGTAAATGGCGAACTCCAGTTTGCTCTTCTTGCCGAACTCGTCAGACAGCTTCTCCATCAGCAGCGACGTGAAGCCGGATCCGGTGCCGCCGCCGAACGAGTGGAACACAAAGAAGCCCTGGAATATAAATGCTGTTATTTCAAAGCAGTCTTTATTTTAAGCAGGCTGTAAACTGCACCACAGCGGCAACAGCAGGACGGTGGGCGGCCGGCTTTTGGATGTTCTCAAGGTCAGCTATGCAGGGAGCAGTGACTATGAGAACGGTCTTAAACACCGCGCCGCGCCACTTTCCGCCGCTGCTGTCGCTGTCATCTAGTTTATGGATAAGTGTAATGAACGGAGTCCAGTGACAGACAAAACTTCCTTGGAACAGTTAACTTACAAGCCAGTGAAGCTGTAATAAAATTATTTAAGGAACTATTCTGTATTGGGGCTCGTTCTAGTCTTATAAATTGACAATCTAATATTGTTACTGAGGGCGGCCATACACGGACAGCTTGAAGCAGTCCGTGTATGGCCGCCCAAGGATGCTTCAAGCTTAAGGCTGCATAGTTTACCAGTTTTCTATTAACAAACATTCATAGAATCGCTCAAGCAGTTGCTCTGCTCCGGGCGATCATTATTAGCTCGGCGTAATGGCAGCTTCACTACCACTACTCAAGCGGTCCGTGTATTTTGACCACTGGCTAACTGCTACAGCAGCCCTTGCGGGTAGACCCTAGGATCTATTCAAGTGCGTCACCTGTAGCCCCGTGCACTGGTCGGCCAGCTTGCGCACCCGCTCCATGACGGGGCCGAGCACCTCGCGGCCGGTGGAATAATGGCCGCGCGCGTAGTTGTTGGCCGCGTCCTCCTTGCCGGTGATCAGCTGCTCCGGATGGTACAGCTGCCGGTATTCGCCGGAGCGGACTTCATCTGAGATATGACAATTACCGGGGTACAGTTTTTTATAGAGATAAATGATGAAAGATGCGGTTTTAATAGAGATTAGTATTTGTCTGCCAGTTTTACGATAGATGCATCCAAAGCAACCTTAACACACTCTAGGCCGCATTTTTCCCTTAGAAGTTTTAGAGAAAGTGTAAAAAAGAAACCTTAAAACTAAATTTACGGCGCACTTTATTGCCGTTGGTTATCGTGCCATCAGTCCTTACGATAATTGCTAAGCGACGGTAGCGATGGCGAGGATAACTAGAAAGACAGTATTTGCAGTTGTCTTACCAGTTTCATCCCTGTCGTATCAATGGTGATTAGTTTCGTTTGCACCATTAATATTAATACAACTACTTCACCCTACTTTCATAGCCATGGGAAAATAAAAAACCAATATAAGGCCGCAAGAGCTGGATGAGAGTAGCCGCGGATCGTGCTCAGTGGCGTGCACTTGGAGAGGCCTATGTCCAGCAGTGGACGTGTATAGGCTGATGATGATGATGATGATAAGGCCGTATTTTGTTTGTGTGCGGAATCATTTATTTATATAAATAAACAGCCAAAAAGCAACACCAATAAAACATTTTACAAATAAATTAATAAAAAAAATATATATTTTTATTTTTTATTAATTAATTAATTAATTTTATTTTAAACACTTTAAGGAAATACCTAAGTAGGTATACAACCGCATTAATAGTAAGTGTAATCTCAATGGTGCAGATGAGACCATAACCAATCCGCGGTTTCGTTTGCACCATTAATAGTGCAGGTTAATGGTGCATACGGTACGACAGGGTTTCATCCATGACTAGAATCATCACTGTTGACGCTCAAGTTGATGCCGTAGGTGTCAGTTTCACCTAGAGTACTCCTAATCCGATCCGAACCCTTCGGATAATCTAGTATGGCACGGGCATACGCACTTAAGAGCGTGATGCCGTTCCCTCTAGAAAACCTCCGAAGGTGATTCGTTTCACACGGCTAGAGGCACCCTTTAAGCAAAAAAGCCCGGTGAAGCTGTAAATGCCGTTTGAGGCAATCAGCAATCTCTCTCCAACCTAGAGTAGTGTGCGAACAAGCATGACGCTTATCCCACCCTGACCTCTACAAAAAAGAAGAGTAGTTGCCTCCAAGTGCATCATCACGACTCGTGGCACTAATTTCCGCTAATCAGCTTTAGCGAAGAAGGCGCATCCCTATCAGCTGCAAAAATAAAGAAAAGCAGACTAACCAACTAGACCAATAACAGTTGCATCCATGTCCACCATTCAACTCGCGGCCTAATTTTCCGCTAATCACCGTCAAATAAGGTCCTTGTGATGATAGATCCCTATCATCTACAGAAGAGAAAAGTAGACTCACCAATAACAGTTGCCTCCAAGTCCACCATCACGACTCTTGGCACCATCTTCCCCCGATCAGCCTCCGAGAAAAAGGTGTTGAAGCACGAGTCGGTAGCGTTGGGGTCGGCTTCGCAGGCCGGCAGCGTGCCGTCCGGCCGGATACCGTGCTCCAGGCAATACAGCTGCCAGCAGGCCACCCCCATCTGCACTCCCGCCTGACCGACGTGCACCGAGATGCACTCCCTCTGCTCGACATAAAAATGACAACGTTAATAAGGGAAAGCAGGAAAGTGGACGGTAAGAACGCTAGGAAGTAGACGATTAAAAAAAAATCTTAGTAAGTAAAGACAGTTTATGTGTTCATAAGCTTGATGGTATTATTGTAACTGCGTAAAACTGTGTTCAGTTTCATTTTAAGTTTAAACGCAGGACGATATTGTCAACTTCTTTTATTTTGCGACACACAATCTTCTTTTCCTTGTAAAACAAAAAAACCACAAACACTTTACAGTCTTAAATGATACCAATGATGCAATGAGGCAGTGGTATCAGACTATATACTCAAAAGATATGTAATAAAAAAAAGTAACTAATTATTTCGTACAAATAAAAGATAAAAATTTACAAAAACCAGCAAATGGTTAACTTTGTCATTTCAGAATATTTGACATTCAAAATGGCTACCTGTAATAAAATTGTCATTTTCATTTTTGTAGCCGATTGACCAGCCTATAAACATTCCTACCTAATACAGAAATACCTTTAAATATTGCCTTTGTCAAGCCTTAGTCATTTAACGAGGACAAAGTAACCAACAACAACAAATCAAATTAACAAAAACATACATTTTACTTTTCAAGCTAGGATGTCTGGCTCCATATCCTAAGACAGGGCATACATTTGTGTTCGGAAACTGGTCTATCGGCGTTTAATTGACCGTACTTAGAAAATATTGGCTCACTTAATTATATACCTACAGTCACCTTCTACAACAATAATAACTACATAATAACAGGAATTAAGACGACTTTGTTCACTACTAACAATGTGATGCGCATTTACACAATACTAAAGAAGAGCTATCACGCAAGGCTACATTGAAAAATAGAAAATATCACTTACCATGATGTTCACTGGTAATTTTGAATAATACGGTGTAAAAATAAATACAAAAAAACTATCAAATCAGAAGATTTAACGTACAATAATTTGGACCGGACAAAAATTTAGAAAAAAAATGCGAATCAAAGCCCGTCTGATGGGCTGGTTGGATCGAAAGTAATTAGTTTTCCATTTTCGAATTTCAATGTGGCTTGCGGCGGCGGCGGTAGATATTAGAAACTGCCAGTCTTTGAAAAAAGTTTGTATATTTTTAGAAAAGAGTTTTAAACTGTTTTACAATGTTTCAAACATTTACACATCACGGGATAATTTGATGCTAAGTACCTTCATAGAATACCTAAGCCTAAAAAACTTTCACAGTTTGAAAAATGTAAAATAATGTAATACCTTATATTATTATCAATATCTGTATGGTATGGTATGGTTATCTAATTTATTATAAATATATATTTTTTAATAACTTTTGTAAGTACATATTTATTCTATAAATAATGTAACTTCTGCTTCTGCTGGGTGTGGACCAAACAATAAGGCTCCGCGGCTCCGCAGAACATCAGCGTTGCAGGTGATGTTCATGCTGCAACATGTGCTGAGTGGGGTCCTTTTCCGTTTCGCTTCTTTATTTTATATTTGTTTTTATAAAAAAAAGAAGGCAAACGAGCAGGCGGGTCACCTGATGGAGAGTAATCACCGCCGCCCATGGACACCCAGAACAGAACAGAACAGCAAAACCAGAGGAATCCCAGACGCGTTGCCGGCCTTTAAGGAAGGAATAGGCTCGTTTCTTAAAGATCCTAAGGTCGTAACGGTCCGGAAATACCGCCGCCGAGAGCTGGTTCCACAACACTGTAGTTCAAGGCAAGATTTTTTTTTGTTTATTACTTTAATATGAAACTGAATAAATATGTTGATTTGATTTTACTTTGATTTGATATGTAGCTATACTTATTAAGCTACTGTCGTATGATCAGCTTGTCGTGATATAAATGTGGTTGTTGAACCTTTTTTAAATTCGTAAGTAAGCGTAGGTAAGCGTTTAGCCTTATTTCTGTATACGATCAATTTTAAGAAGACGAAGGTGGAACGGCCACAATACTATATATTCGGGCAGTAAGGGAATGTCGTCTTGAAAGTATTTTATTTTTAGTTTTGCTTAAATAACACTGGATTATACTCGTACATTTAGTTTTTGCACTTGATAAGCACATAATTCGTATAGCTGCAGTCCAGGCTCGTAAAACATTTTCGATATTTTCTTTTTAAAGTTTTACCAGAGTGGTTTTACTCTATGGCCAGTTTTTTTTGTAGGGTGACAAGTACACTGCAAGTGGGGCACTAAGACGGGGGTGGACCCCATAACTCGGGGCTATTAGGGGACAATGGCGGATCGATGGGGCCAACCGTTGGGCGGGAACGGGACCCTCGGTCGCGCGGTAGTTGGTAAGTTTATTTGCATTTTAGTACGACTCTTGTTATCCGAATTTATTGTAAGCTTCGGCTCAACAAAAATGTCTCAGCATTTTTCTTTATTTTATAAATTTGGAGTGGATAGATGATAAACAACATACACAATCATTATCATCATCATCATCTCAGCCAAAAGACGTCTACTGGACAAAGACCTCCCCCAAGGATCTCCAGAACGACCGGTTTTGTGCTGCTCGCATCCAGCGGCTTCCTGCGACCTTCACCCGATCGTCAGGCCACCTTGTTGGAGGTCTGCCCACACTGCGCTTTCCGATACGTGGTCGCCACTCAAGGACTGTTCCACCCCAGCGAGTGGAACAGTCCTTGACCGCTGGGCCATCAGTCTTGCGAGCAATGTGCCCTACCCACTGCCATTTGAGCTTAGCAACTCTTTATACACAATCAAATTTCAATAAAATTCAGATACCTACTTACCAAAATTTACGTTTAATCTTATCTTGGTTAGCTTATTAATCGTCTATCATGAACATCAGCCTATAAACGTCCCAACGGTGGGCTTGGACATTCATAAAATCGGTCACCCATCCGATAAGCAGACGCTAAACAATAAACGTGCGTCTTAGAACATCTCTCATCCTCATCGAACCTACGTATAAGAGGTGTCTCTGCCAGGCTTCCTCCATAATGCCTCACTGCACATGACCCAGCAGTTAGGACCCGTTCATCTCGTAGCAATGAAGACCGTGGAACTCGTACTTCATAACGGTGACCCTGCCAGGCGTACATCATTACATGGTGATCCTGGCAGGCGTACTGCGCCTGATAGGGTTACATACTTAAAATATCAAACTTTGCCATATCCAGTGTCTGGATATTGACAACTGTGTATCGATTGAGGAGCTCGATGGCGCAGTGGTTAACACGCTCAGTCTGGGTGCTAAGGTTAAGCAACTTCCGCAAAGGCCAGTCGTTGGATGGAAGATCGAAAATGTAACATCTCGAGCCCCTCCGTACTTCGGAAAGCACGTAAAGCCGTCGGTCCCGCTGGATTAGCAGTCGTTAACAACCACCAATCGCACTGGGCTTTCGTGGTGGTTCATGGCCCGTTCTCCTTATCCATCCATAGGGAAGGCTCGTGCCCCAGCAGTGGGGACATAAAAATGAGCTGGTGTGTGTGTGTGTGTGTATCGATTATCTGCATACGATACGACACACCCAGGACCTGGCATTACGAAAGTAGCTTATCTTGCAAGATCGCATCCCGAATTCAACCAATACAGCGTATTATTTAATTTAATCCTCTCCACTGCCGCCAAAGCTCCAGTGGCGTATCGAATCGATGGTCACGTTCCTTACCGTTTGTTTAACACGCCGCGAACACAATGTCACGCAATTAAATATTCAAAGCGAAAAAAGGGCTTGCGACTTGTCACTTGTCACAATGGGTGTATTTTTAGTGAAACTGTTGTTATAATTGGTTTTGGTTGAGTGTAACCATGTTGTGTGTTACAAGACAATGGCTTTGATTTATTGGTGATGTTTTTAATGTTTATAAATAAAAGTTTTTTATTAACTCGAAATGTTTTGTATGTTGCCCCTTGAGTTTTCTTTTTTTAAATTTATTCCACAATAGTAGAAGTGATTGGGTTTGATTAAATAAATAAGTGTAAGCAGTGTGGGCAGGCCTCCAACAAGGTGGACCGACGCACACTGTACTGCGTAGTATGAGAAGCTTGGCTAAAATTATTTACCAATGTTTATGTACGAATTTCGATACACACGATTAGTTTTTGTTAAAATATAATGTTAAAAAGGTAAAAGCAAAATTACAAAAAATTTACGAAATACAGTTATCTGTCAATTAATAGTAAATACGTTTCGTGAATGTATGTAACCTACGGGGTACATATAAGTTACAAATAAGTCACCAAGTTTAAAAACAGGAAAACTACAGTGTTAAATAAACGTAAAGAGTAATGGCAAAGTAAACATTACATAATATTCAGTTAATTAAATGTTCGTGTTCTAGCACAAGTTGTATGAGTGGCGGTAAAAGATTTATTATTCTGTGGTAAAAGGCGGTAGATTTTTTAACAGAAATATATTAAGCTACGTTTTCTCGAAACAAACTTTAGCACAGAAATGTACAGAACATAAACTAAAACGCTCGTCTTTAAGAAATTGTAATACATTTTACCTCGTTTTGTGCGAAGTCAAGTAACATTTTATTTTTAATTGAAACTTATGATATCAATATGACATACTTAACAACACATACCTGCAGTAACAGAATCCATTATGAATAATTATAAATCTTATCTATATTATCGAAAAATGGGACATGAATATACACAATATTTTGTTGGTTTTATTGCACTGCAACTAACGTCTCGTGAAACTATGCTCGTTACGACAGAACATAAATTATACATACCTTCTATTAGTATTGTTTAATGCATAATATATCCAACTACCCTCAGATACCGACCAATGTGAACAAATGTGATTTTCAAAATTTTGACTTATGGCCAAGCTTCCCATACTACGTAAAACAGTGTGCGACGATCTGGTGAAGGTCGCGGGAAACTGCTGAAAACGGGAAGAACAAAACCGGTCGTTCTGGAGATCCTTGGGGGAGGCCCTTGTCCAGCGGTGGACGTCTTTTAGCTGAGATGTTGATAATGAGGAAATAAATAATCAGAGGTAATTGGCCTTTATCGCATCTATGGCAAAAAGGAGATAATAGTGGTGGTATGATAAGTTGATTTATGCTTCTTTTGTCCCACTGAGATTCGTCCTACATTAAAAAATCCTGGTTCGTCCCAAAATATGAATTTAACGCTCGAAGGTGGAAGCGTTCAAAAATTCACCCGACATTCTCAATAGATAAATATTGCTCGATTCTGTTATAACAAAACGGCCATAATCGAGTCTCAGTCATGATATAGAACTTCATGGAGATAATGTCAGAATCAGGGCAATTGTTAAGACCTCAGAATAATTAGTTATTGTTCTGAGGTTAAGACTCTCGCTTTGGTACAGTATAACTATTTTGTTTATACAAAAAAGTATTTTGTACCGTACCTAATCGATGCAAATATAATGAAGTCAGGCTATTGTTTGCCGGTACAGTTACTTATAGAATAAGCTCCGAATAGTTATTTCGTGTTTTGTTCCTGTCATGTAAACGTCATTTCAAATTAGAGTAAAAGAGACAAAACACGGAATAACTATTAGGACCTTCTGTTTTATTTTATTTTATAAATCTATATAGGTATATACGTAATGTAGGTATAATCTAAATATAAATAAGTATGTAGGTATATTAATTCATTAATAATAAATAAGTAATACTTACTACTTACTATTTAAACATGTTATTTTATCGCAACAACAGCAACAAGAGTTTGTCACAACAACAGATTTTTTTTTTTGATTTTTTGCTTTTAATTTTTTTTTATGGGTCCAGCTGAAAATCAGCTTTGTGGCTACAAGTTACAACATGAGCGGAGCTGGTCAGCCCTTTCAGTTGTTTCTCATTATACCTTAGATATAAGAAACCTATTGTAATGTTTATGTATTGGAAGCACTGAATAAATGATTACTTCTTACTTACTTACTTACCCTATCCTTTGTTTATTTGTAAGGCACCTATGTAAAATACATTAGTTAAGGTTTTTAAGTCATGACAAAAAGTTACTGTTATGATAACAATAAAATATTTTTTAACCGTTTTGTGGTCCAGTGGTCAAAACCACCGGTTTAGACCCAGAGGTCCCGGTTTCGTATGTTAATATGTCGCCACAGCACACAACTAGAGATAAGATAGCCAGCGCCTCACTAGTTGATAATTAAGTAAAGTGCGCTTACACCATTTGGTCTTAGCATAACTTAACATCAGTTGAGATCAAGGCACAGTGCTTACCCGTCAAACATATTAAACAAATATATATTTTAGTTAACAGTCAAGAAAACGGCTCAAGCAGGTGTAAAGTAATCAAAGCACGGTGATTACAGAACTGTGACAAATAACTGTCACCGAATACTGAGGGGTAGATCGGAGCATTCGATAACTGCTGGATATGTGATATTTATCTGGTTCACAATCACTAATGTGCACCGATACCATCTTCGAGGGTTCCGATTACAAACGAAATTTTCCCTCTCAACACTAGAGCTAGTGACATAAATCGCAGAGCCATTTTGCACAGCCATTCTGTCATGTGATCTTAAAATAATACCTATTTAACAATTTTTGTACTACACATCTGTGTCAACCAAAGTTGACTACATCTCCATGTTTATAGCCACTGACACATTTTAAAATTTTAAAGTCCGGTGACGCTAGAATGCCCAGAGGCAATAATCAAAATAGCATACATTCTACCACAGAATACCTTAGTACATACCTACAATTTTCTTTGTAATCCGGATGCGGCGATATATTAGTAGATTCTTTGCTCGTTTTACTAAAATAAAAAAATCAGAATTTGAAATTTAAAATTATTTATTCAGTTTAGGCTACAAATAGCTTTTATGAACGTCATTATGCCATAGTCGTTGTTTCGTAAGTCTACTCTGGGCGGGAGACCTTGTACTGAGAAGAACCGGCAAGAAGCTCAGCAAGTGTCCAGCTCTTTTCTGCCTTACAGCGTCAAATCATTGGAAAATGCCCTGTCGTAAAAGGACACCTTCTATCACAAATAAACACACAAAAAATAAAGGGCAATCACAACACACAAAAATAAAATATCTAAGAGCGCTTTCACATAGGCCTTATAGTCGCGCGACTGCAGCGCTTCTAAGTCACGCTGCAGTAGCACGACTGGCTATCCATTCATATTTAAGTAGCGTGGCTGCAGCTCGACAGCCGTGCGTACCAAAACATTTATAGTCGAAATTCAATCTCGGCCTGCCTTGTGGGATTCAAGATGCGAAGATTTCAGTAACAAAATCAAGAAAAAGAATGCCTGGCAGGAAGTTTGTGAAATACTCACACCTGGTTTTGGAAACAAAACCGCGGCAGAAAAAAATGCAGCAGGTAATAGGTATATTTTTTATTTCAAAATTGCCTAATATTATATCAATCTAGGTGAGTATACATATTATATCAATCTAGGTATATACTAAACATCATTGATCATAATATACACTACTCATCTAAACATAAATATCTAAATTAAATATTTATAAAATTTACAAAATACAGTGAAAAAATTAAACGCCTACCCGACCCAGCCAGGAATCGAACCTGGGTCTTCCGCAATCCGGACGGCTGCACTGACCGCTATGCTACCGGGAAGGCTGACGTAGACGCTGAATTTTGTCACTGCTTTTGTAATTTTTAGAGTGCTAATAGCGGCACAGCGCGCCATCTATCCAACGGTCATTGCAACCGATGGCTATGCAGATTCATCTTTGCAGATGAAATACTACAAATTTGAATAAATATCTACTTAAATCATGTTATTTTGCCACGGTACTGCCCCCTCGGGCGTCATAAAATAGTCTGCAAATTTGCTTCGCGTGCCCGACGGAGACAGACTATCCGTAATATTATTAACAACAATGTCCTCCGCAAACACTTAAGATAATATATGGTTGTAATTAAACCCATCTCTTTTCGTCTCTGTTGGAATCCATAATGGAAATGAGTTAGTCACCCCGACGTTCAACGCGCGTCTGCAGCGCGACTGCGCGGCTGTCGCTAGTGCCGGCGCGGCGGCGGCGGCGCGTCGCGACTTAGCCGCGCTACAGCCGCTGTAATATGAAGGGATTCGCTGTGCAGCGCTGCAGCCGCGCGAATATACACCTGTATATGTAAAAGCGCTCTAAGTTTGCAAAAATACATCAGGTACCAATTTCAATTTTCACAATGTCATACAGTACCAATATAAGTCATAAATTGTTGAAAACAAAGTTAAAGTATACGAGTATAATAATAATAAAAATAAGATAAGTAAGCAAGAGCAGACCAGCCTCCACAGGCTTCAAAGGAAAAAGATTATCTACTTACTATACTGTATACAGTTTATATAAATATAATGGCTCTAGGGTGGATCGAGTAGGGAGTTCGCTCTAGGCGCTCAGTGACAAGAGACGCTTAAATGCTAAATGCGAAAATAATTTTGAATAAAAAAAAATTGTTTTCGCCTTTTGAGATAAATGAGTGGCATCGTGTTTTATTGTAATACTCGCTCTACCCTGTTAAAGGATTAGCTAACGCTGGCTGTAAAATATGTACTTAAGCTTTAGCTTTACGTTTGTCTTGTTATTTTTAAATAAATAAAAAATAAATACATATAATCTTGACCTTATGTTCCGTGCTATAAGCACATAGACAATGCCCATGTAACATAGCACGTTGTCGATAGCAACCGATGGTTGTTTTATACAACCGATGTAAAATTCCTTATTACAAGTTCTATTATGAAAAAGCGTAAATTATCCAGGCCAGTGACAATCCATTCGCACAATGCCGAGGTGTGGGCCAAATAAAAAATCTCATTCTACTTACGGAGGCGGAATAACGACCGCTTTTTAACCGGACTAATCCGGATCAGATAGCTGGAGCCCCATCCCATGCGATGCCCGTTTGATATTCATGATCATTCCCTGCGGATCGTTGGGGATTTTTGGTGCAGTTACAGAATTAGGGTCTAGTTTTTTGATGATTAATTAATGTATGATAAGTTTAAAGACGTGTCTCGGCTGAATTAAATACTTTGCAAAATAGTTAAATGTATCCAGAGCGGTTTTATAAATGACTAGCGGCCCGTCCCTGCTTCGCACGGGTGGACATTTAAAAAAAAAATTACTACGCCTATACGTCTATTACTTACTATGCCTACGCCTAGCGCTAATGTAGCACTCTAATGGTGAAAGATTTTTTTTAAATCGGTCCAGTAGTTTTTGAGTTTAGTCGTTACAAACATTCATACAAAAATACAAATCTTTCCTGTTTATAATATTAGTATAGATTAGTATAGATATAGATAATAGTCCGTATGTAGTACGTAGAGGTACGTACTTACGTACATAGTGTCCTACCTATGTCACATACCCTCAATTCATACAGATAGAATAAAAACATTATACCTTTAATATACTAGCTGTCCCGGCAGACCTTGTTCTGCCCTAATTCTCTAAAACAAAGTTACATTTCGTTCTGTCAAAGTTATTGGCAATGATATTATATTATAATAACATTGGTTATTGGCCTGTTGCAGTCTAATATAAATAAAATAACTTTGAAATACTTTAGTAATATCTAATGTGATGATATTTTTATTGTAAGACACGACATTTTTTGTTTGATTACTTGGCGCGTTCCTTTTAATGTAATATCATTGTTGGCGCGTAAACAAATAAATCTGATCTTTTCAACTTGAAGGCATACCAAAGATAATCCTAACGCGCCTACTTGTTTTGTTTTGATTGACGTCAAATGTTTGACAGCTGGGTACAGAGTGGTTTGTATGGGAAAATAAAATTGTTGTTTTTACTGATTTCCTCATATTTTTTACGTTTTTCCTCTCCATAAGAACCTTCCTCAGACTTCATCAAACACAACAATAAGAAATCAGCCAAATCGGTTCAGCCGTTCTCGAGTTTTGCGATTATCAACACATTTAGCAATTCATTTTTATTTATATAGATTTAGATTGGTTCTGGTTACATAAAAAAGGTCTTTACTAATTTTATTAATTTAATCGTGGAAAAATATAATATCATCATCATTTGTCTGCTCTGTTCATCGTTCATATTATTAATCAATGTTTTAAAATTAAGTAAGTAGTTGACATTCAAAAGTATTTAAAATTATTTTGCCTAACATACCAAGTTACAATATTTTAGATAACAATAAATCGAATGTAACGTCAATCGTACTGAGTTTCTATAGAGCGTAATAAAACCAAACAGTAGCAATAAATCGGTGGCCATAAAGGCAGTAATTAAATCTTAGGGAGCTGAGGGCCCGCCGCCGCCCTTGGGGTGCATTGCTGGCCAGGTGCTAGTCGGTCTCGCTTTGGCCTCGCTCTGGCCTCCCTGGTACGCGACGAAATCGTTATGAGTCGGGAGATGTGTGTATTAGTGTGTCTTCTTATTTATGGTTATATATCATTTTAAGCAATTTTTTGTTGCAAGCAAATTACACACGGCGGCAGATCAACCTACCCAAAACTGTCAAATTTCTACAATAAATTTTAAACTTTAACGTTTGGTTATAAGGATCAATATTTATTGGAGAAATTTGACAGGTTTGGGTAGGTTGATCTGCCGCCGTGTGTACAATGTGAGAATGACCAAAGTGTTGAAAAAATCCCGCTCGAGGAGTTTTTCAACACTTTGTTTTTTTTTTTAAATCTTAACCTACTGTCTTTTATTAATACCTGCTCGTGACCGGTTACTAGTCGTATTATAGGAACGTGGTGATATTACACAGAGTAATCTGTGCCAGTCTGTGGTTGTATGTAAATACAACCACAGACTGGCACTGGTGTGCCGAATTACTTTTATTGTCAACATTTAATTTTGAGCTGTAAGTCTATAGACTAGTCTAACAAGACACAAAGTAGATGACAAAATATATAAAAATAAAAAAAATAAATCAAATAAAAATTTGTTTACTTGTCTCAAACATACGATAAAAAATTAACAATGTTTTAGGTAACGCACATTGACCAACATAACTTGACGTTAAGACAAAAAGGTGTATGACTCAGTGGCTGCAGGGGACCCGCAGCCTCTGTTATTCTGCCATAACCAATAACAATATAAAAGAATCGGTGAGTATAGCACTTAATTGTAAAACACGCGAACCGCATCCGGAATTGTCTAAAAAAACACATACGTACACAAAACTACACTTATTACAAACAGGAGCCAGAATTACAAATGCCGCAATCTCTACAATTACTAACAGATCATTTAATTGGTACACGCATGACAAACAATTTACCTAACTACTTAAAATAAAAATAACTTAAAATAAATACTGTCTGTGAATTAAACTAAAAAATTAAGCATTTTTACATCGACTGTACCTCACTTAACGTAGACACCGCACCGTTTTTACTTTCCCAATTTATGTTGAACAAAAATCCATTTTTTTGATAAAAAAAAATGTTGTGCGTATGAATGGAATGCATTGTACTCGGTGCAGCGGTGCATCGCGACAGATGTGGTGGCGAGATAAGGGTAAACGGTTTGACACCGGCACAATCGGTCAGGCTGTTTAACTGGGGCCTTGTCAACTCGGCTTTAGGATTTGGGAGAGATGGTGTTAGAGAGTTCATTTAATATCACCAGAATAGGTATAATGGGAATCGAAAACTCAGTAGTAGCTACTAACAAATTACTTACTTGACAGACCGATTGTCGATTTTTACTGAGCAGAATCCAGCTAAAATAATTTGCTTCTAACAAATTACTTGACAGACCGATTGCCGATTTTTACTAAGCCGAATCCAGCTAAACTAAAGCCTTATGTTAGTATAACTTTTCTTGAAGCGCTTTTATAATAGGAAAAAAAACCAGATTGACGAAGCTTAATATTCACGTTGCGTGTAAGACCTGATACAGATCGGATGGAAGGTGTCATTCTGTGATAGGCAGGGTATTCCAATATTTAACGGCGCAAGAAAAGGGAATCAAACGCCTTTGTTGAGTTTGTTGCCAGTCCTTTTCAGGAGAGTACTTACAAGGCTTTTCACCCTTACGAACCGATGACGTAGTGACTTCCATATGAACTCAATTGTTGTAGCCTAACCTAAAAACAAAAACATTTACTTCGTCCAAATCACAGACAGACATTATGCAAGTAGGTACCTATTGTTTGTCTATTTCAAGCTTTCTCATCCGGGGTTCCATCATAAATTGCTTTAAAATTGGCATTAAGCCGTGATTTGAACAGCAGCAGTCAAATAGTATTTAAAAGTTAATTTCACGCTAAAATGGGTAGTTTATCCAATATTTAGTGACAGGCGTGTCATACACGCAGTTAGCATTGGACACGCGTGGGAGGTGCTCTTCGTACAGGATCGAGTAGCGTGCCATATTGATATGTTTACTTTGTCTTATTTAACGCCTGTCAAAAAGTTATTATACATTCGTTAAGGTTTGACTACTGTTTATGTTAAATGTGTTTTAATAAAATAAATTGTATGTTGTTGACCGGAATACGGATGACCGAACACGTCCCCGTTGAAATGTTAAATATCTGAAGGATCTACTGACATTTTTGAATTAGTATATATAGTAGCCTTCGATCAATAGATAGTAGACTAACGTTTCGAAACGTCAAATAAAAATCATAAATATAATAAGTAAACGCAAAAGTAACTGTGAAATAAATTAAAATAATGTGAAAGGAAAGACAGAGTCGTTTAAGTTAAGTATGGTTGTGAGGAAAGATGCCACAAATATTAACGTCAAAAATAACAGTTTTGGTTTCGATCAACATCACCCTTTCGGGATGGAAAGCCCAACTGCAGACTGTGTTGTAGAAGCCAAAAGTCAAAGTCAAATATTTTTTATTCAAATAAACTTTAGAAAAGTGCTTTTGAATGAATGAAAGACATTAACGATACCAGTCACCTTGTCCTTATATCCTGATTATCTCGGGGTACTTCAGATTACCTATCAAGATGTTACCACGTATCACTTAAATCAAACAAATATTCTGGTATCAACTTCATTGCGCCCCCTTAAATGCGATGTTGTCGGAAATAAGCGACACGCGACCAGCACGCTCCAACACTTGGGCAGCGCGTGCGGCCGTGAGGACATTATACGGTTATTAACTAATTTTACAAATGTTACACCTACTACTGACTGTATAAATAAACAGCTTTTCTCTTCCCTCATACCTATATCTCTCGGTAGTTAAGGATTCCATGTGAAGTACGCTTCTATCATCAGCCATTATCTCACATCAGAAGAGAAGAAGATCAACGGGGATTGTTGTTGTGTAATAAATATAAAAAACTCTCTATCCCAAAGCAGGTTCACATGAAAACCTAAAATCCTTTTCGGCCAAACATAAGTACCTATATACTACGGGGTGCTACGGATGGGTGCCTATTTTTTTAAAAATCTACTATTATAATATTAAAAGTAATATACTTATTGTCATATTCGGGCAATGATGACGACACTTATCATCATCATTGCCCGAGTAAATTTCTCATGACACTTAATCTGTTTGCAAATCCGCGCCTAAAATCACATATTATGAGTACTTGACAATCTTTTTTCAGTCGTGTGTGTCGGGTTCCACAAAAAGCGGCACGGACCACCTCAAGTGGGATAATACCAACAATTACATCATATTTAGCGGTCGCAGTGACAGGGTTAATTTCAAAAAAGGATATCGTGTGAAAAAGTGGATCATAATTTTTGTGATTTTTCAAGTACTTATATAGCTTTAATGATAATAGGATAAGTTGGTGCTTATAGCGCATTATGGGTATGAAACCCGTGTGAATTTAATTTGTTTATTTTGATAATACCCTATCCAAATAATTGATGCTACACCACAATATATTAGGTACTGCGGTGTAGGTGTAAATAATAACACCAGTTGCACTTTACTTCGTGTGTTTTACTAAATAGCGATACATTAGAATAAAACCGATCTCCAAGCACTTCGGCTCTTAGCCGGGCTGTCTAGCTCCGTCTGCGAATGTGTCAAACCGTTGCAAACCTTTTTAATTACTTATTCGATGATTCCAATACTCATCCAAACTAAAGAGAGGCAGAAAAAAAAAGATAAATGACAGATATATTTGTGGTTAACCACTTTATTTGCTAGAGGTGGGTGCTAATACTAAGACACAGCCCTTGACTATTATAACTACACTGGCCTGCAAAATTAAGTATCACACTTTTAAAATTGCAATAACTTTTTAAGTACACAAGATATACTTTCGAAACAAAAAGGAAAATGTTACTTATGTATAGTTTACTTTAGTTTTAAAGAAAGCTGCTAAAAATTGCTGCAAAACGTTTTTTATTTAAAAATCTCTAACTTCTATAGTTTAGAAAATAAATAAATATTAAAAGTGTAGTACTTATTTTTGCAGGCCAGTGTAGTTATTATAATGCAAATAAATTAAACTAACTTTTACTATGAGCTGCATATAACCTCCTTACAGTACGTTATTAGGATACAAAACTAAAACAACTGACAAAAATCTAGAAATTAATTTAAAATACGAAGGACGGTATACTATAAGGATTGTGAAGTAACTCACCTCAATAAACACTAACTCACTTTTTCTGCCTTTGGTTTTTTGTGTGTGACCAGGGTGCCAAGTGCGAGCTTCATTCGCTATTCGATCACGTTAACGAAAACGAGAATTTGTATGGCAAACTGTTAACTCCTCTCGTTTGTCGCCAGGAGGCGCTGCTAAAATGCCATACTAATTTTCGTTTTCATTCGGTTACGTTTAAGCAGCGCCGCGCCCGCCTCCAGGCGACATACGAGAGTTTTTGAAGAGAGTTTGAAGATTGCCTCGGACGGCATTTTCAGCTTCACCGGGCTTTTTTGGGGGCGGCGAGAAACTTAAAGGGTTCCTCAAGCCGTGTGAAACGAATCACCTTCGGAGGTTTTCTAGAGGAAACGGCATCACGCACTAGTGCGTGTCCCCGTGCCCTACTAGACTCTCCGAAGGGTTCGGATTCGATCGAAACATACGAGAGGAGTAAAAATTATGCTTTATAAATGGCGAATGAGACTCGTACTAGGCACAGTTGACCAGAGGAAACGCGAGTATAGCGATAGTTAGCATGAAGTGTAACATTTCATGCTATCGTTTATACAAGCAGTCTGTGCATCATAATTATAGTTAATTTGCCCCCTTGTTAAACCCTTAATAGATTTATATTTCAGAGGCACGCGACAGACACGTGGACCGCACGCTTTCACACTTACGCAACAAGTAGTTACAACTGTTACTGATATCTGCCCATTTCAAAACATTCATAAACACGCCTAGGTTTTTTAAGTTACTTTGAAAAGATAAAAACAAATATCTGTGGCCCTACTACTTTTTTTCTTGAAGGCTAGCTTTTACCATATCATTGAAGCTCGTCGCAAACCTCTGTGGTCTAGTGGTTAAGACCCCAGTGTAAACCCAGAGGTCCCGGGTTCGATTCCCAGCATGTACATGTTTGTGTACTCGGTTTGGTTGGTGGTAGGACTTGTTAGTGCAAAAGTTCCGTATCAAAAAACAAAATACAATCTGCAGTTAACAACGAGTACAGATGCACTCTCGACTCGAATGCCGACACCGTTGTTATCTCAACAAGCTAACGCACAAAGCTCCAGTTGGTTTTCAATCAACCTCAAGAGGCGTTTGCTACAGCCGGTGGTTGGTACGACGCCAAATGTTGCAATGAATATAACAAGGATCCGTCAGCTAGTACAAAAATGATCGTAATTTATACTATAGTAGGGTTCAAGTTTAATTCAAGTATAGTAGCAGTAGAATAATATTGAACTGATGTTGTGGGGTAAAGTTTGTTCATTGTATTTATGAGAATAAATAAATGATTGCATAACCTTTTGTGTTCTCATTAATTGAATTATGTATATAAAAATCAAGCAAATTTGAAATACTTAATTAAAAATGATAATCAAAGTTGAGAAATAAAGGTTAATTTAATGTGTTAATTACATGAAAATAAGGAAATATTTTTGTCTTAATTTACTTTAATTGGTTGATAGACTGCGCAATATTACCTGGCCCGCAAAATTAATATTACTAACAATCAATTACCAAGTTTTAATTGGTAAGTATAAAAAATATTTGATGTAAGTAATTAATACCAAGTACTTACTTATTTTTTAAAAAAAAAAGCTCCCTCAACTCTTGTGATAGAGAAAACAAGATCACGAGAGTCGCTACAGCGGCACTGTTTTCTAGATAGAAATTTTATCTGGCACAGTTTCAATTAGAAAAATAATAATAATATCTCAATGGAGTAATCTCCAAAAATCAATATTTGTCAGTTACTAACAGAATCACAATAACAATAATTTATAATATTTGCGCAGTAGCAAATATCGAAAAATTCTATCCCTTTTGTACTTTTAACCACAATCATAAGTAGAACCCTGAGGGACCCCAAATAACATGATTCCTTCAAGCACTATGGGGCTCACCTAATATTTGATACATGCACAGTTCACACTATGAAAACAAATCCAATGCCAACGGTGTACGGTTCAATATCTTTTATTTCATATCTCAGTAAACATAATGTCAGCTGTGAAGCCAATTTGTGGTTCTGTCAATTCATCTTTTGGTACTAAACTGGGGAAATGTCATTCGATTTTATTAGCTCTATATTTACGTTCATAAATAGGACGTGGCATAAGCTTTGGTCGGAGAATTTATAACCATCATTTAACAATAAGATGTTTTCTTTGAAAAGTCTTAAACATCTAAAGGTTTTTTTACTTATACTTAAAGTAATTTTATTAGACGTCCCTGCCGTTAATATTACTATTTAATAAGGTGATGTGATTTTTACACATAAAATAATAGTTTACTCTTTATTGTGTTTCATACAAGTATCCTATCTCGTAGAAGTACATAGGTATATATCTAGATACTCATGTAAGTAGATTGTAGAGTAATTAAAAGCATTCTATGTTGAAATTATAAAACATATTAAATAACCATTATTGTGTGTGCTTAAAAATGCTGGCCTTTTCAACTTTTCAATTGCATGAGTTCATTATTATTTAGTTAAAAATCATAGCAAATAAAACCTCAATAAAAACACCCTTATTCAGTTTCCTTTAAAAAGTTAATGCAAACAAACTCCTTTATTAGCTTAGTGAACAAAACAAACACTAGCGACTGCCCCCGGGATGCGCGATGAATTTTAAACAAGACTCTGCAAACAAGCGGACAGACAAACAGACAACGAGGCAATTAGCCCGCGGCTAGGATTCTGGACATACGATATAGAGCATTACAGAGCATGTGGTTTGTTTGATCAGTAACAAAACACTTCATATAATTAAGATACCGGTTTCGGTAACAGTAATAAAATTCAATTTGAAATAAAAAATAATAAGTAAGTTTCTAAGTATTTTTTTGTATAAAACCCTTCAAACGATAGCGTTTGAAGGGTTTTATACAAAAAAAAGTCGTTTCTCATTCTCAAAATCTATCTTGAACCAACATCGTGTATTCAAGATGGCTGCATATAGCCAAAAATCTCGGTGATGAAGCTTTTATCTTTACGTGTTGGTTTATTGTGCTGCACACAGTGCGATGTAAAAATTTTTTTGCTCAGCATTGGGTAGCTTATTATTATTACATGCGTCATCGTGATTGGATTCCTTCAAATAGGGGAGTAAGCCGAAATTTGCTAAATGTGTGGGATTAGTGGTGGCTCGAAAAATTGTGGCGGCAGCTAATGGTCGCGATCTGTAGGGAGATACGCTAATACGATGTTTCATTACTATGACGTTACATTGGCATGTTTAATTGAAAGTACAAAATTAATTAAGAGTTTGCACTGTTAGGATAATTATGGTACCGGATTTGAAAGTATTTGTAACTAAGTAATATTGATAATTAATAAGTAATATTGATAATTAATAATTAATTATTAAAATAGTATTTGTATTTGTTTTCTTTATATTCATATCTATTTTGTTTTGTTTTCGTTTTTTCATGACTGTGATTTGTGTATGATGTAGTGTAGCCGAATAAATGATTTACTTACTTACTTACTTACTTACTAATTGTTAGGTATCAACTACTATATCTACGTTGAAAGTAATGAAATAACTAGGCAGTTTGAGTCTTTGTTTTTTGTTTGAGTACCCGTCTCCCGCGATTAAAGGAATTCAGAGTACCTTTACAACGTGTAACAGAAAGGTGTGGCCAAAATAAACAGAACCAAAGTGTATCCGATCTAGATCTTGTATGCAGAGTTACTAAGACATAATTATTAAATTGAATTTATTATGAAATTTTTAATTGAATATTTCTATTGTGACGTTACATCAAAATGAACAAGTCACAGCCCTAGTGGTTCAGTAACCTCTGTGTACTTACATTTCTGATCACTGCTGCTTGCTTAAGCGTGCCTGACGCGCGTGACTTAACTAATATAAATATTTAATTTACAATTGCATAAAAAATTAAAGTTGATAATTATGTCTTAGTGACAACACATACGATATCTAGATCGTAAACACATTTCTGTAACACGTTGTATAGTAAAGTAAAAATTTCCTTACTTAAATAATATTAGTTGAGAAGCCCTTTTGAATCACCCAGTAATAATATTTTTGACCTGCTAACCATTCAGAGCGCCTTTAAGATGTGGAGAAAAATGGAAGCAAGAAACTGGACAGCTTTTCTATGGGTAAATGGTTACTTCCATAAAGCTGGTAAACATTGCAATATAACAGGCCATTACATTTATAAAAACCTTGTGTAAAATGTAAAAGTCATACACTGAATACAAAAACTAACCTAAATTTTACAAATACATACTATTCTATTCATATGTAATAAGTTAATGAATAAATAAATACAATTCTTAAAAAGAAACAAAAGCACTATCAGGTAAATGTCGATAGGCTATGTCGCTAAACGCAAGTCATGAGCGCGAGCGAAACCGGTCCGGCGGCCGAGTGCGGGCGTGCGCGCTACTCCCGCCCGTATTACCAGCACGTATCGGGTTGGGGTGGCGTGCGCGTCGCCCGTCCCCGGCCGCAGTCGCTCGCGCGCATGTAGGTATCATGCTACGTTCTTGCTGCTTTCTAGTAATATTCCGATGCACCAGTGCGTTTAAGTTGTAAATTGTACCGTATTAGGTTCATCTTAATTCTCTCAAAATATCAATATAAAAATGTAGTGAATATCTAAACTGTCACTACTAAACCTAAAAATATTTATGTCTGCTGTAACGTCAATCGCTTAAGTGTACCTACTTCCATAATAATATTAACAACCGGCTACAAGTTCTTAACAAGTGTAAGTGCTTAAAGAATGTCTTCCCAGTGTTCTTGCATAGGTACTTCTAGGATTATTAATGTACACTAGTATTGTACCCTTATCACGTATGTAATAATATGCCAATAAAGATCTTTTAAAATTGAAATTGAATTGATAGGCTATGTAATCAGAACTACCGAGATTTTGTTATTATTTTGTAGTTTTGTGTCGAGGCCGTGATAATTCATTGGTCGTGTGGCTACACTGACTTCAGTCACGGCTGCTGTGTCCACGTTGCGTGGGGTGAACTAAGTCGATTAGCTATTTAAAAGTAAACAATACAAAGAGCTTGCATTTGTTCTTAATTTCAACTTTTGTCAAATTGTTGTTGACGAGTCAATAAGCGTCCATCTCACGTTCACCTGGGTGCCTAAGTAAATTTTGCTTACTATCAGTAATTTAGTGAAAATTAGTAAGGCATTGAAGATTTGAAGCAGGCGCTGCTTACGAGAAGAGTTAACATTTTGCCATACAAATTCTCGTTTTCGTTAACGTGATCAAATTGCGAATGAGACTCGCACTTGGCACCCTGATACCTATAAGTAGGGCTGCCATCAGCTAAATTACGGACCCAGGACAAAAACTTCAAAAACCCAGGACATTTGGGTGAAATAAAGATATTACCCCGGACACCATCGAAAAAAAATTACAATAAAATAAAAACATAAGTTATCATATTTTTATTTATTTATAGAAAATCAACTTAATCGACTAGGAGGTCACGTCCGTCACGAGACTCACGTGTGCGCAGATATAACTATGCCGCACCGAATAACTATGAAATGCTGTAATTTATTGCTAATCATTCCATTCTATCAAGTTAATCGGATTTCCCCTGACATAAGAAGTGCCCAGGTTTCACCCGGACCCTTTTTGTAACCTCGCCCGGACGCTCACCGGACGCCCTCCAAACTAGCACAAATCCGGGGAAACCCGGACGGATCGCAGCCCTACCTTTATGTGATGTTAAGTAAGTTTTAGAGTTCTTGGCGGGAAAGTGAAGCGTCATGTCTGCGGTTTTGTCTTATTTTCTAAAATTTGTGTTATGTCGAATATTAATGTGAAATAATGGTGGATTATTAACCGTTTAGTGTTCGTGAGTGTGCATAAGTGTTGGCAAATGAAACAAAACAGTGCAACGTCACTTTTCAAATTCTCTCAAGAAGCTCGCGTGAGGACTTAGTAAAGCCCCACATCTTTATTGAGATACTCGAGGGGTTGGGGGGTATATCATTTCTCACTTCCCATTTCTAATATCATTCATCATCATTTATGGAAATATTGTTTATTTATGTATTACTTGTACGAAAAATTACTTTGACACTGGCTAAATGTGGTAATCGCACGAAGCCATCAACTAAAAGAAAAAAAGTTTTGTTTACTATCCGTATTCATTCGATTACGTCTACAAAAGCGAAAATTAGTATGGCAATGAAGCAGCGTTTCCTGGCGACATACGAGAAGAGTTAAAATTTTGCCATACAAATGGTCGCTTTCGTTAACGTGATCGAATGGCGAATGAAAGTCGCAGTAGGCAGGCACCCAGAATACTTTATGATTTACTGTAATTCAACGGTATCGAGTATCGACGTAATCGGCTCTGGCTATAAATTAAACTACTTGATTGTCAAAAACACAAATGTTGAAAAAATTTCCACGAGCAGGGTTTGAACCTGCACCCTTCTGACATTCCGGGTCAGGTGCTCTTCCAATTGAGCTATCGTGGTTCTAACCAGCCCGCCAAAATTATTCAACACTATTTACTTTTTACTTTGAAAGCCAAAGGCTGTGAAAGCTATTTGTTCGCAACAAAATTTGCGTTAAAAATTATATAAACATTTACTTGATAGTCTTTAAATATGATTGGTGATAAAATCTACTAAGATCTCACATTCATCTTATATTTGATCGGTAAATCAACTTAAATATTTTTTTTATGTGTATAAAGTAGCTTTCTTTTACAACTGTAAAAATATATTTTTATTGTTTTTATTTCGGGCACTATAATTAAATTTGGTGTTTTTAAATATGATTTTGCTTTTGACGGAAGTTAATTTCCTGCCTCGTATTGGGCATATGCACCGATACACAATGATGCGTGACGATATCACAGATTTGAACAAATTGTTTTATAATTGTTTGGAAATTTTTCGGTTGCAATGTTTGGATACTATGTCGGTTAGGGTATATGTAGGTAAGTATAGTTAAGCTACTTTATCGCGTTTTGTACATTTAATGGTTGTCACCATATTGTAACTAAGTGATTTTATATCACTCCCCGCATCTATCTATTTATATAGCTGAAAAATTGTGTCAACTCATTTAGTGCATTCAAAACTAAACTTGCACAGTTTGTTCAAAAAAACATTTAAATACACATACATAATGCACTTAATGGGTATGAGGATTTTATTTTGATTTTATTTAGAGCGACTAGTTTTTAAGTTTAATTTATAATGTAATTTAAGTTCTCATGTAAGTGGCTGTATTGTCTTTTAAGAGAATAAATTTCTTTATACATAAAATCATTTTGGGAAAGAAAGATGATTGGCTAATTCATTCCAGAAAGTTTATCTTTTTTTTTAATACCAAATAGGTAACGCATTTGACCCCCCCATCTCACCTGATGTTAGTAAAGATGTCTAACGGTGAAACAGGTTTACCTGGAAAAAACCCATTCACTCTAGCACATCAAAAGGATAGTAATTGCTGTGTCTCTATTTTTCTTGGCACTACCCAGGTCTGTGCCCTAATATCTAAGTTATCACCATTGTATAGCTGATATTTTTATTGGTCAATAAATTACAATTTACGAATATGACGCACAAACGGTACGATTATCTGTAACGGGTTGTTAACTACTCCAATAAGCATGGTTGCATAATCGTGATATTTATTAAGTATAGTAGTTTATTAGATTTTGTTTCTCATGTTTGTTGTTTTCTGGTGTCCTCTTTTCTAGGTTTCCACGGAAGATCAGCGTCTGGACACTTTTGGTGTTCTGACAAATGCTGAGTAGATACCTTTTTTGTGTCACTTTGCTTTATTTAATTCTATTTTTTTTATTTTTTTATTTTGTATTACTGTGTGACAATAAATAAATAATGTTTCATTTCATTTCAGTAATTGAAGCTGGCTTTGTTTCCAGTTTAAGCTAATAATGATATATTAATAGTCCATGGGTTTATTGCTTTTTCCATAAGTTTGTATTATTTTATACCACATATCCCAAACACATCCAGTGATATTCTTAGTATAACCATTTTGAATTTGTTTAATATAGAAGTTAAATAATAAAGATACATAGTATAGAAGAAGAAAAATAATATTTTTACCAAATTCCCAAAATCACAGTTAAAGCCATAATCAGTCACCGGTTTGATGTCCCGTAATGACTTCCATACAAAGTACATGACACCCGAATCATTGGAGCAAACACAGACGTCCAACAAAACAGGCCGTAACGAATTTCCAAAGCAAACATTAGTTTTCGTAACTCGACCCAAAACGGGTGCCCCTATAATTTACTACCAACCCTTACTTTTCTGGCAAATTGAACTTTATGGCATCGGTCGAACATCTAAAATCATTTGATATGAAGTGCATATTGAGAGCGGTAACTTTTGAAAAGACTTTGAACAATGCGCGTGCACAGGGGTGCGCCGTGGCATTCACAACTTTTCGCTCTTTAGCTACCATTGTTCCAATTTGATTTATATTCATGATTCTTGCTTTTATTATTATTCGTTGGTAAATCAAGTGCGAATTTAGTTCGGTTGTAAATAGTAGAGGTCAAATGTCATAATCGATCAATTTGATCTCTTAGAACTTGAATGGATCGAAGTGAATCTCAGTTATAATTTTGTAAAGGAAAGAAAAGAAAATTAGAAGTATCTAGTTGTTTTTCTGAGTGATAGATTACCTTCGTTGACAAAATAGCAATATTTATTATACAAGATGTCCGAGGCACTTTTGCCAAGAGAACTATAACAGAGTTTTGCTTGATATAATTTTCTTAATTTTCAGGTCTCTATATAAAAGATTTTACACTACGTATACAAGTTCGAGCTTCATTTGTTTATGGGCGCAAAATTCTTCTAGTTTTCGTCTACAGACGATCATAATAAAACCGTAGAGATGATATTTCTTTTAATGCTAAAATTATCAACTGCGACTATATAAGAGTCAGCAGTTAAAAAAACATTTGTGGTATATAAAACATATCTCTTTATTTGAGCAGTACAAAAATGACTAGCTTATAAACTTTGGCAATTCCAACTTATGATTATACAATTTTATAGTTTTATTGTCTTATAGAAGAATAACACAAAGTAGTCTTAAAAATAAAAATCTATCTACCTGTTATTATTGTACATAATGTGACTAGTATTTATTTTACAAATTATTTCTTAAAAAACTATAATTGACTGAATTTTTACTCATATTTGAGCATTTAAAATACTAGTAGATCTATTATAAAAATCTTTATGATATCTTTGGTTATAATAAACATTAGTTTGACAATAGTTTGCATCTCCACTATAGTAGTTTTTGTCAGTCTGTGGATACGCATTATTATTAAAATTACTATAATTTGAAGGCCATTCATTTGTCCTTGTAAACTTTCTATTCCGAGCAGTTTCAAAAGCGGTTTTGAAAAGTTCATAATTGGCTTGGTTGAAATATCCTTCAGCGTTGTGAGACATATTATGAGATTCGTAGTTATCGTGAAAATTATTACATGATACAAAACTCCTGTCTTGCTGGTAAACATTTTGCTGGTTAACGTCGTCACCGAAGCTGGAAGGGTGAGTAAAGAAGCCGCTTCCCGTAGTTGAGGTTATACAATTGCCTCCTTTATTATTAACAGACACTGTAACATTACCTACATTTATAAGGACCCCTTCAGATGTCTGCATAAAGTTAGATCCGTTTGGAAATGGCTTGCTAAATCCCTGGAAATTTCTATAGCTACCATCATTTTTATAATCCTCACTCTTGTTGGGTACCAAAAACATGTCTCTGAAGGCATCTTTCGTTACTTTATCTCCAGCAATAGAATAATGTTGTAACTTCTCATAATTTAAAGAAAATCCCTCTGATGGTATATTATCAGAGTTTATGTTATCCAGAGATTCCAATGTTTGACTTAAAGCAAAAATATAATTATGAGCGAACCGTAGAGTCTCAATTTTCGTTAATTTTGTGTCTTCTGGGAACGTCGGTAAAACACATCGGAGCTTATCCAAGGCTTCATTCAACATGTGCATTCTGTTTCTTTCTCTATCGTTGGCCTTCATCCTCCTGTTTCTTTTTATTCTCATTATTTGCGTTGGACTTTTGCACCGTGTTACTCTATTCTTACCGTTAGCATATTTTCTCTTGGGCTTGGCAGGATCCTTTGTCTTTTTAGCCTTTATAGGAGTTGATTTAATGTTATCTGTATTGAGATTTTCTTCAAATTCTTTAATGTCAACTGGGTCTTGCAAAGGTAACTCGTAATCGTCGCTAAAGAGTTTTCTTCTTACATTAGACTGTTTATTTGGTGTCAAAGATATTCCAAGGTCAGTTGGACTGTGTTTGAATGGTGTGCTAGTAACAGACGTTGGTGTGGCTAAGGAGTCTGTGTAGGACCTATCTATTCCTGAGTCATTACTGCAAATGCTGTCGTTGAAATCACAATAGTCTTCGAAATTTGTGCTGAACATTTTCTTCTGAAATCTGAAACAAAAAGAAAGAAATCTAAGTAAAAAAACAATTTATGTCAAACTAAGAAAGTATTGGCACATGATAATGTGTTACATAGTAATAATAATATGATATTTCAAAACATTATTTCATAATTGTACGAGTATGTATGCGTGTGTATAATCAAAGATTTTAAGTAAACCTATGCGACTGATGATGGCAAATACTATCAAATAATGATTCAAAGTACGAAACATAAAAGAAAAGATAAACACATGTAAAAAACTTAACAAAACTGCCTAATAACTTCAAAATCTCCAATCTAACTTTATTTCAATTACCTCATAAGACCAAAAACAAACATTCTGAGCTACTAAGCGTGTGACAGAGCCAAGTCCTGTTTTAGTGTCATTGCTGGTGTCACCCAACGCACCCTTGTTTGGTTTGGCCTGAGGGTTTAGCACAATTTCCACGTCCCGCCGTGACAGGTGACCGGCCCACTCGCGTGACGTGGCCGTCTGTTACGGAAAGTCAGTTGAACTTTATCACTTCCGACTTCCGGTCACGGTTTTGGATTGGGGGCGGTACAGTGCATAGCTATTAAGGTAACACATTTGAACACCGATGTAATTGATTAAATATTTTTTGATTCAACATTTTTGGAAAATATCGTTATCTATTGACTTAAATGTTAGTTTTTAAGTCTAGTTGGTAACATTATTAATTTTATCAGTGTATTGAATTGATGGATGTTTTTAATGATAAATCAGTAAAAAAAAATGCGATGTTCAAAGTTGAATTCGATTTTAAAAAATACTCATAATAAGTACTAGACTTGCATGGCGGCTTGGAAATGGTTTATTTTTTTATATCTCATCAGTGGTCGACGGTTTCTGGGTAGAAAAGAAACCAGCCATATAACAAAATGTACTTATTTTTTTATCTTAAAAATCTTTGCAATTGTTAGAGATTTTCTTTCACACATCGAACTTTGTATTGACTGTCCCGAGCTTCTGTCACTACTGAACTTGAGTGTCCCCACAAGAATTTTACGAAAGGTTAAACCAAAATTGGTTTACCTTCTAGTTTCAAATACAAATTACAGGCAAAACTCATACTTTTTGCTTGCGGGCAAGTGTTACAATAATCTGTGCGAGGCGTGTGATTTTCATCTTTTCTGTTATAATCCTACTAATGTTATAAATGCGAAACGAAAGTTTGTGTGTATGTTCGTATATTTGTTCCTTCTTCACGCTGCAACGGATGGATGGATTTGGATGAAATTCGGCATTAAAATAGTTTATAACTTGGAATAACAATACGATACTTTTTATCCCGATATTCCCACGGGAATCACACAATGAATATACTAAAAATGTCAATTTAATTTTCCAATACAAAATGATTTGGTTCTGTTGTTGTCATGAAAACCAAAGAGAATTTAATCACTTGATGAAAACTGTCAAAGCAGTACGAAGTTCGCCGGGTCCACTAGTTTAACTGTAAATCGGTCACTCTGTCACAGCTACTATGTTTGTAGGCGGTTCGATCGCAGTTTGGATCCTAGCTATACAAATATGTTTAAGTATACTGTTAGCTCAATAATTTCACTGCTATTTTAAGTCTATTGGTGTGAATCTGTCATTGGTTTTCTGATGTAGAACTGCATAACTACCCTTGTTTTGTTACTGTTGATTCACATAAGAAAAAAAACATTTTGTTCAGCTTAATTTTCAGCTCCATCTTACTAGCTCACATAATAGCAAACAAAACGCCATCGAGATTACTCTAATTATTTAATTAGGCCTCCGCTACCCACAGGCTTACTAACGAAAAATCAACCAGTTGCTAATTTTACAATTCCAACGCACTGCTACTATTGCGGTTGCTAAATTGGTATTACGGACACAAATTTGCTTTCGATCCGATCCGAACCCTTCGGAGAATCTAGTAGGGCACGTGGACACGCACTAAAAAGTTATTACCTATAATTATGATAACGGGTTCCTGACAGGTCCCACGTGCGCATGGGTGCTAAAAACAAAAAGAGGATACTGCAGTCACATGACGCAACAGAGCGGGCAAGTCAGACCAAACCCAGCACCTAATAAAATATATAAAGTAATGCAGCCACTGTGGTCAAAATCAGTCACGGCATTATGTGCATGATGCCGTTCCCTCTAGAAAACCTCCAAAGGTGACTCGTTTCACACGGCTTGAGGAACCCTTTAAGTTTCTCACCGCCCCCAAACAAACCCGGTGAAGCTAAAAATGCCGTTTGAGGCAATCAGCAACCTCTCTCCAAAAAAAAAACAAATTGCTCAATGTGTGTAAACTATTACATACTTACATTTTAATCGCAAATACACTAAGCGAGCGATCATTGAGCGATTGGTGTCCGTAATACCAATTTACCCGCAATTTAACCGCAATAGTGACGACCTCCTTGGTCGAGTGGTTTGTACACCAGTTTTCATGGTGTCGCCATCTCTGAGGTCCCGGGTTCGATCCCCGGTCGGGTCAATTTAGAAACTATTGTTTTTCTAAATTGTCTCGGGTCTGGGTGTTTTCTATGTATAACAAGTATGTATTTAAGAATTTTAAGTATGTTTATCCGTTGTCTAGTAACCATTTAACGAGTTTCATAACGAAGCTTCTCTTGGGCTAGATAATAGGTGTGAGTGTAGGAAATTTAAGTTTAAGTTTATTTATTTTTAATAATAATAAATAAATAAAATAAAATAAATAATAAATAAATTTATTTCGATAAAAAGTTTTGCATTACTTACAGTAGTTAGTGGCCGGAGTCTCCTTTTAAGCAAAAGATTACCTGTTTCAGGGGACTCCGCTCTTCCATTACTTACATTATTTTGCTTATAATTAAAGTTAGGTAACTAATAATTTATGATTAACAACTTATATATAACTTAAAAAGAGATTTTTATAGTAAATTGTGTGTGTGAGTGGGTGTGTGTGAGTGTATGCGTGTGTGAGGGTGTGTATGTGTGTGTATGTGTTTGAGTATATATAGATATATATATATCAAGAAAAGAATATATATTATTTATTAGGAAAAATATATATTAATGTAACGAATTATTTTATTTGTTGTAAAAACAGCTCGGTCATATCATAATCAAGCGATTGTAACCATGCAAGTACCAGCTTTTTACACTCTTTATAATGTTTGGAATAAATGTCTAATTCCTTATTTAATTTATTGTAAATTCTGGCCGAAAGACTGTTATACTGCGAAGTAGCAAACTTTGTATTTGTTAATGGAACTATAGCTACATTACATTTTCTTCTACTTATTTTTTTATTAGCAACATATGGTAAATTCTTGTGCTTTTTTAAAACTAAACGTATTATAAATAGTTTCCTTACTGATAGTAAACCACAGTCAATGTAAAGTTGGTCAGTAGGGTACCTAAAGCGTTTGAAATGCATTGTTTTTATCAGTGCCAGTATAGTATAGTAGCAGTCGCGTTGCAATTGTACAATATTAGCAACTGGTTGCTTTTTTGGTAATAGGTAAGCGCCGCTCGTACAGTTTGCGTGACGCCACGCGCTCGGCACGCGATCGCCGTCGGCTCGTAATGTCCATAACGTGTACTCAATAACATTTTCATTGTTTTGCAACCGCTGCGCTTGCTGGTTGTTAGTTACCCCTGTAATACTTTAACCACTGTATCGTTGTAGGCAGATAATAAAGTCAATAACGCTATACTGTGTCAATTAAAGTATGAAAACCGGCCAAGTGCTAGTCGGACTCGCGCACGAAGGGTTTCGTACTATTATCTAAAAAAACGCTAAAAAAATCATGTCTTTTGTATCCCATACAAAAGACATGATTTTTTTACCGTTTTTTAATATGATTTTATTTTTATTTATTTTTTAATTTTTAAAGTGATTAATATAAATCAATATTCTGTGAATATTTCAGGCGTCTACCTGTTGCCGTTATCAATATCAAGCAAAAACAAGCAAAAAAAATCACGTTTATTGTATGGGAGCCCCCCTAAAATAATTGTTTTATTTTAATTTAATTATTTATTTTTAAAGTGATTATATAACTAAATATTCTGTTAAAATTTCAAGCGTCTAATACCTGTTGCCGTTATCAATATCGAGCAAAAACGATAAAAAAAAACACGTTTATTGTATTGGAGCCCCCTTAAATATTTATTTTATTCTGTTTTTAAGTATTTGTTGTTATAGGGACAACAGATACATAATCTGTGAAAATTTCAACTGTCTTACTACCACGGTTCATGAGATACTGCTTGGTGACAGACGGACAGACAGACGGACGGACAGCGGAGTCTTAGTAATAGGGTCCCGTTTTACCCTTTGGGTACGGAACCCTAAAAATGAGAATCTTAGTTACCAGCCTAAGTTGGCTTAACGATTTATGATAAACGAAGCAAACTTTATAATAAATCTATGATACTATTTAGGCATGTATTGGAGAATTGGAGGAATGTCAGTTCTATACATTTTTATCTTTCGCGTAATCATTCTCAGAACTTTTTATTAGTTGCATATTTTCCATAAAGTACTTATACATATATTTTACAGAGACATATTATTGAGAGATAAGGTTCAACTAGCGCATTCATTTAGGGAGTTGGTAGTACGCCTGATCCGGCCCAGAAAATGCGGCCTTAAGAACCGCTCCTGGAAATTATTTACACTAATAAAAAAACAAGAGTTTTCATTGAAATCACATAGCTGCTTTCGAGCGAATAATTTGACACCTAAACGAAATTTTATTAGTGTTTTCTCACTGTTAACTTTTAAAATTGACCACAAGAGGGCGTTTGATCGATCTCTATAATTCAATTAATCAATTGTAATTTGTGTTGGCAGCACCTGTGCGTCGCCACGCGTCCGGCACGCGAGCCTGTTTGTGGAGGCGGCGAGCGGCGCGTGCGCAGCCCTAACGGAAGTCAATCGCTTTCATATTACGGGGAGGTTATTACCAGAAAAGACGTAACTTAACTTAGCGTATATAGAGAAGGCTATGCCATAGGTATATCGTAGGTATAGAATGTTCTGTAACCTCCGAGTCCATTTTGTCTGTGTTTTTTTATTGGGTTATAGTCTGGTCCAATTATTTTAAGTTTCCTCAATATTATTGTACTTACTGACTGTAATCTGTTATGTGTTGTAATAAATAAATAAATAAATAAATTTGTTTTGTGATGGCTTTTACATTTTTTTAAGTAAGTGTATGTATTATGTACCTGAGTTAGAGGTAATAAATGAATTTATTATTATTGTTATTATTATCTCTCTATTTATTTTTTTACATATTAATTTACATTTTTAAATATTTTCTAAAAAACAAAACAAATTATTATTATTAGTATAGCCTCAAACCTATTTCTGCTTAACATAGGTAACCGTCTTCTTTAAACATTTCGATGTTCTGTTATAGGCTTTCTGTATATTTATAGTATGCTTTGGATCGGTAGCAATTACGAAGAAAAATTTAAATATAACACAACTAAATTAATATGCCCATGCTGTTTGTTCATTCTTTGATATTTTTGCGTTTGCTACTATTTGTACGAAATATATTAACTGCTAACCACAGGAAAAATAACAGAATCAACAAGAAAAACTACAGGCAGAAAGAAAACAAGAAATGTTTTCTTGTATATAATAATATGTACAAAATTAACTGCATGTTCGAATAAGAAATACTATAAAAAGATAATAATTGATTGCCATTGAATCTTGAATTACACAAATAAATTCATTCGTCATTAATTCCGAATAATATGACTAGACTTCATCACAAGTTCAAAACTTAAAAAACAAATTTTAAACATAACTTACATGTAAAATTTTCAGCAGTAAAAGTTTTCACAAGATTATTAATATATTATTATAATGTTTCACTTAAAACACTATGGTCACCACACGTGTCACAATAAACTATAAACTATAGTGAATCCATGACTAGTCCCGTAGCACAGTGCAGCGCGCCTGCGTACTCTGCACTGTGGGCAGGGAAGCTTCGCTCCCTGTTTTATTCCAGCACTAGTGGGCAAGCCACTTAATAGGTGACGCCCACTAGTATAGTTTTGAAAAATAAACAGCGTGCTTTAAAAGTGTCATATTTTTGCAAAGGTTTTTTTAAAAGTTAAGATATTTTATGTGACATAAGTAATAGTAGTAAGGAATTCAACTAGGTAGGTATTTAATTTAGTTACTTACATATTTGAGTTAGTGTTGTACCTTAGGCTAATTAAAAATAATAAACCGTACAATTTTAATAATTTTTGAATAAGTATTTATTAAAACATGAATTGTTTTTTCTTCAAAAACTCTTTATTTAAGCTTTTATGTAAAAAAAAAAATACTTTATCATTATTGCTACGTTGTAACTTACTTAAAATGTCAGAAGATGCGGACTCATCGTCATCATCATCATCATCTCCGCCAAAAGACGTCCACTGGACAAGGACAAGGGGGAGGCCCCCAAGGATCTCCACAACGACCGCTTTTGTGCTGCTCGCATCCAGCGGCTTCCTGCGACCTTCTCCAGATCGTCAGTCCACCTTGTTGGAGAGGTCTGCCCAAATCCCACTAATTGTAAAAAAATATTGAGACGCTTTTCCTAAAGTATTGTGTGCATAGGAACTTGTTAACATCAATGCAATGCTATGTATCCATTAAATGCCATAAAGATTAATGCAAATTGGCACTTCAGAGAATGTCGCCATATGTGGGCGAGTGACGCCGGCGAATAGTACGCTTTAATTTATTTAATAGTTTAATAGTGCATGATCTACCATTTTTTATTTGCCATTTATAACCCTTTGTCGGTATCGACGGGCAATAAATAACACAAATATTTGATCAGACACGGATTCGATATAGTTGGCGTTGAAAAGGGGAAGATAGAATTGCTACATTGCTTTAATAAGGAAAACAACAACACATCGTCTCGGGTAAAGACGGCTCTATCGCTAGTCTCTTGCAGAGAACCCAAGAAGGAGCAACAGATAATGTATAAAGAATAATGATCTCAATACTCTAACTCAAGTATTTCAAAATGAGTTCTTTAAAGCACATACAGAATATGGCTTCTGGTTTCGTATAAGCTGGCGTGTGATATAGCCAGAGAGTCGCAGTGGCATTGTATATAAGTACATAATTAATTGACTTCATTTTCTCTCCATAGATTTCTGTCAAAGCACCAGTTACTAATTAGCCTACCACTATTACACAAATGGATTACTGTTGTCCAATAAAGTCCACGGCAAGCACCAAGTGCTTACCCCGAAATATAAAAATAAAACATAATTATAAATATTTTTTATTTAATTGTCTTGTGCAAGTTTCCCCATCAGCACGTAACAACTGCTTTAACATCGGTTAATAAATGGCTTGTATATAAATATACCCGTTTAAAAGCCGGCATAGCCTTAATTAAAACTACAACCCTACCGTTGTCGTTGTCACCGTAGTTAGCGGGTGATTGGTTAACAAACACACTTACAAAGGAACATTTTAACACCAAATGCCGCCAGTTCCGGTTGATTGGCAAAACATTGACAAACTCCGTCACGCCGCGCGCCGTGACTGCGGAATGGCGGAAGGGTTCAAAGAAATGTATTATTTTGTACACAATTTATTTTAATATATTATTATCGTCCTTAATGTTTTGATTTTAATACTTTTACTAAAATTGGAATATTTTTAAGTAGATAATAATAATATATTATGATGTCGTGCTTAACATCAACCAAGAAATCGACACAAAATATTCACCGATTTCTTCGTTCGCGTCGTGCACTTAGTGAGATAAACTCACCTGCAGTGCTATTCTAAGCAAAACAGCGTCGACCTCGACACTGAACTCGCTCATAACTTGCAAACGAATGTAGACTTTATTACTATTTAAAAGTAAGTTAAAATTCGTTTGCAAGTTAAGAGTGTTCAACGTCGAGTCCGACGCTGTTTTGCTTAGAGAATAGCGCTGCTGATGTTGTGATGATAAGGCCGAAGGTGGAAACACATTTCAAATGGAATCCTCAACTACTGAGGCTCTGGCTATCCTATCCCTTGCTGTCGGAGCACAGTTATGGAGACATACATATTTATATAAGATGGTTTTTTTTTTTGGAGAGAGACTGCTGAATTCCGAGGGTCATTTTCAGCTTCACCGGGCTTGTTTTAGGGGCGGCGAGGTACGTAAAGGGTACCTCAAGCCGTGTTGAAACGAATCACCTTCGGAGGATTTCTAGAGGGGAACGGCATCGCACACTTAAAAGTGCGCGTCCCCGTGCCCTTCCAGAGTCTCCGAAGGGTTCGGATCGGATCGGATATAAGATGGTGGTAGTTATCCCGGCGAACAGACATTTAACAAACCGAGTACACAAACGTGTACTGAGAATCGAACCCTTGATCTCTGGCTCAGACTCTGGTAATATTAACCCCTAAGCCACAGAGGCATATAAAACAGTATCAATTAGCATTTCAAAGTCTTCCTCGGCAAGTTTGCCGTTCGATCTTTAGGTGGGTATCCACCGCATGAGGATCTTAGTCTACTGGTCTACTAGTTTGTGTATGACACAAAAAAAGGTTCCAATTTTATAAATGCGATAAAAAATGAGAAATCATGTCAGGTGCGCACCCGCTATAACACAGCAACCCTTTCAATTCGCAATATTATAACTGTGCCATTTAAAATAATAAATAACGAGTGTCGCGCGGGGCGCAGTGCGGGGTAGGTTTAGTTACTTTGCCGCTGCCACGCTTGAGAGACCATGAATGCGATATAATGTGCGCCTACATGCATGCAGTCATTGAAGAGTTAACGACAGGGATGTCGCTCTTTAAACTAATGAATTAGTTCTCAATTTAACAGTAAAATTTATGTGAGGTATGTACCACTTACACTACCTACGTCTTCACATGAAACAGATTTTATTCGAAACTGATTTTGATTCAGCTTGGTTTATTAATAAAACATTTACAATAAAATTATGTATAGTCGACCATGAAATTGCTTTATCACTTTTGACAAAAACTTCCATTACAATAAAATTTCGCTAAGGCTCATTGGCAATGATGACAACGTATCTGTCACTTGGTCTCTTAAACTAAAATAGAACTTGTTGTTTTATTATATGCAAACAAAATTCACTTCTAAGGTGGTAAAGCAATTTCATTGTCGACAATACATGTCATACAATACATACCGAGCAAATATCATCACTATTTGTAAGTAAAACAATATTATTTCAATAGGCAAGCGATATGTAATAAGTAGTTATTAACAAAAATTGGTAACTTATTTTTAAAATTTAACATTACTACTTATTTGATAGATAAGCTTTTTTGTTCCTTTATGAAAATTAATCAAACCTGTATTTCTTAGCTTGTTTTATGTGTGTGTAAATAAATTAACGAGTCGGCAAAAACCGTTCTCCGTTTATGTTGGTATACGCTCTACAAAACTGTGACAGCCCTACTATGGTCAACCCTTCAGCGGCGCGCCCCTCGCCGGCCCAAACATCCCGACCCGTTCGCCACCGAGCATAATTCTGCGGACTTACCCGTTACGACCTGATAACCATTACTTGGTTGTTTCAGATTATCCTAATGATTTCTTTATTAATGTAACTAACTAACTTAACACCCGCGCTTCCGCTGTAGGGTTTTTATCAAACCTTGTGATGGGTTTATTAAAAAGTTCCATTTCATGTTCATTTAGGATTATTAGTTGGATAATATGATAAACTTTTGTTAAACTTTCGAATAAAATAATTTCTCACAACTCCTATTCGTCATTGCATATAATTCATTATTTTATCAACCATTACACCTCATTTTAATTACTTGATTTCGTATAAAATCGATAGTTTCTTCATGTCTCATTTAGTACATTTTATTTTCTGTCCTTTTAATAGTTACAGCAAATCAACATCAAAATAATGACGTGTAATTTGCAGACTCTAAATATCACGAACGTTGTTTGATAAGTTATTTGAAAACTTTACAATCATTTTAACAAATAAAAACATTGTAACACCAACAATATTTACGTTTGCATTCTGCCGACATGACGTTAATCTCTTAAATATTAAAACATTTACAGGGCAAACTTCTACATAATCCTGTCGGTGAAAAAAAATCAATGCATCACCCATTGTGGGTCGCAGTTTTAAAATGTTAAAAAGCTTTGTTGTCAAGGGCTTATCCAAAGGGTTGTAAATAATGACAGCGCAATTCTTTATGGAAAACTAAACGGTCGCCTATAAAGCACAAAGTGCATGGGGTCGGTGTTTTATAAAGAGTGTTTTTTGCTGCAGACTCGCCCGGTGCCGTAGCTCGAGAGCGTTTAATGATGCATTACGGGGCTAAAATATTAAATTAATTTAAAATTTACGTGCATTTTTTTAAAGCTTAAAAACTGAGCTGAAAATTCTTAAATTTTTCTATGAAAAGTTCATGCTGCTTTTAGTCAAAAATTTAAAAAAAAAAAAATTATTTATTCAGTTTAGGCTACAAATAGCTCTTTTGAACGTCACTATGCCATCATCGGTTCGTATGTCAAGGCTCCGAGACCTTGTACTCAGAAGAACCGGCAAGAAACTCAATTTTAATTCTAATTTGATAAAGAATCACTTTACCAATTTTTTTAAATGTTAAATCATTTATCAGATTGATGAGTAGATAGACCATGTCCACGTAGATGTAGCTACGAATTCATATAGTAGTTAAATAAAAAGTATATATTCAGTGTACACATTATATTGGTTATACTTATTTTTAAAAAGACAATCTTCTAGTGTCTCATTCTGTGTCAGTAGTTTTAAACAAACGAGCTCCAATGACATTTGTCACTGTCAACACAGCATTATTAACAAATTAATAAAATAATCACGTGACATTGGCGGAATTGTGTTAGACACAAAACATGCCATAAACAAAAGAAGAAGAAGAATAAAATAATCCTATACTCGTTAAAAGAAAGCAAATTAATTTCGTCAATTCGTTTGAAGCGGACTACACAGGTGTACGCATTTGTTCCTTCGCCTGTAAATACTTATGTGGATGTGTGCTTAGGGCAGGTCCCTAAGTAATTATTATCGTATTCTAATTTGAACGCGGTCGCACACCGGTGCGATGCAGTTGCATTACTGACATTATCTTGACAGTTTGACAAGACATTAATTCGACGTTTGACGTTTAATGAAAACTAATACTTATTTAGGAAACATGCTTTCGGAAAGTAATAATGTCCATTTTGAACGAGTACTACGGACGGACAAATTAAAGACACTTTTAAAAATATATCATATTGATAATAGGGTGAGAAAATCACAATGCTTGTCAGGTGTCACCATAGATAGTGGATATATTAATTTTTTGCAATAGTTTAGTATCTATAGGCAAACAGTAATATTGTACGAGAACGGGCCACTACTGCGCTTTGATTTCTATTCGTAATAAAAGTAGTTCATTATTGTTTTACTTTTGATACATTGTAAATATTAGTTTTCAGTTATTATAGGTACTGCTGCGATGAGGACGTTCTTATCTCTGTGTTAAGTTCAATAAAATGTTCGCACAAAATACTGAAACGTGTAATTTTTATTAGGTCGCAAGTGGGGTAAAATAATGCTCTTCAAATTCAAACTCGCATAGATACGTAACAGTTTTAAAATGGATATGGTTTTATATTTACAGGAACATGAGCATATATAGACGTTTTATTATCCAATTTTATAACTACTTATTACTTAATATCACTAAATATATAAATCCTGCAAAGAGTTATTGCAAAGTTTTAGTTTTTTTTACACCCATAATGTGTATAGTCATTATTTTACAAGCTTGTTTTATGACTATTTATGTTTCATGTTTTATTCCCAGCCATTTATTTTTACATATTTTAATTCTATGCATTTTTAATGGAACTAATCTGGATATTGAGTTACTAAAGTATGCTTGATATTACCAACATGAAAATCAAAAAATATTAGACAAAACAATAAAATCTATTCAAAATTCAAAACGAGATTTAAACCTATGAATCTGTCAAAAAAGTACACAGTGTGTAAATAGTTCTTTACAAACATTTCTCAGTCTTATATGTATAAGAACAACGTCTCGCTACGTTGTCTAAGACAAAACATAAAAAACCGGCCAAGTGCGAGTCGGACTCGCGCACGAAGGGTTCCGTCCGTACCATTATCTATAAAAACGGTAAAAAAAATCACGTTTGTTGTATGGGAGCCCCCTTAAATATTTATTTTATTGTTTTTTTTTAGTATTAGTTGTTATAGCGGCAACAGAAATACATCATCTGTGAAAATTTCAACTGTCCAACTATCACGGTTCATGAGATACAGCCTGGTGACAGACGGACAGATAGACAGACAGAACGGACGGACGGCAGAGTCTTAGTAATAGGGTCCCGTTTTACCCTTTGGGTACGGAACCCTAAAAATACCTTCGGCTAGCTAGTATCCAGCTAGCCATTTCAATGCGCACACGCCTACACATCAGAGTACCAAAAATTGCCAAATTTCCACAATGGGCTTTGAACTTTATGCATAAACTTAAGGGTGCGCCGTCCGTAAGTGACAAGTGTCATATGTTTTATTTGAAATGTCGTCGTCCATATTTTATTTGATGCCGCGCGGCCATACTAATTTTGTATGGGGAATTTAAGGTGCTTAATAAAAAATAATTATTTAAATAACCACTTGATGAATCGAAAATGTATTCTAGCAATTTGTAGTTTATCCATTGATGATTGTTTAGACAAAATCAGAGGTACAATAATTTAGATAAACTATAAGAAATCTACAAAACGCCGCCACTCGTTTTCATGATTTTTGCCTAACTTTAAATGATATTGTAGAAAAAACTATAGCGTGTTATGAATTTATGGTTCTGACAAATTGTAAACACGTTCCCTATGATACTAAATATATATTTTGTTCATTTAATACGATAGTATTTTCAATTATATCTACTTAACCGTAACTGCATTTTTGGCATTTTTTGGTCGGCGCACCCTGGTGGAACGTTTATTGAAGAAAGTCAACTTTGGATAAAAAAAAGAAGTTTTTATTGGCTTTAACAATTAATTAAAGCATCTTAGACTAATGACCAGTACCAGGTACCTCCATTTCAGCATGTTTCAGGAGGCACTGCTCCTCCTTAAAATAGTTATATAATACAATTTCTTTATTCAAGTAACAAGGACTCATAGGGTTAGTAACAAAAGGACTTAAGAACTATGTTAGTACATACATAATATTATTTACATTAAGCTAGGCCTGACATAGTATTATTATTAAAATAAATTAAATTACAATTACTTAAGAAATACACTTTGGAATATTAAAAGATAAAAAAAAATTACTATGACCATGAACAATATAATATAATTATTCTTAAAAATGTTAAAGTTAAACTAAACAACGAATATGTAGCCTGTATGTGTGTGAGTGTGTGGGAGGGTGTGTATGTGTGTGTGTGTGCTCATTTTAAAAGTGCCACATTATCATCATAAGTTTTAAGTTGCAACCATTTCGTCAGTAGCTCTTTGCGGTCATAATATTGTTTATCATATACATATATATTTTTATTTACTGTATTATATAGATGTATAGATCGGTTTTTATATTGCCTGTCTGCAAATAATGTGTTGGTTCTAGGAGCTCGAATAACAATATCTTTCCTTCTTCTCTGATGGTGGATGGATAAGTTGATGTACAGGCTTAAAACTAAAAGTGGAAATTATTCATTTCCTGGTCGCAAAGGCCCATTATGTTATTTCTCGGTTAAAAGCTTTAAATTTTTTTTTAAATTTATCTTGATTAAATATTTTTTGGACTTTTGACATTACTTTCTTCACAAAATAGCACCGTCAAATATAAAGTTTTGTGAAAAAATACAACATAATATTTTATTGGTTAATATTAATGTACAGTTCTGTTAATACCCATTTACCTAATGAATAACCAAAATACTTTTAGTTAGTTAGTACTAGTACTTAGTTACTTAGTTTAACCTTAAAACCACAACTACTTATAACTAGTTTCAATTGACTGACTTAGCTCATCTTTGTATACGAGTATGTATTTTGTAACAACTGTTTTAATATGTGTTTTACTTTGATTGTTTATATGTACGATACATGATTAATTATTTAATAATTAAGGGTGCGCCGTCCATAAGTGACAAGTATCATATGTTTTATTTGAAATGTCGTCGTCCATATTTATTTGATGCCGCGCGGCCATACTAATTTTGTATGGGGAATTTAAGGTGCAAAAAATAATTATTTAAATAACCACTTAAGATGAATTGAAAATTTAGTCTAGCAATTTGTAGTTTATCCATTGATGATTGTTTAGACAAAATCAGAGGTACAATAATTTAGATAAACTATAAGAAATCTACTAAACGCCGCCAATCGTTTCATGATTTTTGCCCAACTTTAAATGATATTGTAGAAAAAACTATAGCGTGTTATGAATTTATGGTTCTGACAAATTGTAAACACGTTCCCTATGATACTAAATATATATTTTGTTCATTTAATACGATAGTATTTTCAATTTATTATATCTACTTAACCGTAACTGCATTTTTGGCATTTTTTTGTCGGCGCACCCTTAAGAAGTACCATCAGTCTCGATTAATATAGTTGTGTAACTATATTAATCGAGACACGTGTGTGTACACGTTAGCACGTAAAGTTATACACACTACAACTTTTAGTACTACGAATTTAGTTCGAAATTCAAAGAATACCGTATATTTCCCATAACTATGTACCAGTAACTTAGAAAATATTGTGAATATAAAAATTAGATAAAACAGGTACTTATATTAAAATGTTTATTAAATAAAACTACATATACACATAGGTACAATACATATAGGTACTTACTTACTCGATATGACGAATATGTAACACCATTATAAACAGATTAGATCATAGTATAAGTATTTTTGTTTTTGTAGGGATGGAGACTTTCTTCAGTTGCCTATGATTGCCCATCTCCATATTCGATTATCACACTAATATTATAAATGCGAAAGTTTGTGTGTATGTATGTTCGTATAAGTATTTGTTGCTTCTTCACGCTGCAACGGATGGATGGATTTGGATGAAATTTGGCATACAGATAGTTTATAACCTGGATTAACACATAGGATAGTTATTATCCTGGTATTCCCACGGGAATCACACTATAAATATACTAAAAACGACAATTTCATTTTCCGATACGAAATGATTTGTTTGTTTTGTTGTCATGGAAACCAAAGAGAATTTAATCACTTGATGGAAACTGTCAAAGCGGTACGAAGTCCGCCGGGTCCACTAGTATACAATAAACTGTTACGATAGTTATACCACAGTTATATCATTAGTAAATAAATAAATAATAAATATAATAATACGCTAGCTACATCCAAAAACCATTCGTATAAGGCAGTCCGGCTCGTAGCGAGCGCGTAGTGGCGCCTGCGCGTGACCGTAGCGTGCGTTCACGCGCGCTCCAACTCACGCGTACGAAAACCGCTCGACTAACGCGCAACAAAATTAGAAACACGTGTTGGCCCCCTACAAAAACAAATCGAAAATATCATTAAATAAATAAAATAGTATAAAAGCAAAAAATCGCATCTATTTGCACAATTGTTCGCCATTCTCGCGATATCGCTCATGAGGACCGATTTAGAACGTTTCCTGGCTATAATAAAATTGATAATCGTACTAATCCTTATTTGCACTGAAGTGGGTGAAGAGGGTGCTTCGATAAGCAGCAGGTAGAAACTATAAACTGTTTCTATTGGTGAATTCGTGCGCCTACTCATATCGACACCTGAGCGCGGTCGGGCCATTTGTCCTGTTCAATTGTACTGTAGCATTATCGATATAACAGTTATCTGTACAAGTTAGTTGTATAGCAAATCAACTTTGTAAATACTTTATTTGTGTGTACTGTTACAGTAAAAGAAAATAGAGTGCGCGCTACGATGCGCTCGCGCATCCCCAACGAATGTGTTGCGTTCTTGCGTTACGATGGCGACTTGTCGACGAATCGTCAGTCGCTGCTACATGCCACCAAGCTGTTAATCAAATTTGCAAATACATTACTATTTTTAACAAAAAGCTTTTTTTTTCACACATTATTTACGTTTACTAGAATAATAATAAGGAAGATAAAGCGTATCTCTTCTTAAACCACACAACTATATAAACACTTGCTCGTTCGTAGGTAGATCCTGCCATTCTGTTCTCCTTTGTTACCATTTAAAAAGTTTGTTCTATGAACTCGATTGAAATACGACAATTAAATATATTCCACATATCAATAATATTTAGTTCTAAACTTTCACGTATATAGGTATAATACTTAGGTATGAATAGTAGAAGAACTGAATTATTTGTTAGGCTGGCCAGAATAGAAGATATTGAACCTGTCTGTAGTCTACAACACATTAGACATAACAAAAGAAATGTATTTCCAAATGTGTTATATTGGTAGAAAGGCATTATGGGTTTTGATTAAGTATCTTTATATACTATCACTTCACTTTGAAAGCTTTATGTTTGGTTTGAAAAATCAGAAGTAGTTAAACTTATAAACGATATACATAGTTATTAATGGGAATAATATATCAAGAGACACATATACAAAATGTTGTTAAATAATCGTATTTATACCAAGTGCCGATTATGTCACATAACCGTTATGATAATATAATCTTACAAAATAGTTCATATAATATTATGGAAAATTAAATCGAATGTAAAAAGCAGCCGGGTATGAAACACTCCAAATCCTTCCTAGGCGTAAATGCCTTAGGACGGAGTAAGTTCATATGCGGAGGCAGCAGAAGGCAGGCCCGATTAACCATCGGGGCCTTGACAGGGCACTATGACACAAAGCAAATGCTTCACAGAATGCACATCTCAACAGATAGCTTATGTAGGGCATGTGGAGAGGAAACGGAGTCAATACAGCACCTACTGTGTGACTGCAACTCTCTGGCTAGGAAAAGAATGGGACTCCTGGGGTCGGCCTATCCGAATACGGAGGACTTCAGGCTCTTTGCTCTTAAGGACGTTGCCAAACTTATGGCATCTATCTTTACAGACGAGGAAGAGTGAAAGGATGGGGTTGCACAAAAGATCCCGATGGGTCGAAGTGTTACTGACAGAGGGAAACCTCAGCAGGCCCCACTAAGATAAGATAAGATGGAAAATGAAGCACCCCCGATTTATTGACCACTTGGCCACTTTTATCTCGGCTATAATCTAATATCTATATTTTGTTTTTTAATAGATTAAGTTTTCATGGTACGGTATGGTATGGTACATAAGAAAAACTCAAATAATAGATAGAAAGATTTTCGTTAAGTCGTCCGGAACGTCGTTCGTCTTTCGCTATACTTATCGACTGCATTACCCACCGCTACGCTACGAGCGTAGCTGCGATCAGGGTGCAGGGTGTATTTCGACTTTTATTTGGCATTCGATCATGTTAACGAATACAATAATTTGTATGATATATGTTTATCACCAGGATGCGCTTAAATGCCATACAAATTTTCGTTTTCGTTATAGTGATCGAAAGTTAAATATAACATGCAAGTCTCAAACGCAAAAGGGATAACACGGTAATGTAGTTTTAAGTCCTCATGTTTCGCTTGTACATACTTGGGCGTTTTTGCGTGCGGCTCAAGGTTGTAGCACACAATAAAGATATCCACAGAAAGTAAAGGTAAGTTTTATACAACCAAGATGATGAAATATATAAAAGACAAGAAATAATAAAACAAATACTTAGTTGTTTTATAATCAAATGATGATTTTATTCAGGTCCGTGATGATGATATAATGCGTTTGTCGGTGCAATGATAACACACCTTATTATACAGACTTTTAGCAACAAACTTAAAGGGAATTGTTCATTTTTGGCTTTTCTTGAACAAGTTATTTCTTAAAATGTATTTTTACAGTAAAATATAAATAAATATAATAAAAATATCTTTGATACTGTCGTTGCCGGAAAGTAAATATCTAAATTAATTAGTTTAAAAGTATTTTTTGAAGGAAAGTCACACCATTTATTCCTGTGTTGATATAACAACAAATATGGAATAAAAATCTTTAATTGCTGTTAAGAAATCGATAGGTAATTACCGATTATAAAAATAATTATTCTCTTTAGACTTATACGATCAAGTAATCTTTCGCAAATTAATTTTATTATTCACCTTTAAATCAACTAAAACTCGCAAAACACTATGTTTTACTGCAAATTGTTATACATGACAATTAGAAAAAATCGATTATTCCTGTATCGATGTTACTTTCTATTTTTTATATGACAACATCAACCTGTAAACATTGATGTGATGATGACGTTTGTAAAAAAAAGTATTCGCTTTGCCTTCGTGTACCTACTGTGAATATTACTTTAATTTTATATGTCAGGCCGAGAACTTTTCAATCCACTCTCGTATTATAGCATTATAAGTAAGATAATATATTAAAAATTATTAAAACAATGGTTAGTCATTTATTTTGTTATCATAATTACATTGTTTCAGCAATAATTGCAGAATTTAACAGGAACATTATACGTGCTTATTTATACACATATTACGTTTTCCTGCTATTATATTGCTATAATTACTTTCTTTTAAATACAAAGAATTAAAAACACCAATTTTTGATAATATCGGTTAATGTTCACTTTAAGCCAAAGCGCCCTAGTAAACTGAACAATTCCCTTTGTTTATAATGTAAGTGATTGTTGTTTATAAACTTTTTTTTTTATTATTTTAATTATGTTTCAGTTTTACATAATGATGAACAGCTTTTTTTTCTTCTTGGAATTCTCTATTATTAAACTTAATGGTTGAAAATAATCTGAATCTTATAAATAATCTATATATACAGCGTGTCCAAAAAACGAAAGATAATCCTTTAGCTGCGGGTGGGTCACATCATGTCCTACCACATACTGGAATTTCAGTTTAATAAAAGTCACACGGTTTTCGAGATATCGTCTTTTTTCATTTTTTTTTAGAAAAATCTTCCCTCGTCTAGTTTATTTCATGCCATTTCCACAAATAATAAATTTTTAAGCCCCATTTTTTTTCAAATACTTATGGTTATTTGTTTCATCTAAAACAATATTCTTTTGTTCCCTAAAGTACTGCTAAAACCACATAAAAAAAATCTTATGCAAAGTTTTCATACAAACTAAATCAAACGGCTGACTTTGATAGCCTGCAGTGTAAAAAAAATGTACGAGGCAGACCGTGCCAATTACTTTAAAACATTGCTTAGTTAATGTTTATTTAAAAATGGTATTACAGTTTTACATTTACATTTTTAATTTTATTTTTTATGGTAATTTAAATGCACGGAAGTAGCAATTTCGGATTTTATTAAAATAAAAGTCGATTAAAATTAAGTTACCTTACAAGTATTATTTCATGATTTGATACATGTGAACAATGAAATCGTAGAAAGGTTCGGTACCTGACATGCTTCCATGAAGTTTTGACCTTGACATGTCATTGTAATTGAAATTGGCAAAGAAAATATTCTTTATTATAACAGGTATTTTCGGGTTTTGGTATAGTATGGCTACAAGTAAAAGACAATTAATACAAATGAAATTTTATTAAATTATTTACAGTTAATGCTCAAAATGACCGCCATTTGCCCTTATGCATGCCCTACATCGTTTAATAAAGGACCTTTTAATTCGGCGAGCATAACCCTCTTGCGTATTTTTTTCGGCGGCGGATTGTATCTTCCCACAGCTGTGTGACTGATATCACCTCCGTCTCGTACACAGGTCTTTCAGGCACCAGACCTTGGTGGCCATAAGATAGGGCCGAGACAAAAAAAACACAGTGCACAACACTTATTGTACCCATATCATGTGAAGCGTGTGCAAACTTTACAATCTGCTGACTACCCGTGAAGAGTAGAGTGTCGCACAATGCTTCGTAAAATTAACCAAGATTGGGCATATTTCGACAAAATATATTATGGCCACCAAGGTCGCCAGACCTAAATCCACTAGATTTTTTATTGGGGCTCCCTGAAAGAACTGGTGTACGAGACGGAGGTGATATCATTCTCACAGCTGCGGGTAAAGATACAATTCGCCGCCGAAAAAAATACGCAAGAGGGTTATGCTCGCCGAATTAAAAGGTCCTTTATTAAACGATGTAGGGCATGCATAAGGGCAAATGGCGGCCATTTTGAGCATTAACTGTAAATAATTTAATAAAAATTTCATTTGTATTAATTGTCTTTTACTTGTAGCCATACTATACCAAAACCCCAAAATACAACAGGTATTTGTTAACATTGAATGGGCGCCTTTGGCTTTCAAGGTAAAAAGTAAATAGTGTTGAATAATTTCGGCGGGCTGGTTAGAACCACGATAGCTCAATTGGACCTGCACCTGACCCGGTATGTCAGAAGGGTGCAGGTTCAAACCCTGCTCGTGGAAATTTTTTCAACATTTGTGTTTTTGTAATTTGTTCGCAACAAAATTTGCGTTAAAAATTATATAAACATTAACATTAACTAAGCAATGTTTTAAAGTAATTGGCACGGTCTGCCTCGTACATTTTTTTTACACCACAGGCTATCAAAGTCAGCCGTTTGATTTAGTTTGTATGAAAACTTTGCAAAAGATTTTTTTTATGTGGTTTTAGCAGTACTTTAGGGAACAAAAGAATATTGTTTTAGATGAAAAAAATAACCATGAGTATTTGAAAAAAAATGTGGCTTAAAAAGTTATCATTTGTAGAAATGGCATGAAACAAACTAAACGAGGGAAGATTTTTCTAAAAAAAATTATAAAAAACGATATCTCGAAAACCGTGAGACTTTAATTAAACTGAAATTTCAGTATGTGGTAGGACATGATGTGACCCACCCGCAACTAAAGGATTATCTTTCGTTTTTTGGACACGCTGTATAAATCTTATAAATAATATTACGTGAAGCAAAAACTTTGTACTCCTTTTTACGAAAATTGCGCGGACGGAGGAGTATGAAATTTCGCACACTTATAGTTTATATAAAGAAGGAGTACAGAATGTAAATATTTTTTTTTTAATTATGCATAAAAATACATTAAATCAATAAAACAAACATTACACACACTACCATGTATTTGACACACACGCATAAAATATGTATTTAACACACACGCATCTAAACTCTATTCAAAAATTTCAAAAAAGGAAGACGGGCGGCCGAAATCTGTCAATGCTAATCCAAACTCACATTCTATCTTTTTTTAATTTTTTATTGCTTAGGATACAATCCGTGCAGCCTTAATAAAATTACGATCGAATTTCGACCACTGGGCGACCACTAGGTTTAATAAATATTCAAATGGAAAACAAGAGCAAAGTGGAGGAAAATCAATCAGTTTTAACATTTCGTAAGTTGTACTTCCCGGCCGATTCAATTATCAAAATTATATTATATATTTTATTTTATATTTATTTATTAACCCAGGTTCGATTCCCGACTGGGTCGGGTAGGAGTTTAATTTTTTCGCTGTATTTTATAAATTTTATAAATATTTAATTTAGCTTCAGTGCAGCAATTAGCACTTGAAAATAAAAAGTAAAAATTTACTATAGCGTTGCGTTATCAAATTTGTGGTATTTCATCTGCAAAGATGAATCTGCATAGCCATCGGTTGCAATTACCGTTAGATAGATGGCGCGCTGTGCCGCTTTTAGCACTCAAAAAGCATTTTAAAGCAGTGACAAAATTCAGCGCTTAAATTAGCCTTCCCGGTAGCATAGCGGTCAGTACAGCCGCCCGGATTGCGGAAGACCCAGGTTCGATAGGGTAGGCGTTTAATTTTTTCACTGTATTTTATAAATTTTATAAATATTTAATTTCGCTTCAGTGCAGCAATTAGCACTTGAAAATAAAAAAGGAAAAATTTAATTTTATAAATATTTGATATTCGATTACTATTTGTTTTTTATTTTATTTTATTATGATCATATTTAAATCCGCCGTTTAGCTATTACGATTACAATTACAAGTATTCCGACTACTTCTTGCAAAACTTTAAAACTTAAGTCTTAAGACGATTCTTATCGTCATAGTTTTAATCTATTATTAAAATGTAGATACTTCGCATCTTTAAGGGGTAAGGTCACTGAGTTAACTTCATTCAATTTATAACTTAGGTAGGTAATATCAACAGCGGTTTAGATAACACTGAGGGATTAACGATTAATGTTTAGAGTCCAATCATAATGGACTTTGCTCGTTTGTAACGGTTAAGATAATATTGTGTTACCAAAAATTATTAAAATAAAACAAAAACCCGACTGCTAAAACAACTATATAAAAAACAATAATACTCGTAAAAACCGGACTAACATAAAAAATAACTGTAAAGAGAAATAACTGAAAAGAAAAAAACAAGCTCTACTGTAACACTTTTCAAGGAAATATTTCACGTTGCATTCAACATTGCTCAAATTGAATTCTGGGATCGTTAGAGCTTGTTTTTTTCTTTTCAGTTATTTCTCTTTACAGTAATATTTTACGTTAGTCCTGTTTTTACGAGTATATAACTGTTTTTTATATAGTTGTTTTAGCAGTCGGCTTTTTGTTTTATTATAATGATTTGGTTTATTTCAAACTTTTTAGTTTTGTAAAGTAAATAACCAAGCATTTTAAAACCTACATAAAAAACCATATTATTTAACAGAAAAATTTAATTACAAATAGCTAACCCGATCATTCTTATAATATGTATAACATTGGGTATAGATGTGCCTCTCATAGAAAAAAAGATGTACAAATAGATGGCGGTGGTAGTAGACGTTTGCGCCATCTATCGGAAAGAAGCGTAAACGCGCACCTGGTAGATGGCGCTACTTTAACGTGTCATATTTTGTCACTTATCTTATTCCCGTTTCCACATTCCGGATTTTTTTATAGCTTATGTCACTCCCACAATCAAAACAAATCTAACGACACCTCATATGTTAAAATCCATTGGGCTGCAGGGCGTGCCAAAGAAATAGATATACATATATACATACATACGTACATACATACATACATACACACACATACATACATACATACATACATACATACATACATACATACATACATACATACATACATACATACATACATACATACATACATACATACATACATACATACATACATACATACATACATACATACATACATACATACATACATACATAACCCTCTTTCTGACGCAGTCGGGTAAAAACAAAGTCTACAGTTCAACAACATTGGACTTTGCTTTTTGCGTAGGTACCTACTAAATTATGTGAAGACTGAGGAGCTCGATGGCGCAAAGGTTAACGCGCCTGGTCTGCGATTGCTGACGTTAAGCAACTTTCGTAAAGGCCAGTCAACGGATGGGTGACTAAAAATCAACATTTCGAGCTCCTCCGTGCTTCGGAAGACACTTAAAGCCGTTGTTCCCGGCTGCATGTGTCGTTAACAACCACCAATTCGCACTGGGCCCGCGTGGTGGTTTATGGCCCGTTCTCCCTATCCATCCATAGGGAACGCTTGTACCCCAGCAGTGGGCACATAAAATGAACTGGTGATGGTGATGACGATGATGATTAAACATGAGTGCAACACTACGTTGCGCCGCTCAATTGCGCCAACTCAGTTTATTGCGCCGGATGCGTTGAGTCATTTCATTTCTTCAAAATGTGGTGGCGCACAGCGTCTCAGAACAATATTATTATTAATAAAGCTATTAGTTATTATTCTAAGGTATTATTTAAACAGACAGCTGAGTTGACAGCTCTGGATTTTTTTAAGTTAAAAGGAATGAAAAAGTAGATTAGGGAATATAGTGATGTTTATAAGTAAGTTACAGGAAATATAATAAATATATTAATAAACCTTATTTGTATACAATACAATACCTAGTTACATACTTTAGATTTTCATATTATTGAAAAAATAAATGACAGAATACCTACGTTTTAGTTAAAAAAAGTGTAAGTTTTGTTTACTATCCGTATTCATTCGATTGCGTTTACGAAAACGAAAATAAGTATGGCATTGAAGCAGCGCCTCCTGGCGACATACGAAAGGAGTTTACATTTTGCCATACAAATTCTCGTTTTCATAACGTGATCGAACGGCAAATGAAACTCACACTTGGCACCTTTAGGGTTGCCAACCCTACTATATAATATAGTATCCTACTATTTTAGGTGTGTAACTACTATTATTTTAAAAATAGTAGTAGGCGAAACTACTATATTTTTACTATAGTTTTCTATAATGAACACAAAGTGGAAAGATGAGCACAATAGAGCCAGCATCGGTCTGATAAAAGCAGAGTTAATGGTGTTTTATAACTTAAAATTAGATTGTATTAACAGCTACGAAGCTTTCCTTAAAAATAAAAACCTATTAATAAAAGCTCAAAGCAGCAAAAAATATTCAGTTAAGAAATAAAATAAATATTTTCAATATGTACTCTATTTTTTATTTATTCCCTATCTGCTATATTTTTATGGGTACTGAATCCAAAAATACTTTATTTGGGATTTCTGTGATTTGTGTGACTAAAAAAAGTTGGCAACCCTACACCCAATGGCGCGCGCTACGCAGTTGATGTGGTGCGCTCATAAATCGATGGGTGCGCTCCATTTTGTTGCGCCATGGCGCAATCTAGAGTTAACTCAATGAGCTGGCGTAGTGAGCTGCGCCAGAGTTATTGAGTTGACGCAAGGAATTATGCTGAGTTACGTCTAGTTAGGTACCTATGTAGGTATGTTTCTTATGGATCCGAAATTTATTTTGAGTTTATTTACAAACTTTGAAAAGGCAAAGGGATTTATCTTATAAAGCCTAGACTTCAATAACTTTTTTATTTGCTGGTAGCACAGTCTATCTAACCTCTTCTGTGCTGGTAGTGAGTGACTCACTCACTACCAGCACAGAAGAGGTCAGATAGACTGCAGTGAGTGAGTGATGCAGTCTGATTAATGAATTATAATAATATGAATGATTAGAAATAGAAATAGAAATAGAAATATCATTTATTGCCAATACTGTGTACAAATTGTGCAGATGGTAATGCAAAACATAAAAAACATTAGACACAACAGTATACCCATACCGGGTATGCAACTTAAAAAAAGGAGATTACAAAATCACTAAATAGGTATATGGGAAGGGTAACAATAATATTAAAATGCAAAATAAAATTACTTATAACTATAACTTAATTATATATATTTGGAATCAAAATATTCAGCTAAACTGTAAAAGGAGTTTTTTACCAACCAAGTCTTTAATTTAAATTTAAATGTAGGTAAGTTCAAGGCTTTTATTTCAGAAGGAAGGTGATTAAATATTTTGATACCAAAACCAAAAGCACGTTTGTAGTACATATGGTTGTTAATCCTAGGCACACATAAATCATATTTATATTTATTACGAAGGTTTGTTTGATATGAAGCTTTATTTTTAAAGTACTCACTATTTTGCTTAATAAATAATGAAATTTCCAAAATATATATACAAGTCAAGGTAAGATAACCATTTTCCTTGAAAATATATCTAACAGTTTCTATTGAATATAAATTATAAATTATACGTAAGCATCTCTTTTGTAAAATAAAAGTTGACTGAACATTTACCGAGTTTCCCCAGAAAATGATACCATATGTTAGCAGTGGATAAACTTGGCCAAAGTATGCAGCCCTAGCCACATTTAAAGAAGTAGTTTCAGTAAGTATAGAAAGAGCATAGCAGTTTCTGGATATTTTTTTATTTATTTTTAAGATGTGTGACTTCCAATTTAAGTGGGCATCAATATTTACTCCAAGAAAGTTTATCTCATCAACTTCATCAATCATAGTGTTATGTTGTTAAGTATGTAATTAAGTAGGTAGGGCATTTTCTCCGAATCTATGATTTCAACAAAGATGTGAGAGTTTAATGAGATCTGAGATACTCAAGAGGCTTTTTTCAATTCTCGTTAACGAACACTTAACGTGTTATAAAATACTCCACAAGTTCTTTACATTGACATTCGGCAAACAAAAAATATTAGAAAATAAAATAAGGCTGCAAGAAAACATGACTTTCTGACTTATTGAATAAAATAAAATATAAAAATGAATTTCATGCCGATTGTTAACAAACTACCTACTTAGGTACCTACACGGTGTGAGTTAGAAAGAAAGTTTACTTTCCCGCCAAAGATTTTTTATTTTTTTTGAGAGAGACTGCTGATTGCCACAAGTCGTGTTGAAACGAATCACCTTCGGAGGATTTCTAGAGGGTACGGCATCGCACACTTAAAAGTGCGCGTCCCCGTGCCCTCCCAGAGTCTCCGAAGGGTTCGGATCGGATCGGGCTCGCCAAAGAGTCTGTCATTTCTCATTCGTGTCGTGAGCAGGTGGTGTGCAGTGTGACCATACGTATTAGGATCCTGGTATTTTAGCCTTAATTAGCTTTTCCTTGTAACATTACTTTGTGTTAGGTCTAAAAACGTTAATTATATAGTATTAACGTTTAAATAATTTATAATTTTATATATTATTTAAACGTTAAGTTGATTTAATTAAATTAAATTAAAAACAAAAACTTTGACTTCTTATTAAATCAGAATAACTAAAACGAATAAATACAATGGAAATGTAGTGTATCGTAGGTATATAAAATATGGAAAACTTTTTAATTTTCCGCTAATAATCAATTTTGAGCCATCTTTAAAATAATAGGTAAAACGAGTAGGTACTTACCTTTACAAGTCTTATTAAACTCGAATAAGTTATAAAACGCAATGAGTTCAACCGAGCATTAGCACATAATAATAATTATAAATATTTTATTTTAGGTAACAATAAATAATATATTAGAAATTATATTATTATATTATATTATTATCGTGAGCACTGGCTGGCACTGCCCTGTCCTGTCGTCTATGGTTTTGCTTGAGTTAGCAACCGATTTTGTTTTATATTGTCAAATAGAAAAATGCCTGAGTAAATTCTATTAAACAGTACTGTACCGTTATTCGAAGCCTAATATATATATGAGAGTAGCATACTTGATTTTCGGCCTAAAATCGTGTACAACAACACCGTTCATTGGTCGTCTTCGACCAATCAGCGTTCACTTCCTGTTCGCGCCATTTTTTACCACTAACCAGGCAGGATGTGTGGGGGCACATAATTTTCGTCATTAGCATCGTGATTTCTGACCGAAGAGGTCGCCTAAAGAAAAGTAAAGTGCATTTACATGCAAATCGGCGGTAAAAAAACGCAAATATATATCAGTGGTTTATACCAAACGAAAAAGTGAACAGTTTTTACTACGTAAGTCGTGTGCAACAAAGGTAAAACACTTGCTTCTTTATTTAGTGCTTATCAATTACGATTTTCACTGCAAATTTTTCATAGAAACCGTTGCATTTTTAAACGGTAACCCGTTCGTTTTATTAAATAAAGTAACGGTTTTATATATAACTCTTTTATGAATTATTGAGATTTGGAAGGTAGTTTGTTGGTTTTAACAGCGGTATTTTTGAACTTTTGGCTTTGGTTAAAAAGTTTTCTGAATTTTTATTAAATACGTATGTATTTTCATAATGAAATGAGATAGTTCTTATAACCCGTCTGATTTATTGTAAATCACGGACTGTAAATCAGCCTGTGTTTTTATTTGTGCCAGCCAGCGCTATAACTACCCGTGTTTTAGGAGCATGGAAAATCAACCGTCCACTAGCAAGGTTTTACCAGGAAAGGAAACGGAGAATGCTAGCAAGGAAAGGATAGAACGAAAGGAGAAGAAAAGGAAAAGAGCGAGGTCATCCAGCTCAGATAGCTCGTCTGATAGTGCTTCATCGTCTAGTTCTTCATCGGACTGTTGACGAAAGAAATACCGTAAGCGACGCAAACGAAACCGTAAGTTTGATTATTTATTAAGTGAGATCCAAAACCTTAAAAATAATTTAACTAAATCTTATTACGATGATAATAACGAATATGCTGATTCATACATTAACCCTAACGTTAGTGGTGATTTATATGAGCAAGCGGAGGTTGCTCAACCTGACCCACTTGCAGTCGGCAATACAGACTTTAACATTACTTTGGCCACAAAACTTAAGGAACCGTTTGTTCCAAAGGCTTCTATGGAATATCTCAACCAGTTAATCGAGTTGCAACACTTCGATTCACCTGAGTGGAGCAATGTCCGTTATGCGGAACTTCAAAAACTGTATGCACACTGCCCTGGGTTTGTCGAGCTCGACCCTAATGATGAAGTTAAACAATTTGATAACTCTAAATTGAATATAAATATGGAAAAAGCTTTGCTGCTGTAACTTTTGCTTTACTCAAAAAAAGGGATGTTTTACAATCTGAAATGAGAAAATTTCTGATGTGGGCCTATGAAGCGAAGGAGCTTGGCTATACTGAAATTTATATCAAGCTTAATGAGTTATTTAGCAGTGCAATCGCCAAAGAACTTATAAACCAGGATTACCAGCTAAACAAGGAAACCGTGTTGGCAACAAAAACAGCTCTCGTGGACGTCATGGTAATTTTTCGACATCACGAGGTGAATCGCACAGAGAAGCTCGAGCGCGCTCTCCCTTTTCCCACCGGGATAGGAGAGGTCAACCCGAGAAGAGGTACTGACTACGTCATGCCTTTTCAAGCCGGTCAGTTGCAGCAATACCGCGATCGATGGAAGGATCTCGGGGCACCGCCCTACATCCTGAACATAGTGACCGGTTACCATATTCCATTCAAAGCAAAACCATCTTTATGCCTGCCGAACTACCGCAGCAATCAAACAGCTCAATCGCCAGAAATGGATCACGTTATACAGAAATTACTCGATCAACACGTAATTTTACCAGCTCCGAACACTCCGAGCTTTGTCTCAACTATATTCCTAAGACCCAAAAGCGACGGAAGTTTGAGGCCAATCTTCAATCTGAAGAACCTAAACAAATTCGTTCGCGCAGACAAGTTTCGCCTCGTCAATATGCACAAAGTACCAGATTTTATACAACATCAGGACTGGATGGCGAAAATAGATTTACATCAGGCATATTTTCACGTGGGCGTAATCCCAAGCCTAGCGGAGAGCCTCAACTATGAAAATTATCGTTGCGAGTTAAGAGGGCTCATTAATGACCTCGCTCATTTTGACGGTTTCTCCGTTTGATCTACAACGAGAAACTGTACGAAATGACGGCCTTACCGTTTGGTCTAAGCTCCGCCCCGAAAACTTTCGCATCCCTATCAAATTGAATAGCTCAGCAACTAAGAGAAAGAGGTGTTCGGCTCCTGATCTACCTCGACGATTTTTACCTGGTCAACCAACAGAAACGTGTACTGCGCAAACATGTCTCGATTACAATAAACCTCTTGAAACGTCTGGGTTGGATAATAAACAAAGAGAAATCCGTATAGGAACCACAAAAAGTTCTAGAATTTCTCGGGATTATGTGGGATTCTGTGCGGGACATAAAATATTTACCAGAGAGGCTAGCTGCCAAAATAGAATCGCAAGTTGCTGCAATTTTGACCAAGAACAAGGCAAGTCTCGCAGAGTTGCAGAAATTAATCGGAATGTTGAACTTTGCCAGTTTTCCAGTCGCAAGGGGACGATTGAGTTTTCGAGCATTACAAACTCAAATGAATTTACTCCTAAAGACGAAAACAATGAAAGCTTTGCCATTACCACACAAGGCTCTGGCAGAGCTGAAATGGTGGCTAAGTCATTGCAGGCAATCATCTCCGATTCACAGACCTCCCCCCTCGAACTACCTAACTACAGATGCGAGTGACCTCGGTTGGGGGCCAAACTGGACAACGAAAACTTAACTGGCCAATGGAAAACTTCGGAACGCAAGTTGCATTGCAACATCAAAGAAATGATCGCCATTTTAAGAGTTATAGAAGGTCGCTGTCTGCACCTGAGTTCAAAAGGCCTTCAGGTCCAATGCGACAACAAGACTGTTGTAGCATACCTACGCAACGAAGGGGGGACGAAGTCCCGGACTCTTAAGGAGATAGCTTCTCAAATTTTCGATATACTGGACCATCACAACATTCACCTGTCCATTTACCATATCCCAGGCATGTTCAACTCGGATGCAGACCATCTATCTATCATCTATCGGAGTGGCATCTTCTATCAGAAGCAACGAACGTCATTTTCGCGAAATGGGGCACACCGGTCATCGATCTTTTTGCTTCCGCAACTGCACACGTCGTACAGAACTACTGTACGACGTGTGCAGTACCCTAGATCAATCGGACACACAAGCTGTTTGTCACGACGCACTGGGACGGAATTGGAAATACCCATTAGCTTGGGTTTTTCCCCCAACACATCTAATACCCAAAATATTAGCACACCTGAACAAGGCCGAACGCACTTACCTCTTAGCAGTTCCTCGCTGGGACAAAGTGTATTGGAGGCCGGATCTCAAGCACAGAGCAATGGCACCGCCTTTCACGGTGCACAACCTAGCGCAAGTATTGGTGGATACAACAACCGGCCTACCTCCCGCAGGGATCGACATAATGCAGATCGAGGTGTGGAAATGTGGGGGTGGAATTCGACGTTGAGTGATTGGTCTGAAGATCAGAAATCATTGCTTTCATCAGGTTGGCGGAAATCCACGTTTAGTACGTATAAACCAGCTTGGAGAAGATGGGTAGTCTGGGTTGAACAGAATAACGTGAACATTTGCAGACCAGCTGGATCTCAATTAGCAAGATTTTTAGCTGATCTTCATCAAAAAGAAGGTCTAGCCTATAGTACCATTCTTGTGTACAAATCTGTTATATCGACTTTTTGCGATCCAGACAACCATGTCAAACTCAGTTCCCATTCTCTCGTTAAGCAAATCCTAAAGTCCATCGAACTGGCTAAGCCTAAAGTGGCGAAGACTCCCATATGGGATGTCGATGTAGTGATACAACATCTTGCTACGAAAGATCCTGAAACTACAAATTTTTATGATTTAACATTACTTAGTGTATCCCCGAATCACTGCATTATCACGGAAAGAGATGTAACATTTTGGCCGACATTTGGTTCTAAAACGGATAACGCTAAACACCAACAATCTGGGTGGAAATTATTAAATGCTAACAGCAATAGAGCTTTGAACATAGTTTATTGGATTAAACGCTTAATCAAGTTATCAAGTTCCAGACGCGTCGTAGCTAAATCTGACAACTTGTTTATCACCTCGGCCGGTGAACCAAAATTAGCATCACGAACAGTGATTGGTCGCTGGGTTAAAAAATTATTACAAGAAGCTGATGTAAACGCTACACCGGGCAGTACAAGATCTGCCGTAGCTTCGAAGAGTTGGGTCGAGAACTGTCCCTTAAAAGACATCCTGACGAGAGGCAATTGGTAATACATTTAAAAAGTTTTATAGGCGCGAAGTAAAGCCTGCTAATCATTCCCATAATACAAATAATTCATCTCTGATTCGTTCTCAGTTTGTACCTATACAATAATCGTTTTTGTAATTTTCTGTTGAAGATTAATGAGTGATTAAACCTGTAATATATATACAATCTATCATTTGACATAATTATTTTATGTATTCATCACATTAGCATCTCACCACTACCACTACCACCAGGCGATACCAAACAGATCTCTCATATATATATTAGGCTTCGAATAACGGTACAGTACTGTTTAATAGAAACGTTTTACCTGAAAATAAAACGGTTATTAAACATACTTACCTTATTCGAAGCCTAATACTTTTTAATTCTGCATGGTGGTATACATTCGAGATGTAATGACGAAAATTATGTGCCCCCACACATCCTGCCTGGTTAGTGGTAAAAAATGGCGCAAACAGGAAGTGAACGCTGATTGGTCGAAGACGACCAATGGACGGTGTTGTTGTACACGATTTTAGGCCGGAAATCAAGTATGCTACTCTCATATATATATTAGGCTTCGAATAAGGTAAGTATGTTTAATAACCGTTTTATTTCTTCTATTAATGTCTCGTGTGGACATTTGGAATTTCAATAGAAACTCTGTAGTTAATTAACAATTTCGTTTATTGGAGTTGCCTCTGTGGCCGCAGTACAAGAAGTGAATGACAGACGGTTAATTACAATAGGTAACGGCGGTAATAATAGCAACAAGTTGCATAAATGTCACAACATTGGTGAATTAGTGCTAGGCGCTAACATAGCTCCCCGCCGTTGAAGACCCCGTTCTTCAACTTTCTTCTTCTGGCGTAGGCAGAAGCGGGCAGAGTCGCACGAATGGGCGTCGATAAGTTCCCTTAATGGTGGTTACGTCAGCAACACGGGAGACGTTGTCTGGTCCAGGGAACAATTTAGTGACACGTCCAACGCGCCAACAAAGTGGTGGAAGTGAATCTTCACGAAGTAGCACCAAATCTCCGACCTTCAAGCTTCTTGTGTTTTGTTTCCATTTGGTTCTGAGCTGAAGTTCTGAGATATATTCTCGCTGCCATCGTTGCCAAAAGTGTTGCCGTATTTGTTCTAAACGCGCGTAGCGGGAGAGGCTATGTTCCTTTTTGGTTTCCAGGGCAGGTGCAGGTAACGCATTCAGTGGTCTTTCTATCAGAAAGTGCCCTGGAGATAGGTATTGGAAGTCGTCGGGTGATGAGGAAAGAGGACACAAGGGTCGGCTATTCAAAATGCATTCCACTTGTGCAAATAGGGTGCTCAACTCCTCAAAGGTAAGATGTGTGTTACCCATTACGCGTTTTACATGATATTTGGCCGACTTTACACCGGATTTCCAAATACCGCCGAAGTGAGGTGCGTAAGTCGGAATAAAAATAAATTTAAAATTTTCCTGAGTTGCAAGCTCAGATAAGGACTCAGAGTTATTTTTTAGGAATGAATTTAGTTCTTTGGCCGCTGATGTAAAATTGCCTCCATTGTCGGAAAATAGTTCCGCCGGCCTGCCACGACGTGAAATAAACCTTCGCAACGTCATAACAAATGCCTCTTTGGAAAGGTCACTCACGGCCTCTAGGTGTAAGCATTTGTATCTTAAGCATACAAAAATACACAAGTAGCATTTAATGGTTCTAGCGCCACGACCTTTGCGATTTAGAATAAAGAACGGTCCAGCATAGTCCATGCCTACAGATTTAAAAGGGAAATCTGGACTAATGCGTTGTGTAGGTAGGTTTCCCATTTTAGGATATAGTGTTTTACCTTGAGTACGGCGGCAAAGCACACACATGTTTACTGTACGTCGGGCAAGGCGTCTTCCGTTGAGCGGCCACACTGTTTCTCTGATTACAGCTAACAACAACTGTGGACCTGCATGCAAATTTTTTATGTGCTCAAATTGAAAAATAAGTTTTGTAAGATAATGCCCTGAGTCGAGAAGTATAGGATGACGTTTTTGATAAGAATAGTCAGAAGCATCTATTCTTCCTCCTACTCTAATCAAATTATCGGACTTATCTATAAATGGTGATAAGGTTAAAATTTTAGATTTAGAATTTAGTACTTTATTTTCACTTAAACAATTATATTCGTTTAAAAATGTTTCCTTTTGAGTACATCTCATAACATAAGAAGTTAAATGCATTGGAAAGTTCACTGACTGTAAGACTCACTGACTGTAAGACAACCAGTTATTTTATTATTATGATTTTTTATATTGTGAATAAATCGTTTTACATAGCATACCGTTCTTTTTAATCTGTTTAGCTTAGAAAACCTTTTAAAATAGATTATTGATTCAAATTTAATTGTAGATAGTGTATTAATTGTTAGTTTTATGTCAGGTAAATCTTCTAATATTTTATGTTTTAAGGCAGGCCACTTAGATTCGTCATTTAATAAGTATTGAGGACCGTGCCACCACAATGCATTATTTATTAGTTGGGTAGGATTGACACCCTTTGAAATTAAGTCGGCAGGGTTTTCCTTGGTGGGGACATATCTCCAAGAGAGTTGATCGGTAGTTTCTAGGATTTCACCCACTCTATTTGCGACAAATGTTTTTAATTTGGTGGGATTATTTGATAACCACCCCAGGACCACAGTAGAATCACTCCAGTATACTATGTTATGTGGAGTATAGTGTATTGATTCTGCGACACTTTTATACAAACGCACAGCAAGAAGGGCGGCACATAATTCGAGCCGAGGGATCGACGTCGGCTTCAAGGGTGCTACTCTAGACTTGGAGCACAGCAATTTTACCGTGACGTCACCGTTGATCTCTGTACGCATATACACACAAGCCCCATAGCCCACCTGTGAGGCGTCACAGAATATATGGAGTTGAATGGATGTTGGGCTATTACACAACACATGCCTGGGAATTTTTAAGATGGAGAGAGCGAGTGAGTCACCATAAAAGTTATTCCATTGATTTTGAATAGCATCTGGGACAGGTTGGTCCCAGTCAACCTTTTGTTGCCAGAGATTTTGCAAAATTAATTTTGGTATCATTATGCAAGGGCTTAGTAAACCCAAAGGGTCAAATATTTTGAATGCATTAGACATAATGAACCGCTTAGTAATTACATTGTTTTGAGAGGGTATAGACACGGGAAAGTGTAGTGTATCTTCGTTAGGATTCCAATTAAGTCCGAGTGTGTTTGACGCTTCGCTGATAGTTAATATTTATTGAGATTTAGATGATTTGAAAATTAATTTTGCATTAGTTTTAAATTTGCGTAAGTGAAAGCAACCCTTTTGGAGCTCCCTACTTACAGAATTTTTAATGTAACTTAACTCTTCTTCATTGTTTGACCCTGTAATGAGGTCGTCGACATAAAAGTCTCTCTGTATTATAGTTTTAATTAGATTGTCGTTACACTCCTCTCCTATCTGCCAAAGGCAGCGCGTGCTCAAATAACTGGCACTTGCGGTTCCGTAAGTGACCGTATTCAACTGCATTGTTTGGATAGGTAGCGACTCATCCTCTCTCCATAAGATCAGTTGCAGGTTTCTGTCACCGGCATGGACCTGGACTTGTCGGTAACATTTTTCAACGTCCCCGGTGAGCAAATACCTGTGCTGACGAGCACGAATCAAAATGGAGAAAAGAGAGTCTTGTACATTTGGACCTACCAGCTGCAAATCATTGATAGAGTACCCAGAAGAGGAGGGTGCGGAGCCGTCGAACACAACACGGATTTTAGTAGATTCACTGGAATCCTTGAAGACTGCATGATGGCATAGGAAATATGATATTGTGGGTAAGTGAATTTTGGACCTTGAAAGATGGCCTAAGGCTTCATACTCTTTTATAAATTAGGGTTTTTCCTAAAACGTTTCTCCAAATTGAGAAATCGCCTTTTAGCCAGTGTATACGTGTCACCTAAACAAAAAGGTGAGTCACGCAGAGGTAACCTAACACAAAATCTACCTGTTTCTAATCTTATTGTATGTTTTATAAAATGATTTTTTTCAGATTCGCTCAGAAGTGATTTTTGGGGAAGTTCTTTTAGTTCCCAAAAACGTTTAAGAAAATAATCTACCTGGGATTCTTTAGACAAATCCTGCTCGGACAAAACTACATGATTGGTTTGTATAATATTTGTTTTTAATGATTTATGTGACTTTTTATTTGTTTGAATTAATGAAATTTTAATATTGTTATTTTTTGTATTTCTTTTTAGTTGGTTATTTGAGGAAAATTGTATTGTTGTATTGTTATTACATTTTAATAAAATTTGTGATGTTTCGTTATGTTTTGTGTTTGAATTTCGTATGTTTACTTCGCCCCCAACCAACCAGCCAAATTGGGAATTATGTAACTTAGGGTTATATTCACCTAGTGATTTTTGTTCACAACCTATAATATCCCAGAATATATCGGCTCCAATTAAGACGTCTATTGGACCTGGCTGGTTAAATTGTGGGTCGGCCAAACATATATTTTGTGGTATGTTGAATTGAGACAAGTCTATAGGTAACCTTGGCAATTCTCCTGTAAGTTTATCCAACACAAAACAAGAAAATGTAATTTTAAAATTATTAATAGAATGGCGGGATTGCAATTGCACGACACATCTTTCGGTGACTGTGTTGGCGTGACAATTACCAATACCGATGACGCTTAGTGATGTGGGGAATATTTTTAGACTTATCCTCTCCTTCAATGCTTTAGTAATGAATGATGACTGACTGCCTGAATCCAGCAAGGCACGCGCTTGAACTACCTCTTTAGTCACCGGATTCATAACCTCAATTAGGGCAGTAGACAAAAGAACCTGACTAGAAATTTCTTTAGAGAAATTTACGATAGACTCAGGTTCATGAATTTCGTTAGAATTTACTTTAGAACTGTTAGAATTAGTGTGTAGCAGTGAATTATGACGTTTTTTGCAATGCCTGCAAGGCCCCATACGGCAATCGTTAAGGCCGTGACCTTGTCTCAAACAATTCGAACAAAGTTTATACTTTGAAACATCAGCTAATTTTTCTTTAATTGGTTTTGATTTAAATGTAGGGCAGTCATAAATTCTGTGGTTTTGATTACAAATGATGCATAGAAATATAAAATTGTTATTCTGAAGAACTGTATTTAATGATTTCGTATATTGTCGACTACTACTAGTGGCATCTACATTTCGTGGCTGTAACTTAGTATAATTGCCTTCTTTATTACGGTGTATGGATTCTAAGACATGAGCACGGTCAAGTAAAAATGATTTAAACTATTCTAATGTAGGGATGTCGTTTAAGTTATTACGTTGCTCCTCCCATTTAGTTAATGTGTTATTGTCTAACTTGGATGTCAACATAAATACAATCAAAGTGTCCCACTGATCAGTTGGTTGACCAAGGTTGGACAGGGCACGTAAGTTTTTAGTTATATGATCAACAAAAAAACGTAAACAACTTTCCGATTCACGATTAATTGTTTGAATGTTGAATAAAGACTTAAGGTGATAATTTATTAATAATCTTTTATTATTGTATCGCTCGCAAAGTAATTGCCATGCGGTAATGTAGTTAGCAGATGAAACTTCAATATTGGTGACTATGCGCCTTGCCTCGCCCTCAAGGTAAGACAATAAGTAATGAAATTTTTGTATGTCGGAAATACGTGAGTTATTATGAATTAAGTTGGAAAACGTATCGTGGAACTCAAGCCAACGGAAAAATGACCCGTCAAATTTAGCAATTTCAATCTGAAGCAATCTTACACCTATAGATTCGTGGTTGTGATCGAAAGAGCATTGAGCTTCCATAAATACAGAATCTCGTCTTCTCTTCTCTTGTTCTAAAGATTTTATCTCATTTTGCTTCTCCACTAAGCCCTTTGCTATAGCTATACATATAATTATGTCTTGCTCAATACGCTCACGCTCATCAATCTCAAAATCCAAACTATCAGAATTCAAAATTTCAATCAGAGTCTGCAAGTCATCAAATTTAATGGATAGGCTCTCAAATCTGCTCAATTTTAACGATAACTCTGCAATGAGTTTGCAACAGCCGAGAGTATAGGTTGCGTTGTGATTTTGTCAATATAATTTTTAAATTTTGTTATTTGGCCTTTAATTGAACTTCTTTTTGTTAAAAGATCTTTTACTTCCAATAAAGGAGAAGTACTTTCTGTTGATCGTACTGTCTTCTTTTCATGTTTATTTTGGACTTCGGACATTATTAACTAATCATATAAATGTAAAATACAAAAGATACTGCAATTTAACAGCTGATTACAAATCCAATACACAACGCAAAGCAATTTAGTTAGAAAATATAAATAAATAAATTGTTTGGCTCACGTTCCTCACACGGCGATACCTGGGACCGGGACTGGGACCAGGAATCCCAAAAATCACCAACTGTCACAGCTGCTTAGCAATCGCGGTTCAGCTGACGACAACTCGCAACCCTGGAATTAGTCGGCAAAAATACCTCTTAAAATCGCGCAAAAACTAGTGCGAAGGATGGAAAACCTAATGAATCTAACTTGTTGATAAAGCTATTATCGAACGTTTCACTATTTTAATAAGAAATCAAAAAGAAACAATACATTAATATATATTTTTTTTTTACTTGAAGGTAGGTATGACTTTTTGCACTGCGAAACACAAGTGGAATTTATTTCAATTGGAAATGAAATGTATTGTTAATGAATTTAGGATAGAAGAATGGAAAGACCAAGGCACTTAACTGATGATTTCTGCTGCGAGGTGGTGCTTTAGATGCGTCACTGCCCGGCGATATCAGTAAGATGTCGACTCGTACTCGTAGTAGGTACCAACTTCCGTCGTTGATTTTAGCTCAAAGAATTGCGTATTATATGAATTTAGTATCACGTCGGGGTCACCAATTTATGTCTCGTGTGGACATTTGGAATTTCAATAGAAACTCTGTAGTTAATTAACAATTTCGTTTATTGGAGTTGCCTCTGTGGCCGCAGTACAAGAAGTGAATGACAGACGGTTAATTACAATAGGTAACGGCGCGGTGCGCCTGTGATTTAATAATAGCAACAAGTTGCATAAATGTCACAACATTGGTGAATTAGTGCTAGGCGCTAACAATTAAGATTCCGATAGGTATTAAAATATTGTATTATTTCATGTAATGAGATCGATACCCTATGTAGTCAAACTCTCACACATAACTTATAAATATAAACAGGATTATATTTTGTGTGTGACAGAATTTTGCTAGGTTTACTTAGGTTCACGATCGTCAGGATTTCTAACATCAAGTTGGGACTTCTTGGCGGGAAAGTGAAGAGTCATGTCTGCGGTTATGTTTTATTTTCTAAAATTTAGTTTATGTCGAATATTATTGTAAAATAATGGTGGATTATTAACCGTTAAGTGTTCGTAAGTGTGCATGAGTGTTGGCAAATGAAACAAAATAGTGCAACGTCACTTTTCAAATTCTCTCAAGAAGTCGCGTGAGGACTTAGTAAAGCCCCACATCTTTACTGAGATACTCGAGGGGTTGGGTGGAGCGTATATCATTTCTCACTTCTCATTTCTATTATCATGCAATAAATAACATCCTATCACAGACGTACGTCGTGCATCCTATACAGTGTATGAGAAACGTATAAATTAAGTTTTAGACTGAAGGACTAGTAGTATCCATGGCCATGAACAAATTAAAAAAAAAAACATGGGCAGCACAGGCACATACACACACACAGAGCACAAATAAACACCACACTCACTAATTAGGTAGATCTAGTTAATTAAACTGTAGAATAGTACTGTTAAAACATATTTTGTGATTTTGGATAGCTTGAGTACTATGATGTAAATTAATAACTTAAGTAGGTAAGTCTGAAAAATAAAAAGACTTGAGTTTTTACATGCCTATGAGCTTTTATTATTTTAATTGTAATTTTTACTACAAAGTAACCTAATAGTTTGTTTACTTTCATATTTCATATTTTTTGTTCATAATTCAATAAAAACAAAGCTGGGTATAGATTTAATATTAAAGAAAAAATCTGGCCTTGTAATAAACATGTATGTACTTTGTACCCACATAACCAAACAAATGAACAGATTCTGACAGCAACTTCTTAAAGTAACAGTGCTATTAAAAAGTAATAAAAGTTTATCTGTAAGTACATATTGAATTAAATAATACAAATACAAAATACATATACAAAAAAATAAGCAAAAATGTTCATAGTTCGCAAATTAGAGAGGTTCCTAAGTCGGGCAAAGAACTACACTTTCTCAACAGTTGCTAAAACTGTGGTAAGTTAGTTTTTCTTTTTGTTTTTATGTTTTGTGAATGTATTAAGGTTTTTGCGTAGCTGATATACCATATTTTACTAAAAACCTTTTTCAAAAGTTTCAATGTAAATAAAAGTTTTAAAAGGGATCCAAAAAGATTATGTTTTGTATAAAAAACTACTAAAACAAATAAAAATAAATTACATAGGTATAACAATAAAAACATATAAATAACAAAGGGATGCAATCTTAGTTACTTATAAAGTTCACAATTTTTTCCGGGCCTGTTGTTCATGTTGTTGTAAGTCAAAGTCATCATAACTCAGTATTTTTTATACCGTATAGCTGTACAGATAGGCTAGTACCTGAGTAAGCTTAGCCTCCTTTTGTTGAAATTCCTTTATTATGCTGACATTAAAGTACCTACTTTATTTTAATATTTAAAATTAATGTATTTTATTAAGTTGAATAATGTATTTATTTATGGTGCCAACAGTGCAGCGGTACATGCACATTTTAATAACTACAATTTTTTTCCATATTCTTTAGTGTTATGATGATTCCATCTTGTAATTGTAACCAACTTGTAACCAACTTGTAATAAAAATACTATTTTTATTACAAGTTGGTTTTTGATAATGGAACATGGAATGATTGTATGAGGCTCAGTGCCAAGCCAATACGATTCCTATTCTATTAACTGTGTGTTGGGTAAATCTTAAAATTCTAAATTAATCAAATCATTTATTCATCAAGTCTACTCGTGGGTCATTAAACATTAGTAATGGATCACACAATACTTACATAATTTGAATGAAACATTTCAGTTCATTTGTGTTGATTTATTTTTGAAACAAATATTGTACACTTCTAAACTTAAACTATAAGCATAATAATTAATAAGTTTGATTAAAATTATTGGATTAAAACAGTAAATTATGTGTATACAAAAATAAAGTTGGTACGTAAATGTAGTTTCTTAAAATAAAGCTGTTTTTTAATGCGGGTGGGTTGTGACTTGTGATTATGTAAGTTAAATCATTGGATGGAACGTTAAAATATCTCAAGCTTGTGTTCTCTGGAAAGCAAGCTAAGTCTTGAAAGCTAAGGCTTAAGTGTTACTTGTTTCTGTGCTATGGTAGCCTTAAAACACACCAACCCACAAGGCTGCAGTGGTGGGTAATGGCTTGACTTCCCCATGCCATGTACCTACTTTAGTTCATGTAGAAATAGTCTGACTGTTTGTTGATATTTTTTCTTCAAATACATTATTTTATTATAGGTACTTTACTTTTTACTACTGTTGAGTATAATTTATATTAGCTTGTTTTTCCTGGTGCTTAGTTTTATATAAAAACTAATTTGTTGATGTCTACTTATTATTAACAAGTTTTGTACTAGTTCATTCCGCTTCTCATAGTGAAGACTGAATATATTAATAAAATCTGAATAACTCAAACAAATTATGTAAAAGAGTATGAATAAATAAAGAGATGTTTATTTTAATGATCTCTTAATTTTCTTTGTTTAAAGATAAGAATGTTGTCTTAATAGAGTGGTTGAGGTGTAGTTTTGGTTGATGTGAAGTACGCATGTTGCTTAGTAACTTGGTATTTCTTTTCTTCTTGTCAAATAAATATTTATTATACCTACCATTAGCACCACATTTTTAGCTGTTTGTGGAAACAATAAAACTTCAATGAATAATTGTTAGAAAAACATTTTGTAAGAATTTTGTAATTTAACAGGCCTTTTGTCACAAGTCCATATCGTATACAACACTTGGCCAATAGAGTTTGACAACTTATTATAGTAAATAATATTGAGGAGCTCGATGGCGCAGTCGTTAACGCGCCCGGTCTGCGAGTGCTGAGATTAAGCAACTTTTGCAAAGGCCAGTCATCGGATAGGTGACCAAAAATTTATCATCTCGAGCTCCTCCGTGCTTCGGAAGGCACGTAAAGCCGTTGGTCCCAGCTGCATTACTAGTCGTTAACAACCACCAATCCGCACTGGGCCCACGTGGTGGTTTTTTCCCTATCCATCCATAGGGAAGGCTCGTGGCCCAGCAGTGGGGACATAAAATGAGCTGATGATGATGAATATTGAGTATACTATTATAACACCAAATGTTTTATTCTAAATATTTCCAGAGCAATCCTATAGTTTCAGTGAAGCAAGGCAAATTGAAAGGGTCAACACAAGAACTCTTTGATGGATCCACTTACTACAGTTTCAAAGGCATTCCATATGCCCAACCACCAGTTGGGAAACTAAGGTTTAAGGTAATATGTTAAAATATTATTATTTATTTACAAATATTATTGTCAAGTTGATTATTCAAACAAGTTAATTTATTAATTTTAAAATTCTCTAATGGTAGAGGCTTTAGCTCAGCAGTGGGATGGTATAAAATTCAAATAATTCAAATTCAAAATTCAAAATCATTTATTCAGTTTAGGCTACAAATAGCTCTTATGAACGTTAATATGCCATTATACCAATACCATATAAGGCTAGTAACGATCGCAAACACTACCTACCTACGTTAGAATATATTCCTTACAAATTTCTTTTTTTACTGTCACAGGGTAAAACAGTTAATAACTTTGTCTAAAATCTTTCAGGCTCCCCTACCGCCCCAGCCATGGTCGGGAGTACTAGAGGCCACGGAGCACGGGCCGGTGTGTCCCCAGTTCGACATGACGACCGCGTCTGTAGTGGACGGCGACGAGGACTGCCTGTTCCTGAACGTGTACACCAGGTCGCTGCAGCCGGCCAGCAAGCGGCCCGTCATCGTGTTCATACACGGCGGCGCCTTCATGTCCGGCTCCGGGAACGACGACATCTTCGGCCCGCGGTTCCTTCTGCAGCACGACGTCATACTAGTTACCATCAACTACCGGCTCGAGATGCTAGGGTTCTTGTGTCTCGACACGCCCGAGGTACCGGGCAACGCCGGCATAAAGGACCAAGTCGCCGCGTTACGCTGGGTTCAAAGCAACATCGAACAGTTCGGTGGCGATCCGAACAATGTGTGCTTATACGGCGAGAGCGCCGGCGGCGCGTCCGTCACCTACCACATGCTATCACCGATGTCTAAAGGCTTGTTCCACAAGGCCATCGCTCAGAGCGGCGTGTGCATAGAAGACTGGGCAAACGCACCCAACGCAAGGGACAGAGCTTTCCGCGCTGGCAAGATATTGGGGAAAGACACGAACGACACACGGGAATTGCTGGAGTATCTACAGAGTATCCCTGCGACCGACTTCGCCACCATGACGAATAAAGTAAAACTGAAAGATGAGTCGTACAGGGGTCTGCCGATACTGTTCACTCCCGTCGTCGAGAAAAGGTTCGACAACGTGGAACCCTTCATCGAGGAAAATCCCCTCGATATGGTTTTGGCGAGAAAATTCCACGAGGTGCCTCTGTTGATCGGCTACAATTCTCAGGAAGGCCTGATGAGTCTCAAGGATAGATTGAAAAAAGTTGACTTTTACAAAAACAACGCGGGCTATCTGGTACCTCGGGACATCGCCGACAAAGTATCCGACGAGAAACTGACCGAGCTGGGACAGCGCATAAAACGTTTCTATGTAGGCGACGGCGAGTTCGAAGAGGGGACTACGCAGGAGTTAATAAACTTCATATCGGATATTTTCTTCGTAGTCGACTCGCATCGGTTCGCCTATTTCTACACTGCTTCGGAGCAGCCCGTGTACATGTTCAGGTTCAGCTGCGACTCCGAGCTGAACGTGTTCAAGAACCTGCTGGGGTGGGGCGGCGTGCGCGGCGCGTGCCACGCGGACGACCTGTTCTACTTGTTCGACAACCTGCTGAACGAGGCGGCCTACGAGCGGCCGGCGGCGAGGCGACTTGTCTATACGGTCACCAAACTGTGGGCCGACTTCGCGAAAACTGGGTAAGTGCCAATCAATTAGGTACTGTACCTACCTACTAGTTGTTGAAAGGAGATGTGTCAAGTTTGTATGGACACTGGGTTAAGTTTTTGTACAGGTAAAATAAATTAAAGAAATTAAACAAATAAATCAATTACAATATTTAAAACAAACAAATAAACATTTATAAATAAAGCTTAATAATTTCATAATTTAGCTTTATTTTGTGGTTCAAAGCTTTTTAAAATACTATGTGACATTTCAAATTCAACAATGGCGAACGTCAATCAATATCATTTTGACTTATTATGAGTTTGACATCCTATCATGGCTTATTTTTATGTTTTGTCTCATTATCCCAAAATCTCCTATCCTAGTTTGTTTATGGCTAAACTTCTTCATACAAAAGTAGGGTCTAAATAGACGATATTTAAGTTCTAATGTCGAGTGGCGAGCGCGATCGAATTCGATCGGGGTTTGACGGAAGTTTGCCCGCGATCGGATTCGATCTCTTCCGCTTCAGTGAGCACCCGTATCCTGCTGAAAACTTTTTTTGTATACAAACATTGTCCTGACAATTTACGAACTACAAACAAAAAAAAACCAGCCAAATCGGACGAGCCGTTCTGAAGTGATGCCAGGATGCTCTGACATACATGTGGCAATTGATTTTTATTAGATTATAAATAAGCTCTATGGCGCAGTGGTAAACGTGCTCGGTCAGCGATTGCTAAAGTTAAGCAGCTTTTGCAAAGGCTGGTCATTGGATGGGTGACCAAAAATTATTATCTCGAGCTCCTCCTAGCTTCGGAAAGCACGTGAAGTCGGTCCCAAACTCCCGACTGCATTGGCGGTCGTGTACAACCACCGCACTGCACTGGGCACGCGTGGTGTCTCACGGCCCGTTCTGTAGTGCTTCTATCCATTAGGAAGGTTCGCGCCTCAGCATTTGAGGCACGAACTGATCTGTTAATGGTAAAACATAACGAGGTATTAACGTTATGTAATGATAAGTTACTATAACGAATTTTATGTTTCTCCTTTGTGGTATATTAATATAATATATTAATCTGTGATTGGTATCTATTAAAAAAAACGTATTTGTTTCAGAAACCCGACGCCTGATAACAGTTTAGGGGTCCAATGGCCACAGTACACTAAAGGCAATAAAGAATACTTAGACATTGGGTCCCAGCTAGTTCCCGGCGCGTACGCGGACAGAGACAGGATCGAGTTTTGGAATAAGCTTCACAGCGAAGTCGGCATTCCGAGTTTCACTAAGAGTAGTCTATAAAATGATCAAGATTGATCGTCGCTCTATAAACCACTCTCTTAAATACGACTTTACTCGTAATTTATCAAATATTAACACTATGGCTTGTAGTGTTGTCGCTAACACAAACTAGTCAATAATTCAATGTTAAAGTTATTTTTAATTTTATTTTTAAATGACAAAACTCGTATTTTTTGTCTTGTTCTGTAAGGTTGTTGTTGTTTTTTTTAATATTCATATTATTGATGATTAATTAACTTTATGGTCGTTTTACATCTGAAGTAGCTCTAAGGAAGTAATACTTAAAATAGTTTCTGTTGCATTTGGAAGTTTGCAAATCTGTCTGTCATGTAGAGCGCCAAAAGCAAAAATCTTAGTCCAATATTATAATATGTTAGTCACAGACTTGTCAGGGTAATACTTAGAGCATTAAATGCTTTAAGAGGTAATTTATAATACAAGGGAAAAGGATAAAATACTCGAGCACACAACGATAAACAGTAAAATTTTAAAGAAATTAATGTGGCTTTTGAATACTTATATTTTTTTATCTAGGATAGATTTACTTCAGTTCACAATTATCTCAAAGTTCAATTTTACGTTGTTTTATTAAGATCGTTTACGCCGCACACTAGCGCCACTATTGAAAAAAATAACATATCTAATCTATCTCTATCTAATCTATCTATATCTATCTAATTTAGCATTTTTACGGCACCTAATGAACACCTCACATGTTATGGTTTAGATAAATAAGACGTTACGGCCACTTTTAATTATAACGCCATATTTAACTAAACCTTAACATGTCAGGTGTTCATTAGGTGACGTAAAAATGCTAAATTGCTTCATTCAGATAGTTTGTTGAGCATAATTTGATTTCCTATCCCTAATTACTAGATATGTTTTTTTTTCATTGGCGGCGCTAGTGTGCGGCGTAAACGCTCTTAACAGAATTTCTCCAATAGCTACAGTAATGCCATCTAATGCCTTAGCTTCAACATTAAAGCATTTCTATTTATCCCAATGATGCCTAGATGGCGCTAGTGTTTTAGTATTTTATTGTTTATTTATTGCATCGATATGGTGTAGCTGTTATTATTGTTTATGTAAGTCTTTTACCCCCTGTATAGAATTAATAAATAAATGTTAAACATACCATTAAGTGGATTTGAAACACTAACAAAGTACTTACTCGTAACCGTTGAAGGTAGTAAAAACTTGTATTATTTGACACAGCGCCATCTAGTAACAGGTCTACAAAACTACAAAGTATGTACATAATATACGCGGTCATGACGCGATAAGTATACTTACATGGTTTTGTACATGTCTTTACCCTTTTTAAATAACGTCTTATAAGATTTATAGTTCTTTTTATAAATACTTTTTACATGAATATAAAAATATTGTACTACCTACTTAACGTTACAAATTACGAATAGTTCTTTTGCAAATGGCGCCTAACTTTTAGTACCTACTAACTTAACAAAATGGGGATTTTTATATTCGCAAAATCATGTTTAATATAGCTGTTAAATCATCATGAATTATGTTTCCTTACCTGTTGAAATATTCGGAACAACTTCTGAAAGTACTTATTATAAAGATGGTTACGATTTTTGTTTTAACGCAGGTATTGATGAATCAAATTCAATCAACAACATAATTTATAATTGTAAGTGAATAAAGTGTATTAAGATTAATATTTGTTACAATTTCAAATTATTTATTAATCATTAATAAATCTTGAAAAAAAGATAACCAACTGTTAAATTATTTATCAAAGCATCCGTAGTTTTATGGCTGTTCAGTGTTATTTTAAACGCTCAAAACGTAAATCTAGGTCTAGTCTATATTTACTTGGTCTACATCTTCATGTCTAGAACCTCGTGAGAACGGTTTGTAGTTGTTTGAGAATATAATATTTCTTACCACAACTGGGAAATGCTGTGAACTGACTGATGACACTGACATATGACACTGGCACCGGCGTTCGACAGAACCCAGTGGTCATTATTTTTGTCTTTAAATTGAAAACATCACAGCCACAGAAAGTAAATAAGGAAGATGTATATGTAAAAGAGCAAGGACTAATCCACCCAGTGTTTGAATCAAAGGTGTGGAATGCGAAAATGTAGTGATGAAAACAGTCTCACCCCCTTACCCCATAAGTTTGATGATGAATAAAATATTCTGATTGAATAAAAAGAAATGGATTATCAAAGTCGACGTGGTACCTTACTATTGCAGGCAGAGATGTTATCGTATATTTATCTACTCTCATGGTACACCACCGGGAACAGCTAATGTTAAGTTGGTGAAATAAACATCTATTGAAGACAAGCTAGTAAGTAAGTTGGGGTAAGACCGGAAAGGGGGCAAGATCGTATACATCAAAATTTGCCCCAATGCAACCGAATTTTTTCACGTTGGCAATATTGTGTACGACGCCATTTTGTTTTGCATCGACCTTCAGTTCCCGACAGCCGCTCCGACGAACTAGACACCTGTTAGGTGAATTTCAAAAAACAAGGTAATTTTTTGTGCTTTTTTCTTTCATCCGATCTTTCCCTTTTAATAATTTTTCCTTATTTTGACTAAAATACTGCTTATTTTGTTATTATATTGTCTCAATACTAAGTTTTAAGCAGCAAAAGCTAGGTTAATCTAATCAAAACACTCGTAGGTTCTTTATTAACTAATATCCGATGTTACCCCACACGGGTAAAGATCGGATAAGAATCATCCGGTCTTAACCAGTATAAAATGAAGCAGTGATTGTCAAACTTTAAACTTAAAAATACTAAAGAACTACTAATTTCTGTTGCTTAGGTGGTTTTTGTCTTATTATTTCATGAATTCAGATAGACACACGTACCTTTGTTTGAACGTCTAAGTATTTGTTTAATAAAGGTCATCGTAGGTTATTATAATTCTTTTTTAATTGCTTTATTGTCCAACTGCAGTTCAAAAGCCTCCCTTTTTTCCATTTTACAGCATAATTAAATATAACATAATAAAATACAGCATACATAAAAATTCAATTAATACAAAATAATTGGCGTGTACCTTTACTTCATACTCAAACTTCTAAGCTACTTTTATAAAATCTTACAAGATAATACTATTATTAATAAAAATATTTATTTACTTATAGATGCCGCGAAATTACACCAGAAAAACAACGCGAGCCATATCATACAGACAAGAAGACCTAGAAAAAGCTATAAATGATATAAAAGAAAATAAGCTCACTTACGCTGCTGCTTCCCGCTTGTACGGCATTCCAACATCTACCCTCAGTGATAGAGTTCTAAAAAAAACAGGAATCAAAAGCAATACACTCGGCAGGGCAACAGCAATACCAAAAGAATACGAAATCAGACTAGCTAATTGTCTCCGTGTTTTAGAAAAATGGGGGTGGGGATTATCCAGAGAGGAAGTTATGGACATTACTCAAGAATTTATCAACAAAAATAATTTGGATACCCCTTTTAAAGATGGGAGGCCAGGACCAGACTGGTTTATAGCTTTTTCTCAGAGGCATAATTTGTCCATAAAAACCCCAACCTGTTGAATACCTAAGAAAAAAAATGACAGACCCTTTCATAGTTAATGACTATTTTAATCTATTAGAAAATACTCTCCTAGAGTTAAATCTTTCAGATGATCCGAAACGCATTTGGAACCTCGACGAAACGTCCCTCTGCCTTGATCCCACGAAGACAAAAGTTGTGGGTGCCAAGGGGGCACCTTGCACGCGGACCACTTACGGAAGCGCTAAAGAAAATATAACAGTTCTCACCACAGTTAATGCAGCAGGTGAAAAGTTAGACCCTTTGATCGTTTACAAAGGAAAATATATGTATCAACAATGGATGGTGGAGAACCAGAATTATGATTTTCAGTTGGCTTATACCTCAAGTAAACGGGGGTGGATGGAGACCGAAATCTTCTATAACTACATGTCAAACGTTATCATTCCGAATTTGGGCGACAAAAGGCCTGTTTTATTAGTATATGATGGACATGTTAGTCATGTTGATGACAAGGTAGTGGCATTGGCAGTTGAAAAAAACATCACCATACTTAAGCTTCCACCACATACTTCGTACCTTTTGCAACCACTTGACCTGGCCGTTTTTAAGTCATTCAAGGCCACTTGGGATAAACAACTTGTTAAATGGCAGCGGCAAAATGTTGGGACCAAATTGCGAAAACAATTATTTGCCCAAATGTTTGCAGACGCATGGCAAAAAACAAAGCCTGAAGTCATTAAAAATGGTTTTAAGAAAGGTGGTATTTACCCATTTAATACCGAAAGATAAATTCGACCCTAGAGCTTACACACGGTGGCAAGAACACATATCTCAAAAAACTCTCAGACAACCTAAAGCCTTGAAGCAGCTATGTTTAGATGCCATTAACAAGCCCCATATTCAAAATAACAGTTCTGAATCTGATCTAAATACTAATGACGCCTTTTCTGAAATCCAATAATCATCTGCATTGAACCATAAAGACCCACTCATTTCCTTCGCAGAATTACTTCTGAAACAAGTTACGCAACAACAGAATACAAGCAATAAAATCGCTAATAAATTAACACGTGTTGCAAAAGGAGGAGAAGTAATCACAAAAACTTTCATAGACAAACAGAAAAAAAAGAACTAAACAAGGAAAATGAAAAAAAAAGTGACAAAACAATACAGCATATAAAAAGACAACCTCAGTCTAAAAAACAAAATGCCGATCCTGCTAAACCCGGACCCTCTGGAATTCAGAAAAAAAACAATCGGGAGAAAACTACAAGCCCTGCAGAGGTTTTGATAGATCACACAAATTGTAATCAATATACTACAGGAAAAGGAAAAAGTATAGGAAAAAAATCTCGAAAAGAAAAAGAAATCCTTACTTCCACCATTGTGGCAGATGGCGTGAATAATAATGAAAGTCATAGTGGACTAGATTTCAATGTTCAAAAGACGGATAAAAAAGGAAAGTCAAAAAGAAAAGGCAACTCAGTAAAAGATAACAATATAATATCTACCCAAAAAATAGCTGCAAAAAGAAAGGTAACAAAACGGGAGAGACATTCTAGTACTGACACGACAGTTGAAAGCGTTCAAATTAGTGTTCACAGTGATTCGGATTTAATAGATTTTTTAGTCGATGTAGAATTATTTGACTGTGATGTATTAAACGAAATCGACCTTACTATTTTTGAACCGGGAAAAGAGAAAATAGAGAAAGACATTACAGACCAAAACATTACAGATCAAAACGAGACCACCAAAAAATGCGACAAGATGGAAGAAAAAAACGACATATATTATACGAAAAAACAAACTATGACCCCTGAAAAATACGTAGAAAAAAGTCACCAAGAGTGCGAAAAGACAAATAATAAAGTGACTATATTATCTTCTATAAAACTGACACCTGAAAATCAGTCTTTAAAAAACTTTCTTATAAAACTCATGGATCTTTGCGATTAAAACCGATTGAAAAAGAAATAGATCTATTCATAAACTAGCTGACCCGGCGGACTTCGTACCGCTTTGACAGTTTCCATGACAACAAAAGAAACATTTTTTATTGGAAATTAATTTTTTTTTTCACTAATTTCCGTTACTTATTATTTATATTTCTCACCGTTTAAACCTTCCCTAAACTTCCACAAATATTTCAAAATCAAAATTAGCCAAATCGGTCCAGCCATTCTAGAGTTTTAGCCACTCAAACGAACAGCAATTGATTTTGATATACAGGGTGTTTGGAAGGTCGATGCAAAGCCTTAAGGGGATGTTAGTATGGACCATCTAGAACATTTTGAGCCACACTTGTCTTAGACCAAGTCTGTTATTATTATTATTTTTTGTTGAACTGCAATTTTAGTGCCAAAAATCCAAAATTTGCTAATTAATTGCTAACAACATTCAATTTAAGTTAAAATGTATATTTTTTACAATTTATTTTATTATTGTAATGTGTCTCTAATCGTATCGAAGCATTTTTGAAGCACCATTGTTACCAAAAAATAAAATTACAAGCCATTCAAAAGTGATAGAAAGTTTGAAAAAATAAATTTTCGACTTTAAATGTCAATTTAACAAAAATAAAGAAAATAGCTGCAGATGTTCAAACACATTTAAAAACATGCTAGGTTAATGCCCTTTCTTTTGAGATATCACTTACGCAGATATCTTTACCATTTCTTGAAATTATGGTGCTTAAACCAGTTAAGAGTGATAATATCGATTTTTAAGAAGATTAAAAAAATAAATTTTTGGTGATCTAACTTTAATTTTTATGTTCAAAATGTCGTCCACCATTACGAATACATGCTCGAGCATTTTTAGCATAATTTCTTGTTCCAACCGTTCAAACGCAGAATGGATTCTCTCCAATAAGTCCTCCTTCGTAGAAATTTCCGTCGTGTAGACAAGTTCCTTTGCCCGTTCCCATACAAAAAAATCTACCGGGGTTAAGACGCGTTAAGGGGGGCCTTAACTGTACGAGAATACCTCAATAATTGTTTTTCGGAGAGCTGGATCGGCAGAGACGGGCCAATTCCTTGGCCCGCAAGATCGCCTGACTTAACCCCGGTAGATTATTTTGTATGGGGACGGGCAAAGGAACTTTTCTACACGACAGAAATTTCTACGAAGGAGGACTTATTGGAGAGAATCCATTCTGCGTTTGAACGGTTGAAACAATAAATGATGCTAAAAATCAGCATGACTGAAGAAAACGTGCTCGAGCATGTATTCGTAATGGTGGACGACATTTTGAATATGAAAATTAAAGTTAGATTACAAAAAAAATATGTTTTTTTAATCTTAAAAATTGATAATTATTATCACTCTAACTGGTTTAAGCAAGAAATGTAAAATGTGAATTTAATTTCAAGAAATGGTTAGATATTTACGTAAGTGATATCTCAAAAGAAAGGGCATTAACCTAGCATGTTTTTAAATGTGTTTGAACATCTGCAGCTATTTTCTTTATTTTTTAAATTGACATTTAAAGTCGAAAGTTTATTTTTCCAAACTTTCTATCACTTTTGAATGGCCTGTAACTTTATTTTTTGGTAACAATGGTGCTTCAAAAGTGCTTCGATACGATTAGAGACACATTACAATAATAAAATAAATTGTAAAAAATAGACATTTTAACTTAAACTGAATGTTGTTAGCAATTAATTAGCAAATTTTGGATTTTTGGCACTAAAATTGCAGTTCAACAAAAAATAATAATAATAACAGACTTGGTCTAAGACAAGTGTGGCTCAAAATGTTCTAGATGGTCCATACTAACATCCCCTTAAGGCTTCATCTGCATCGACCTTCCAAACACCCTGTATATCAAAATCAATTGCTGTTCGTTTGAGTGGCTAAAACTCTAGAATGGCTGGACCGATTTGGCTAATTTTGATTTTGAAATATTTGTGGAAGTTTAGGGAAGGTTTAAACGGTGAGAAATATAAATAATAAGTAACGGAAATTAGTGAAAAAAAAAAAAAAACTAAAATTGCAGTTCAACAAAAAATAATAATAATAACAAACTTGGTCTAAGACAAGTGTGGCTCAAAATGTTCTAGATGGTCCATACTAACATCCCCTTAAGGCCTTGCACCCACCTTCCAAACACCCTGTATATAGATGATACTAACACTTATTCTAAATAGCTGTTGCCCGCGACTTCGTCCGCGTGAGCTAAAGGCTGTAGTCTGTACAGTTTAATTTTTATGTAGGTATCTATTTAAGCTTATTAGGGTATAATAAAATTATATGCATCGGAAATTTAGAAAATTGACATTGTATTTACCGACATACGTACATCTACTCACTCTTAATATCCTTTCAGCTGGGAATGCTGAGATAGACAAAGACAATCGATCTCCATTTAGTTTGGTTCTGGCATACTTCCTGTGCCTCCTTTACGTTCATCATTATTTTCATACATTATCTCTTATTTTTTCGACTATCATCTCTGCCATGTACATACATATATTCAGTTTGAAGCACAGAATATATGTACATACATATATTCAGTTTGAAGCACAGAATCGTCCCGTTCATACAGATTCTCACTCAGTTTCCCGTTTCAATTATCCCTCCACATACATTCAGTATACAACACCCGTTTCTCGGTGGGTTGCGCGTATTTGCTACGTCATACAAACCTGAAATGGGTTTACTGACGCTCAATTATATGTAATAAAATTGGTATTTTACAGCTCAGGTACTCGTCCGGAGTCGTCCTAGGCACTGGTGTATCTTAGCTAAAATGTGTCTACTGTTATACTGTCCAACCACGGACTTCAAAATATTTTTTGCCTTGTCCACCGAAGCTGGATATCGAGTAGCAGGTAGCGGTCCAGGATTATTGGTTGTCGGCCAGAAGGCACAAAAAACTATTTACCAACTATGTTCTTATTCGTAGATACAAATTATCAATAAATTGAGAACTGTAATAAATTATATTATTGTCTATTAGGTAATACAGTATAGTATTTTATGTTACATACTTGCGATAAATTTGAACTTCTTCGTGGCATCTTGTTAGGTAGGTAGCTTTTTAGAGGTAGATCACAGGACATAGAAAGAAGTTACCTCTAATTAAAAAAAAATCTGAAGTCCGTGCCTCTAATACAGTTGTACCCTGCAAACTTAAACATTTTTGCAACTCTGATACCAGAGGTAGCCATCGTCTTATGCGATAGAAGAATGGAAAAACCATTTTTCTGTAATCTAGAAGTATGTACAAAATTCATTATTTAAAGGTTTTATGATATTAAAATTGTTATGATACTTACTTGCTTATATTGTATCATTGCACACCGATTTATCCTATAAACATGTTAAGAAACCAAAGTAAGAAACCGCTTACATGTAAAATAAGTACTGAATTATGTGTTTAACTGCATCAAATGTTTCATAAAACTTTTACACAATGAATAAATCTTATTTGAAAATTAATAAGATCTGAATAAGTACTGAAATATTTAACGTACCTGCCTAAAATGTTTTAAAAAACTTTTACACAATGAATAATTAATATAATTTGCAAATTATTAATAAAATAAAAATAGGTACTTATTGCATTGCAAAACATCAAAATTTCCTTCTGTTCGTTTCAAAATTTGAGCGCCAATTTTTTTTTAAATTTTCCTGTTCTCGCGTTTTTTTTTTTTTTTTTTTTTTTTTTTTTTTTCACCAAATAGATTTAAAAAAATAACATTAAGTATTTTGGGCAACGACCCAAAGGTTTATACAGCCATGCTATGTAATTCAAGATATCTTCTATGTGCAATATTTTAAAAAATAGAGACATGATTTTGGGCAATGATACAAAGTTTTATACAGCCAAATTTAATGAGTAGGTAACATTTTTATGCATAACTAAAAAAAGAGATATTATTTTGGGCAACGACACAGAGGTTTATACCGCCAAATATAGGTAATGTTTTAACTTTTAACATTTCTGTGTATTAGAAAACTGCAATAAGCGCCGCGCGCAGGCGCGACTAAATAGCCATATTATTATTGGTTATTTTGGAAAATGAAACAAAAGGTGTACCTATGTACAGCCAAGTTTAATGATGTGCGTGATTTCGAGCTTGTTTTTATTTTCGGTTGCTGTACTACTGCGGTGCTAATGTTCGCTTAGGTGCCTCACAGATTTATAAAGGGTAGGTTTTACCTTAGAAAGTAACAAAACTTTTCTAAAATAATAACTCAACGAACGTATCTAACAGTTGGTCGCGTAAATACGTATATCAAAATTTGTTTAACATTTTTCGATTTGTATGTTATTCTCCGAAATTTTCTAACCATTTTGGTGATAACCGCATCAAAATCGGTATTCTCATGACAACAACTATCAATGACAGGCTCAAAAGGGCAAAGAACCCAGAGCCGTAAAACACGATAGCAATAGAGAGCCAGAGCCTCAAATGCCAGAGCCGTAAAACTCATTAAAAAAAAATCCCCTATGTTACATAATAAACAACAGTTGCCAAGCAACCAAGGATTAAATCCCGGTTTAGACCAAATCAAAATTTAACAATTTTCGAGTATTTATGTAGCCTATGTTATTCTCCGGAATTTTCTTAGCATTTCGGTAAAACTCAAGTAGTTCTCAAGTTTATCCACTTCAAACAAACAAATAAACAAACAAACAAACAAACAAACAAACAAACAAACAATTTTTTTTTAAACTATTCTATCGTGTTCCGTAAGTGATTTTAAGGCAACCTGTGTAATTTTTTTTTTTATATCTTGCAATTACAGATTTTTTTATCCCTACGTTCTTATTATATGTATAGATGTACCAAACAAGAAACAAAAGAAAAATGAAGTTCCTGAAACCATATCAGAAGATAAAACAACAAAAAATGACAGAAATATGCATCAAGAGGACGAAGAATGTTTAACTGAAGGTTACAAATACCAAATTGGAGATACAGTTTTAGTAAGGTATTTTAAAAAGATTTGGAAATATTACGCAGGCGTCATTGAGAATGTCAAATTCAAATTCAAATTCAAATTCAAATTCAAATTCGAAAATCATTTATTCAGTTTAGGCTACAAGTAGCTCTTATGAATGTCGCTATGCCATCGGTTCGTAAGTCTACTCTGGGCGGGAGATCTTGCACTGAGAAGAACCGGCAAGAAACTCAGCAAGTGTCCAGCTCTTTTCTCCCTTACAGCGTCAAAAAAAATAAAAATTGGAAAATGCCCTATCATAGCAGGACACTTTCCATTACAAATAAACACAAAAAATATAGAAGACAACTACAACATGTAAAAAAACAAAACAAATAAACAAATCTAATATATCAAATTTACATCTGGTATAAGTTAAATTTCCACAATGTCATACAGTACCACTACAGTACTCTAATAAAAGTCAAAAATTGTTTAAGAAAAAATCAATTCCATCAAGAAATCAGACACTATATTTTTAACTATCCCGAAAATTCCAGATCGAGATTGTGTACCCAATATTAACATAGTAAAGGTAATAAACCTTCTGCAAATAAAAGAAAATCCAGCAAAGTTTACACTTATGAATGATAAGGACGCAGTTTACTTCTAAAATTTAGTTTCCGATAATTATATTAAGTACTGATATTTACAGATCTCAAGTCGATTTAATTTGTTTTGGATCGATAGTACAATGTGATATCTAATGTTCCTACTTAATCGTTAAGTTTTATGTGTAGGTTTATAGATTTTTGATATTTGTACTTTTTATACTTTTATTTAGTAATTATTAGGTATACGGATAAAAACGTACTGCTAAAAAAGCCTCTAAGGTTAATGTTAATTAGGTAAAGTTGTCAAGACATTGATTATGAACCAAACTAATCCAACCAAAAATTTGCTTTAATGCAGCCTAAAGTATCGTAATTCATTTTAAAAACAAAAACGCATATTTTTGCTAAATGTTGCTTAAGCTTAGTTACTTATAAGCTGAGTTAATTAGTATTCTGTGCTAGTTAAAAAAAATATTGATGTTTTATGTTTTTCAAATTTTATTTTATAGTTAAAAAAAATTTAGTTACTCTTAGCTTAAACAATCTTCGAAACTCTTTAACAATATCTTGGGGAACTGAATTTTGTTTTTTCTTTATAATAATTCGTGACTCAACAATGTACCTATGATTATTAACAAAATTGATGAAAAACTGGATTTGTGATTCAATAAAACTTCATTTATTTATAACTTTAAAGATTACTTATTCCGATCACCTCCGTGCTCATTTATCATATTTAGACCTTGAACGTTAAGTATTTTTGCATCAAACTCATCATTCACACCTTGCCCATTTTTGGAAACTATTGGGAAAAGAAACCGACGATGTTGAAGAGTTACTACAGTTTCTGCGTAGTGTTCCTGCACTTGATATCGCAAATGTAACAAGGGCATTACAAACATTGGACGAGTCATATAGGTCAGTTACAGCAATCAACTTTGCTCCGGTTATAGAGAAAAGATTCGAAAACGTAGAACCTTTTTTAACAGAATCACCTTTAGAGATGCTGCTGACCAAAAAATCAACGAAGTTCCTTTGATTATCGGCTTTACTTCGGAAGAAGGTTATTCGTTTGTTTTAGAAAGATTTAAGAAAATAGATATTTACAATAAAGACTTGCATTACTTGCTTCCTGGTGACTTCGTCCAAAACTTGTCTGCAGATAACATAACTAAGTTCGGGGAGCGTATAAAACGTTTTTACGTTGGTGACGGCAAGTTCAGCATTGAGACGACTAATGCAGTTACTGATTACATCGGGGACAACTATTTCATTGCCAACACTCACCGATTCGCATATTTCTATAAAAAGCGTATTGGGTCAACGAAACCAGTGCACATGTACAAGTTCTGCTGCAACACACGACTAAATATTAAAAATTGGCTCGATTATCAAAATAAGAAAGGCGCCACTCATGGTGATGATTTATTTTATCTTTTTGAAAATAAGTTTAACGAAAGAACTTATGCTGATCAAAATGAGGCAAGGGAACTAGTTTATATGATGACAAATTTATGGACAAATTTCGCTAAAACTGGGTTGGTATCAATAATATTTTATGTTAGGTCATTGGTTGGTATAGACCATTTTTACAGGCTATTAATCTAAGGTTTAAATATAATTCTGTAACAAAGAAACTTAATGCTAACCTACCAGTAAAAGTTCAGAAAATATGTATAAATTACTTAAAATATAAGTAAAAGACGATTTGGGTGTTGGGCAAACAGTTTGACATTTAGTAGTTTTTGATGACAGCTTGTTTTTTCAATACGGTGTGCACATCCGCTTGCTCGTAGCGTTGCTAAGAAGAACTCAAACTAACCAATGCCTTATATATATAAAATATGTCCATACTAGTTAATAATAATATGGGCGACCAATTTATCTCGAGGTCCTTCATGCTTTAAAAGTACTCTAAGCTGTTAGTTTTCTTTGTTATCGTAAAATGGCATTCGCACCGGCCCGTATTGCCAGCTCGTGTTGGTAGATTTCTTTATCATCATCATCATCAGCTTACTTTATGTCTCCACTGCTGGGGCACAAGCCTTCCCCATGGATGGAGAGAGAGACATGCAATAATTTTCAAAGTTTATATGTAATGACTTCCGTAGCTTTATTAAACTATCAGTTTTGAATTAAAGGAAAACGAAATTCCATCCTATAAGCAATTGTTTTAAAATTTCGGTAAAAGCTTAAGAAATTGGGTATTTTTGTAAAAAATCTTAAAATTAAAAAATATCGAAAACTATTAACTTTCGGCCATCTATATGGTAGGTCAAATTTCTTGTAATTTGGCTGCCCCATCACGTCCAGCCAGGAATACGTCGAGTTTCCAGTAACCCTGTATAATGCGTTTACTCTGTGCAAGAGCGGGGAGTTGAAATGAGTCTGCACGTTGGCGTTTTTGATTAAGAGTTGATTAATTTATATTATTTTTTATTTTATTTACATTAGTAAAGTTACATTACTAAGGAGTAATTATACAGCAAACCAATTACGATAGGTATATCGTAATTGGTTTGCTTTGGATATTGGATAGGTATATCCAGCTCATAAAAGCTAGCATCGATCACATAGTTGAACCACTTGTTCACATAATAAATCTTTCTTTTGAATCTGGTATTTTTCCGTGGCAGCTAAAGAGAGCTTTAATAAAAACCTATCCACAAAAAGGGCCCTAGAAATGCATGCCTTGCCTAGTGCGTTGGGTTGTTACAGACTGCCAATGTAGCCGGAACCTACGGCTTTACGTGCCTTCCGAAGCACAGAGGAGCTCAAGATTATAAATTATTCACCAATTTAGTCACCGATGATTGGCCATTGCGAAAGTTGCCTAACTTTAGCGATCGCAAGCTGAGAGCGTTCACCGCACACCTCACTATAGCTCAGCTGCGTCTAGGTACTATATAGTCATACATACGTCATCGCGACACGACAACGTCTGCACGTACAAGTTACCATTGGTCGAAAAAATAACTGGAAAGTTATTTAAAATAACAAAAAAGTGAAGTAATTGTGCACTTCTAACTACCTGAAGTCTTAAGTTTGTGATCGTATACGGAATTCATAACGAAAATACAGTTATAATAGTGATTTTAACTTAAATCAAAGTGATTCGATGGTGTAAAAACATAAAGTGAGGGTGTGTTTAGAATAAAAAATATTGTTCTCGATAACCCAAAACCACCTATCGAACAAAACTCACATAATCGCTTTGAGCTTACATAAATTTTCGTCATCATCGAATCTAAGCCAACTGGCGCAGCGGAGCACGTCGTTAGATTGTACCCGAGAATCGTGGTTCGAACCCTCTGCCGGCCGCTACGTCACTGAACTTTTTAATTTTATTTTTATGATTTTTTGGAACAACGGACTTATTTATCTATCATTTTTGAATTTTAGTGATAATTGTTTTTCTTTTCTCAGCAAAAGAAAAAAAAAATTATAAATTTTATTTTTTAATTATTGTTTTTCCGGAACAATGGTTTTTAACTGTGGAGGTTGTAAAGAAGAAATTAAGCGACAGAGGGTAAAATGCCCAAACTGCAAGAGTAACTTTCATCAAACATGCGTCAATTATTTAAATACTAAGCCGTTACCATCTACAAGAGTTGCAGAGGGATGGTTATGCCCAGAGTGTTGCGCTAAAGCGAAACGTGGCGGGGACAATTCATCCACTCCTGTCAAACCTATGCCAATGGCAACGCCTGAAAACCAACCTAGTGATGGCGAAGACGACAATGCTGAAGGCACTGGCGATACTTTGGTTCTTAATTATGCAGATCATGAACAGCTCAAGTCTCTAAAAAATGATATTATATTCGCATTAAAATCAGAGATCCCTAAGCTAATACGAGACCAAATGAAAATTGTGCTTGCCCCAATTACAGATCAACTTAAAGACCTGCAGATCTCGCTTTCATTTCTTAGTGAAAAATACGATGAATTCAATACTAAAGTGGAATCATTAGTAATAGAAAATAGATGTCATGAAGATCATCTTAAATTAAATCGTACAGATATCAATAAGCTAAGTGAGAAAATAAATTTATTTGAACAACAAATGCGAGAATCTAACATGGAAATAAATGGTGTCAATGAAATGCGGTCTGAGAATTTATATACAATTGTAAAAGGAATTGCGAAAACTGTATCTTATAAACTTGATGACAGTGATATGCTGAAGGTCACAAGAGTTGCAAGATTCAATAAAGAAAATAAGAAACCTCGTACCATCGTCGCCAAACTTAAAAGCTCCAGATGTCGGGATGAATTTATATCCGCCGTGTTTCGCTACAATAAATCTAACCCCAAAAACCGAATAACAATTAACAACCTCAAATATTGGCATTTCGGGAGATGTGTCTGCTATTTACGTGGCCGAGCATTTTATCACCCTTGAACAAGGCGCTGCATGCTGCTGCTCGGCTTAAAGCCAAAAAGAAGCAGTACAAGTTTGTATGGGTTCGTGACGGCCATAATTACGTTCGAAAAGACGAGAACTCGCGATACATCCTAATAAGAAATAATCTATCACTAGTAGTTTTTTTTTTTCTTTTTTTGTTTTTGTTATTGATAGAGTTTTTTTTTTCTGTATTCTGTTAAATTTTTAATGGAACTAAGTATATATTTCCAAAATATAAGAGGCATGAAAAGTAAAATATTTATAAAACTATTTTGGGTTGCAATTACGACATTATTTGCCTATGTGAAACATGGTTGGATGAATCAATATTTTCATCGGAGTTGTTTGATGAACGACATCGAGTTGTTAGGCGGGACCGTGATTTTTCTTTTAAGGAAAAATACAACAAGACACATGGTGGTGGAGTGTTGATAGCTTTATCGAGGAGCTTAGATTTTGAACTACGTCAGGGTTGGAATGACAGTATTGAGAACTTATGGGTTAGCGTTAAACTACGAAACTGTAACATCAATATCTGTACCGCTTACATCCCTTCCTATATTCCGAATGAAATATTTGAATCTTTTCTAAACCAATGTCAAAGACATAATAAGTAGATCTTCCCCCTCTAAGACTATAATTTTAGGGGACTTTAATATACCTAACGTGCAATGGGAAAATTCATGTATATATGCAGCTACTTATAGTAGTTTAAGGCACTCTTATCTCTGCAATTTTATAGATTCAACGGGTTTTGGACAATATAACTTTATTTTAAATAGTGTTCGGAATGTGTTGGATTTGGTTCTTACTGATTTTGGTTCTTGTGAGGTTGAACGCGCTTTTGCTATTAGTCCTGAAGACGTTTACCACTCGTCCCTACAAATTCTAATTAAATTGGACTGTGGAGTGCTTAAAGAAAACAACTTGATACCAAGGTTAGACTTTAGAAAGACAAATTATGAAAAATGCATATCAGATTTTAGCAAAATTCCATGGTCACATCACTCAAATGCACTAAACTGTAATGATTTTCTTCAATATTTTTACAATCAGCTTTGGAATGTTATTAATAACTATACGCCGTCTTCTAGTAGGAAGGGTAATCGCTATCCTCCGTGGTTTTCCAGAGCCCTAATTAGAACTTTAAAAGAGCAGAACAAATACCACCGCCGCTTCAAAAGATATCATAACCCACGTGATTACGATACATACTCTTATCTGAGGAGTCGCGCTAAGCTGTCATTGAGTCAGTGTTTCAAGACTTTTATTTCCAAAATTGAAACTAACCTTACAGGCAACATTAAAGCTTTTTGGAGGTATACTAAAACTAAACGCATAACTAACGATATCCCAAGGTCAATAACTTATGAATCGCGTACAGCAACTTCCAGAATAGATGTTGTGAATCTTTTTTCCGAATATTTTTTCTCTGTATACAGTTCAATTGATTCTACTTCCAATGATTATGTTCCATCGTTTCCTCGCTCAAACTACAGCTTGTGCTCATTATCGATCTCTTCGCATGATGTTCTTATGTTACTTTCTAAACTGGATATAAAGAAGGGATCAGGACCTGATAATGTTCAGGTTGTACCTATCAAATAAATAAATAAATAAATAAATAATACCTGTAGTGGTCGGTCGCTATACGAGATTTTTGGATATCTATACAAAACTATGTGTCTTGGGTGCTAAGTATTAGCTATGAGTCTAAGACATACAGGGAAGATTTGCTTCACAGTAAAGTTGGTTCCAAAACTCTATTCTGTCTCTATCGGCATACATGCCCGTAGTCAACTGTCGGTCGATGTTCAAGAATTCTTTCTTGTCTACCGTGTATTGCGGCCACAGCACCCCCAAGTGATTGTCCGGAGTGGGATTCCTGAAACATACATATAAACTTTGAAAATTATTGCATGTGTCTCTCTCCATCCATGGGGAAGGCTTGTGCCCCAGCAGTGGAGACATAAAGTAAGCTGATGATGATGATGATAAAGAAATCTACCAACACGAGCTGGCAATACGGGCCGGTGCGAATGCCATTTTACGATAACAAAGGAGACTAACAGCTTAGAGTACTTTTAAAGCATGAAGGACCTCGAGATAAATTGGTCGCCCATATTATAATTATCTAGTATGGACATATTTTAGATATATAAGGCATTGGTTAGTTTGAGTTCTTCTTAGCATCGCAACGAGCAAGCGGATGTGCACACCGTATTGAAAAAACAAGCTGTCATCAAGAACTACTAAAAGTCAAACTGTTTGCCCAATAACCAAATCGTCTTTTACTTATATTTTAAGTAATTTATATTTTCTGAACTTTTACTGGTAGGTTAGCATTAAGTTTCTTTGTTACAGAATTATATTTAAACCTTAGATTAATAGCATGTAAAAATGATCTATACCAACCAATGGCCTAACATAAAATATCACTGATACCAACCCAGTTTTAGCGAAATTTGTCCATAAATTTGTCATCATATAAACTAGTTCCCTTGCTTCATTTTGATCAGCATAAGTTCTTTCGTTAAACTGATTTTCAAAAAGATAAAATAAATCATCACCATGAGTGGCGCCTTTCTTATTTTGATAATCGAACCAATTTTTAATATTTAGTCGTGTGTTGCAGCAGAACTTGTACATGTACACTGGTTTCGTTGACCCAATACGCTTTTTATAGAAATATGCGAATCGGTGAGTGTTGGCAATGAAATAGTTGTCCCCGATGTAATCAGTAACTGCATTAGTCGTCTCAATGCCGAACTTGCCGTCACCAACGTAAAAACGTTTTATACGCTCCCCGAACTTAGTTATGTTATCTGCAGACAAGTTTTGGACGACGTCACCAGGAAGCAAGTAATGCAAGTCTTTATTGTAAATATCTATTTTCATTAATCTTTCTAAAACAAACGAATAACCTTCTTCTGAAGTAAAGCCGATAATCAAAGGAACTTCGTTGATTTTTTTGGTCAGCAGCATCTCGAAAGGTGATTCTGTTAAAAAAGGTTCTACGTGTTCGAATCTTTTCTCTATAACCGGAGCAAAGTTGATTGCTGTAACTGACCTATATGACTCGTCCAATGTTTGTAATGCCCTTGTTACATTTGCGATATCAAGTGCAGGAACACTACGCAGAAACTGTAGTAACTCTTCAACATCGTCGGTTTCTTTTCCCAATAGTTTACCTAATCTGAACGCTCTGTCCTTCGAATTGTATCCGGTTAACCACCTCTCAAGACACACGCCACTCTGCACTATTGCCTTCTGAAATAGTCCACGAGACATGGGAGATAACATATGTAATGTGACGGCTGCGGCGCCAGCGCTTTCGCCAAATATTAACACATTATTTGGATCACCTCCAAACTGTGCTATATTTTCTTGGACCCAACGTAGAGCGGCAACTTGGTCCTTTATTCCGGCGTTACCTGGCACCTCAGGCGTGTCAAGGCTTAGAAATCCTAATACCTCGAGCCTGTAGTTAATGGTGACTAGTATCACATTCTGTTGCACCAGATATCTTGGACCGTAGAATTCATCGTTACCTGAACCAGATAAATATCCCCCGCCGTGTATGAAGACCATTACAGGCATCATTGCATTAGGTTCTAGTGATTTTGTGAAAATGTTTAAAAACAAGCAGTCTTCACTTCCTTCTACTAAGTACAGTTTAGTCATATGTAACTGAGGACACGGTTGTGAATAGTTCTTGGCATTATAAAAGCCTGTCCACGGCTGCGGTGGCAAGGGTGCCTAAAAGAAAAAAAACTTGTGATTTTTGGGACTACAATGTCTGATAATTATTATTAACGGTATTATTACCGTTATGTTTTTGTTTTGTTTATAAGTGATAATAATAGTTTAAAAAGTTATACAATTTCGGAGACTATAATTATTATCGATAATACTATTCGGGTAAAAATTACCTCTTAAGTTATTTCAATGGTGAATTACCTCTCCTAAGTTAGCAGCAAAGGAATCGATGTAAACCTTTTGATTCAAAGGTGACTGCAGGAATAAGGAAAGGAAACATTCTTCATATTCCTCATTTCCTTATATCTTTCCTTATTTATGTTGTAAAAACAGTTGTAAAATGTTTAATAAAAATATTTGAATGAGTTACTTGAAATCGAAGTTTTCCTACGGGTGGCTGAGCATACGGAATTCCTCTGAAGCTGTAGTAGGTTGATCCATCTAACAACTCCCTTGGTAAGCCTTTTAGCGCTCCCTGCTTCACAGTTGCTATTGGCTGCAGATAGTAAGTATGATGATGATGATAGTACTCTATCCCAACTTAATACTTTAAGTCGATGTTTGTTTTTGACCAAAAGACATAATGATTTTGTACTATTGCGTAGGTATATGATGTTGAATAGGATGGCAAACATTGCTTCGATGAATCGAATCGAATCGAAACGCACAAAAGACATCAACTTATTTTCATACATTTTTGGTCCAAATAAAGTGTGCGCCAAATAGAAAAAAATGCTGTATTCATTTACGCTCATTTCCTATATTCTATCTGACTGTTGTTTTGCTTACTGGAGTTAGAAATTTTACATAATTTGTATCGAGCTTATGTCAAATTTGTATCTATAGTAGGCAAAACAACAGATAGATAGATTAGTGGGAACGGGCGTTAGAGCTTGTCCGTCTTATCCATCTCCAGAATATAATATATACCTTAATGTGTATTATTGATGGTGATTTTATTTTTTTAAGACCAACAAATGATGAGGAGCTCGATGGCGCAGCGGTTAACGCGCCCGTCTGCGAGTGCCGAGGTTAAGCAACTTTCCCAAAGGCCGGTCATCGGATGGGTGACCAAAAATTTATCATCTCGAGCTCCTCCGTGCTTCGGAAGGCACGTAAAGCCGTTGGTCCCGGCTGCATTAGCAGTCGTTAACAACCACCAATCCGCACTGGGCCCGCGTGGTGGTTTATGGCCCGTTCTCCCTAACCATCCATAGGGAAGGCTCGTGCCCCAGCAGTGGGGACATAAAAATGAGCCGATGATGATGATGATGATGATGATGACATGAACAGTTCCAACAATTTTATCAAATATATTCAAATAAAAGGAGGAGATAATTGCACGGATTAAAAAATAAACAAACTAAATCTTACCTCGTCAGATTGCCCTGATGAAATAAATGTTATAAACAGCCACGACTGATAGAGCGGGGAATGTGCGCCATTCTGCAAACAACGAATGAATTACATAATTATTAATAATGAATTTCTATGTCAGTTAACAGCCTTATATATAAACGTTAGTTAAATTTTAAGTAATGCTTATCAGTTAATTAAGAATATTTCTTACTCATAAACGTTGTTTAACTTTAACTAGTGCTTAAGAATGATTTAAACTAACTTTCAAATTAAGTTGCGGCGGACCCTTGTTTAAGGGTGCGCCGTCCGTAAGTGACAAGTGTCATATGTTTTATTTGAAATGTCGTCGTCCATATTTATTTGATGCTGCGCGGCCATACTAATTTTGTATGGGGAATTTAAGGTGCTTAATAAAAAAATATTATTTAAATAACCACTTGATGAATCAAAAATGTAGTCTAGCAATTTGTAGTTTATCCATTGATGATTGTTAAGACAAAATCAGAGGTACAATAATTTAGATAAACTATAAGAAATCTACTAAACGCCGCCACTCGATGATCTTTGCCCAACTTTAAATGATATTGTAGAAAAAACTATAGCGTGTTATGAATTTATGGTTCTGACAAATTGTAAACACGTTCCCTATGATACTAAATATATATTTAGTTCATTTAATATGATAGTATTTTCAATTATATTTACTTAACCGTAACTGCATTTTTGGCATTTTTTGGTCGGCCCACCCTTAACTACTTTAAGTAACAAAATGGCGGTTGTTTAACAGCTGATCTGAGTTGAGTTGCATGGACGATGGCATTGTGTCCAATACCATGGCCATGGCCATGGCACGCTCCATGGCCCTTTGTGCTACAACTATTCTCTCTCTTCTAAGATCTCCTTACTTTAAAAATAACAAAATAAACATTGTACCAATATAATACAACGGACGGATGGTAATTTGCTAAATTACTCAATCATATATCTTACTGTTTCTACGTCACCAACAAATTAAATATATGGGCCCTCGTATTTATCTTTAGTAGGTTCAAACTACAGAAATTAACTTCTTTAAACTTACAAAATTAGATAAACAAAGCCGTACTTAATTAAATGGCGGGCCGCGGCTGTCACTGCTATCAGTGTGACAATGTGAAATGGTTGAAAAATTACGATGAATAATGTTTATTCGAACGGCTTAGTGTCTAATTAGTTTCTTTTTTTGTTTTTCTATTAATAATATCATGAATTTATATCGCTTAACTTTATTTCATTACGAAAATTCTAATTTATACTCTTACGGTAGATATTGTTGTAGGCGGAAGATTTTTTCGAATACGGAGAATTTGCTGTAATTACGTTGCACTTGGCAACATTATCACATAACAACGTGGTGACGTTCTTCGGATCATGTACGGATATTTTCTTTTTGTCTATGAAAAAACGATAGAAATTCCTTTGCCGCTACGTATATTAAAAAATTAAAGTTAGTCACGGTGAGTTTACATATTCTAAGGTAAGTACGTAATGATATTAAGTTTCTCCCCGCCCAAAAAAACTTCGGTGACGCTGAAAATGCCGTTTGAGGCCATTATTAAACACTCTCTAAAAACCCTACAGAATTTATGTTTTATTAAATGCCCAATACAGGTAAGTGAGTTTTAATATCTCGTTCTATTTAATAAGTAATTTTTAAAGACTGATACTAGTTAACTTATGAATTGGAAGGCCCACAGGCGTGGATTGCTTGGGCATTAAGTAGTCTTAATCCGGCACTGAGAAACATTATTGTGTTTCTCAAACATAAAAAATATTTCAACTAGCTTAATAATTAATAATATTTCAAACAACTTTTAAAACTATCGGGTTAGTCCATCTAAATATACTATTAGTTACACAACATAACAGAATGCACGAAAAAAGTCTTATTACATAGTCACTAACATTAGAGTAATTATCAACGGGATTCATCATGATAAAGACACCAAAAAGTATCGTATATAATAATCCCATAAATCAATACTCCAATAAAAATCAATCTAAACAATGGCGTACCATTATATCAGCAGCGCCGGCGGCCGGGGCGGTGGGGCGCTGCGGCGGTTCACGTGATGCTTTGCTGACGCAGGAGGCTTGTGCGCACCCAATATGGCCGTCGCGGCTATTTATGCTGTTTACACACAATGTGTTCACAACGTTGATCGATGGTACATAATCATCACTCGTATACTTACATAGCCACGCGCTTTACGGCTGCTTTGAGGTGTAAAGTAACAAAAAAAGCGTACCCGTATGTATTCGATACTATAACAATTAGTACTCGTTACTATCGTATCGTTACGTTACTCGTTACTTCTGATTAACATGCTATATTATGTGTGTTAGAGCAGCAACGAATCGAGTCGTATAAAACGATTCATATTGCAAACGCGTAGAGTAGAACAAAAAAAAAAGTGAAAATACGCAATAATAAAAAACAAATAGTAGATTGTACAACAAGAGCATAAAACGAGCCATTTTAATATTTGCGTGTTATTTTTTTTACGTAAATGCACGTCCGTATTAATTGTAAATTTGTATATAAATAGTAATACATAATTATGTCGTAATTAAATTAAGATATAATTTAAATCTTATAAAAATATATCAATTAAATGAAGGTGTATTTAATTGTGTATGTGGCTGTAAGGCCTAATTGCCTTAGTCTTAAAAGAAGAAATTACTTTATGCACAAGAGCATAAAAACACATTTTATGCAGCCTTCTCTCGACATAAAGAACAACTTTACGAGCATGAGAAGTGAAAAAGATATTTATTTCTAATTTGTAAAAAATACTTTCTTACCTTGTTTCTGTTCCAATCTCAAACTTTTTCTACACACACCATTAGTAACCAGTAAAAAACTTGGATGACGAATTTCCAAATTATACTATTTTTTTATACTTACTTACTAAACAAACGTCAAACATCATTCTTTGTGACGTACTTTTTTAAATTCACCGAATAAGCGCGCGCATGCATAACACATACGATCAGCAAACATTTCAATACACGCATCAACGGTACTTGCATGAACTGAAACAGTGTAGGTACCCATACTACGAAAAATGCGAGTAACGAAATGCATTCGTGAGTAACGTTTCGTTACTCGGTACTAGATGGCGCACCCGTTACTCAGTAACGAATACATACAGTTTGCTACAGCTCTAGTTAGCAGAAATCGTTGAAAAAGTGAATGGTTTATATTTTTACCATACAAGGGTTGTTCGTCTGTTGCGTCATCAAGTGCCAACAAATGCTCAGGGTTCAACTCTGGCGTTTCATTCAGTTTAGACTCTGGTTTAATTAACGGGAGTGCCTCGTCAACATCTTCTTGTGGGGGTACGTCTGTTATGAGACGGAATTTGCGATTAGTATCGTGACAAATAGCATTTCACGACCTCCTTGGTCGAGTGGTTTGCACACCGGTTTTCATGGTGCCGCCATCTCTGAGGTCCCGGGTTCGATCCCCAGTCGGATCAATTTAGAAATACCTGTTTTTCTAAATTTTTTCGGGTCTGGGTGTTTCCTATGTATAATAAGTATGTATTTAAGTAAATTAAGTATGTTTATCCGTTGTCTAGTTAACCATTTTAACGAGTTTCTTAAGGAAGCTTTTCTTGGGGCTAGATAATTGGTGTGAGTGTGGGAAACATTTATTTATTTATTATATTATTTAAATTATACTCGCGTTCGACCCGAACGCCGGGGTCGATCACCCGGTTTATTTTTACGCATCATGCTCAACCTTAGTGATATCTTCAATGTGATACTTTTTAAGGCAGCTTAGAGATGCAGCTATGAATTTATTTTATATTATTTTATATTATCTTATATTCCCCAATCAAAATCGCGGCAAAAAGGAACAATCGTGGCGTAAACATGCTAAAGACTCAGTTCTCTAAATTAAAATTTGTTACATCAGGTCCACACTCAATGGTTGTAAAAATCTACAATCACTTATCTAATGACATAAAAGAAATAAAAGGAATGACACAGTACATAACAAACTTAAAAAAATATCTTATTAATAAAAGTTACTAATAATATAAATGAGTTCTTTAATAATAAATTTTAACAATAATTTTAAAAGGCAATATTTTACTGTAATTTAATTTCATAAATATTTTATTTTATTGGATATGAGATAAATCAATTTAAATTTAAGTAATATTTTTAATGTATCATGCATGACATATAAGACAATAATTTTTATTTTTATTCTCAGTTTTTATTTTTATTTTTCATTGTTATTATTTATTTTTTTATTTTGTAATGAATATTATCTTATAATAATTCGTAGGTCAATATAATTATATAATGGTATAGATATAATAATTCATAATAATGTAACAGCCATGTATTACAATTTTTAATTATTAATTTATTTAATGTTAAAATGTATAATACAGTATTTAATAAGCTAGCTATACTCCCTCTGTTTGCTATGCCCTTACGGGGCGCTACATTATTTATTTTAACACCTTTTGTACCTATTTGTTTAATTACTATGTACACCAATGTGACATGCAATAAATAATTTGAATTTGAATTTCCACAGCACTGTAGTTCGTGGTAAAAAATTACGTGAGAAACGCACAGTAGTAGATCGCCATCCAACAAGATGGTGTGGATGGAAAGACAGTCGATTGCGTGTAGTGCGGTGGAGGAAATCAGCGGCAGGGATCAAACCGAACATTTCCTCAGAGCACTCCCCACGATAAAGGCGATAAAATATACAGAGAGACGCAACGTCTCTCCAAAGGGCCAGTGGATCGAGCCAACCAGAGGTTACCACGTCTTCGACAATTCAAACAGCTCTGTTGCAGCGTTGAATGCGGTCAACGGGAGGAGTTGGTACTGGGGCGCTCCCATAGGTGGGAACAGTATTCCATGAGGCCTGACCTGCTTTGTAAAGCTGTAAGTGATGGGTCAGCGATGTTGCAGGGTAGTGGAACCATTATTCGACCCTTTAAACTCTGTGTTTGACAATGTTTAGGTCACCCAAAACCAAAGTTGATTTTCATTGAAATTGTACGATTTGACAACTAGAAAGCAGTTGGTCTGTAACCAATCCTACTAATATTAAAAAACGTAAAAGTTTGTAAGTATGGATGTTTGTTACTCTTTCATGTAAAAACTACTGAATGGATTTAAATGAAATTTGGCATACAGATAGTTTATAGCCGGGAATAACACATAGGATACTTTTTATCCAGATATTCTTACGGGAACGGGAACCACGCGGGTGAAACCGCGAGCGGCTACTAGTTGCTAATAAATACTAAACTCACTTGCTGAGCCCAATTTAAACAAATGCTGATCACTGGTTTCGGTCGAACACCCTAAGAAATTTTATTTGTCAAAATACTTATTGAATATTTATTGATAGCACATTACAACACAATAATTTTACCTATAAAGATGAGATTATCTTTAGAAGAGATGTGTATGTGTCCAGTCAACCCGACGATGGAAGGGGGCTATGGCAGAAGGGAGAGAGAGATGTGGATAAGAAAAAAAAATATTAATTTTCCATAATTCATTTATTTATTGTCTGCACGACCAATATTTTTTTGAATACTAGTGGTATTATGTATTTGTCATAATAATATTTTATACTTATACATAAACGAAAAACGGACGTAGGTACCTCTTTCTCCAGTAATGAAAAAATGTCATGTTATTTTTTAATATTTATTTATCATTCCAATAGTTATTACAAAAGCATACGTTTATTTTATTAGGAACCTACTTGTTCCGTAAGTAGTAGGCCATATTATATGCAGAAAATATATTAAATTGGCTAAACAGTCAACTTTAGATTAGCCTAATGACATTAATTGTTAATTAATATGATTTTTCGTTGACCATTAGAAGTGGCATGTAGCAAACCACCTTACTTTATTTGCTGAAATGATACTTTTATCTGTTGACAAAAAACCAAAAAGGAGAAGCTAGTGAACTTCGAAACTTAGTAAAAATCCTTTTTATTTAATATTATGTGTTAATATATTAAACACTTTGAATTTACTTAACTGTGTTTTTAAAGCACAGTGGTTAGTAGGCATAATTATGAAGAGGATGCATTGACTGTGATAATTATTATTATGACCTTGTCAGCAATTATTGACAGAAAGCCAAATCGCCACGTAGGGACCCTCAAGTGAGCACGCTTATACGTAGTTCATACAGTATCCTGAAATCGTTATTAAACTGAAACTGAACATATAACGTTGAACGCTGTATAGCTGACCAATAAGTAGTAAGTTTTAAATGTGTGTTAAGGCGACGCACCGCTAAACAATTAATCTAATACGGAGCGTTTGCGCCCGGACCATAAAAAAAACTGTTTTTCCCTTCAAAAAAAACTACAAATTATTTAAAAAAAACGAACTAGCATATTGAAGTGTGTGTTAAGAGTAATCTAAGAAAATTTAGATGCTTAAATCGGTCTGGTTTGCCTGTAAAATGCAAATCTGTTTTAAAAGAGGTTACTTTTATATTCTCTGTTATAAAAGTTGACAAATTGTGTATCTGCAACTAGCAAAATGAAGTCAATTAAATGAAAAATCATGTCATCAAATATCACTTTCATATGTTTTGTAATTGTTGAGAAAAAACAAGATCCCCGCCACGTAAATTTCCAATGCGTCGCCTTAAGCTTTAAAGCGTAATTTTCACCTTATCATCATAGCAGCATCCAAACCTATCAGCTAACATATTGTACCTACTAAACTATACAAAATTGACAAAGGATGACGGGCAAATATCTATGAAACCTGGGCGCAACACCAACAGTAATGTAACTAGGGCCAGTGATTAGGACATGATATAGTTATTATATTTTCAATAATAATACTATCAATGTCCCCTGAGTTGGCATGTTTTTTTCAAGTGTAGTGGAATAAAACCCAAAAAATACAATTCAAATCGTTTTATTGCTAACGGACCTCTTCGCCTATTATCACTTCTAATAAATGATGTGCGTGGGCAATAAAAGGCTCATGTTGTCCTAAACCGAGATACCATATCACGGAAAGGACATGAGCACAGGTTCCAACAGTCCTTCTTCCTGTCAGGCACGTACAGTAAGTGTGACTTAAAGCAAAAAAAAGCAAAGCATGTTTCCGTATATATATATGCTGCTAATTCAGGTCGATACTCAGGAATGTTTTCCTCCAATACGTGTCAACCGATCGTGGACACATAACACAACGACGTTCTTCCATCACAATTATTAATATCAACAACCAATCCAATCCAATGACATGCCAATATAGTGGAGTCAAGACGTAAGATTGTCATTGAGCTGGACGAGGAATTAGACCGCATTTATAAATGGGGCTCTGATAACCTGGTCCAGTTCAATGCCAAAAAGACACAGGTCTGCGCTGTCACTGCCAAAAAGTCCGCATTTCTCCCCCAACCCTCCTTCCAGAGCAACCTATTACCCATCCAGACTGGTCTCAGTCTCTTAGGTATGGACATACACAGCGATCTCAATCCGAAGAGCTATATTGAGAGCATCATAACCACAGCCTCACGTAAACTCGGAATCCTGAACAAAGTGAAGCGGTTCTTCACGCCTGAGCAACGTTGTCTTTTGTATAAGACTCAGGTGCGCTCCTGCGTGGAGTATTGCTCTCATCTTTGGGACGGATCCGCCAAGTACTTGCTCGAAGCTCTTGACAGGTTGCAGAGACGTGCTGTCCGTATTATCGGTAACGATGACGTTACGACCAGTCTGAAGCCGTTACAGCTACGTAGGGACATGGCTTCCCTTAGTGCTTTCTACCGCCTTTACCACGGTGAATGCTCTGAGGAGCTCTTTAACCTCATTCCTCCCTCTCCATTTCTTTCCAGATCGACGCGTGCAGGTCTGAGAAGTCACCCTCATACCGTGCTGACCATCAAGACACGTACCAAAAAGTTTGGACAATCGTTCCTCTCCCGGGTTATTTAAGCGGGGCGTGAAAAAGCATTTATGCAGGCAGCCATAGTGTGATCGTTCGGCATAGCGTGGTAGCGCTGTGATGAACGCTTTCACTTCTTGGGCTTCACTAGCTGCTTTTCATCAGGCAGGGTGAAGCCATTATGGCGTGTCACAATAAAAAAAAATAAAAAAAAAATGCACACGGTAGTCCATAAACGTTAGCAGGGGTAAAAAGAACTGATGATAGCGAAAAATTAAGATTTCGTACGCGAAACAACAAGTGAGCAACGAACAAAGGAGGGAAGTGTACCGGGGCGCTCACGCAGTTTCGAGAAAAATACACCTAGGGTGGGACCCTGAACGTATATTGTGACTACCCGGCTAATGGTTCGTGACGTGAATTAGTCGATAAACAAAAGCATACATTTTATCTGCATGTATTAACAATATTACATTTTTTTTACTTAAAAAACGTTGAATAATCGTCGATATTCATTGCTATGCAGATGATAGTACGGTCCATGGAGGATATAACGGTCACCCAGCGGCTGGGCGGGTCGAAACCGAAGTGAATCGAGTTAATCTTGTCATTGAGCTCAATCGGGTATTGGACCTCATATCTAATTGGGGCAACAATAATCTGGTTGAGTTCAATGCCAAGAAAACACAGGTGTGCGCGGTCACGGCAACAAAGTCACCATTCCTTCCCCTTCCATCTCTTCAGGGTACATCTCTACGCCTGCAGAGCAGTATCAACATGCTCGGTATGACGATACGCTGCGATCTGAACCAAAGGGACTACATCGAAGCCGTGATCAAAACAGCCTCACGAAAACTCGGAATTCTGAACAGAGTGCGGCGATTCTTTACGCCGGACCAGTTGTGCCTTTTGTACAAGACACAGGTACGGTCTTGCGTGGAGTATTGCTCGCACATCTGGGACGGTTCCGCTTAGTACCTTCTCGATGCCTTGGACAGATTGCAGCGTCGCGCTGAACGCATTATCGGCAATGCAGAAGTGCAGAATACTCTCGAATCTCTGCAATTGCGTAGAGACGTTGCGTCACTCAGCGTGTTTTACCGCTTATACCATGGCGAGTGCTCTGAAGAGCTCTTTGACCTCATCCCACCTTCTCCCTTTCTTCATACGTGCTGCTCTTCGGAGTCACCGATTCACTGTCTCAAGTATCCCATCACGCACAAAGAAATTTAGTGACTCGTTTCTTTGTCGCACCTCCAAAAGATGGAATAGTCTACCAGCACACGTTTTCCCTCCTTCCTATGATATGGGGTCCTTCAAGAGAGGCGTGAAGAAGCACCTTGTGGGACGGCAGAGTGAAGTTAACTGATGCTACGTTTGTTTCCACGCTGCACCAGTTGTCTTCGCGTCTGGACTTCATTTCCACTTAACATCAGGTGGGATGGAGTCATTTGCCGAGCTAAGTATAAAAAAAAAAAAAAAAAGATATATTATAGATTTTTCGATTACCAATATCTCAATTCTCCGGTGACTTTGACACTTAAGTTCATAATATTATTTTATGTATTAATAATAAGCTTTCTTTTGAAAGCAAAGCTAACCCTGTTGGACTTACGCCCATTTAGACTCATCATTATTTCTTAAAAAGTTGCTAACCCCTTTTTTATTGATTATAGGAACAATATTAGAGATAAAATAAAATAAGCCATTGCCTCAGTGTTTGAGGTTTCCGGGTAAAGTGCGCTTCCCCTTATCATCGGTTAACATCAGGTGAGATGAAGTGATAATAATTTTCCATGCGCTTTTGTTTTCTCATTTGTTTTTGAAATTAAATTTATTTGTTTGCTATCTACAAAAGTTTATATTTTTTTTAAGTTTCGGAAGAGCGGTATCTCCTAAAACAAGCAAATCTTTTGCTCAAAATAGCAGTTCCTTTAAGATAGCTGAATAAACATTTTAAATTATTTTCCTTAACAACACGAATGGCAGTTGGATATTTGAAGCTGAGGTCATGCTTTTGACAAGGCAGTTTTTTTTCTAAAGTACAGTGCATACATAGTTATAATAAATTCATATGAATCCTTCCGTGTCTTGGCTAGCTACGCGATATAGGCGGAATTGTCTTCGGCAGTAGACACAAAACATCACATAAGTAAAAGAAGAAGAAGAGACAAACAAAGACATAAAGGGTTGGTGTTCGACAAGAACCAGTGATCAACATTCTTGGACGTCCTTTTATCAGTAAAATAGGATTCATTTACTCATTAATTGCGGGTTCAAATCCCGCTCCTGGAAACATTTTCAACACACAGTTTTCAAATTGTAATTTATTCGCAACAAAATTGTCGTAAAATGATTTATTTATTAGGAAATCAACAGCACACTCACAAAAAATACTTACATCTAGGTTACAATAATAACATACGTATAAGTATTACTGAAAATCAATATTTGAAATATTCAATAGGCATGTGATTGTTCACAATAATGTGTATTTTTTGTGTTTCTAGAACAAACACGTGACATTTGTCACTTAATGTTAATAAACCTCGTCAATTGACATCGCTGTCTTTTTTGCTAAATAAATTTGCAATATCAGCAAAAAAGCAAAGTATGATGCAAAAACGCAAATAATATCCAGTATAATGCGATGTCTAATACATAATCTTTAAATATGTATGCACTCATTGTCTATTAATTTTGTAAATTTTTAGTATTAGTATTTCTTTGTAATATACAAGGTTACTAGAAAATTGACAGCTTCCTTGCAGGAGGTGATAGGCGGCCTAAAATGTAACAAAAACCCCCATATGTATAGCTGAAAACAAAAAGTTTTCGAGATAATTTAACCACATGAAACAAACATTTTCATCAAGAATTACAAAAACCGAAATGAGGAAGAGGATCCGGACTTGCATTCGGAATTAAGGGCGACACATTGAGCAAGATGTTTAAAAAAATGTAAACGATTTGAAGTCATTTATTGCGAAAACTAATTATTACTTAACCTTTTTGTGTGCATTCTGTTATGTTCTTCTTTTTTTCACTTCGTAGTTAAAGTTAATTATGCTGGCTTTTATACTTTTTGGATACGTTATTAGGTGAGGAAGTTTTGTTAATAATTTGTACGACTAGTCGTATAGTAGTAGTATTTTTTTGAGCTAGGCAACACTTTATGAAAAGAAATGTATTTTTTTTTAAAGTTTTTGTTGTAATTTTAAAATGTTTAGTATTTTGACATGTTTTAGTGCTACCTCAGCTGTGTTAGGATGTCAGCTACAAATTAAAATTAATCCATGCATCAATGATTTATTTTTTAAATTTGAAATTAAGGCGACGCATTGGAAATTTACGTGGCGGGGATCTTGATTTTTTCCAACAATTACAAAACATATGAAAGTGATATTTAATGACATGATTTTTCATTTAATTGACTTCATTTTGCTAGTTGCATAAACACGATTTGTCAACTTTTATAACAGAGAAAAAAATGTCAAAGTAACCTCTTTTAAAACATAGATTTGCATTTTACAGGCTAACCAGACCAATTTAAGCATCTAAATTTTCTTAGTAGATTAGTCTTAACACACACTTCAATATTGTAGTTCATATTTTTTCAATAATTTGTAGTTTTAATTTAAAGGAAAAAAAACAGTTTTTCTTATGGTACGGGGCGCAAACGCTGGTATCAAAACGTATGAAATTTAATTGTTTAGCGGTTTAAACCCAAAAAAATTATTATCCCGAAAAAAATTAGTTTTCGGCCATACATATGGGGGGTTACATTTGTCACATTTTAGGCCACCTATCACCTCCTGTAAGGAAGTTGTCGAGTTTCCAGTAACCCTTTATAATAATCCAATAATAGTGCCCTAATATGAAGAAGTGAAGGTTACGCTTTCCAAAGCCTATTGCCAGAGCATGTACACGGGAAATCTGTGGGCCACGTTCTCCAAAAGATCGTTGAACACCCTACGTGTCCAATATAATAACGTCTTTAGGATGATGTTGGGGCTGCCTCGTTTCTGCAGCGCCTCGGGGATGTTTGCAAAATATCAAACTGATGGCTTTACGGCCATCATTCGCAAAAAAACTGTATCCCTGATCCGCAGGACGCGTGAGACAGCAACAACAGCATCCTGATGACGATGGCCGATAGGTACACCTCACAGCTGTGGAGGTGCCTGGTGCGGAGAGTTACCACTGAAACAAATTTCTTTGGTAACTCTTAGCAAACTCACCTATCGTATCATAATATTTTAAGATTGTTATATTTTTAGTCTTAGATACTCACATAGCTTTTAAGAATTGGTACTAACGAACTATGGATCCACGCTGTCCGAAATAAAAAGTTTTTTTATTTTTTTTAAATATGGCATTTCTTCCATTTATTTGACTATCTACTAATATATAACTATACAAAATAAACTCGTGCCCTTGTGTGTCAGGACTGAATTCTTCCTCAAACTATCCAAGCATTTACTGGGTTATTAAATTATTATTATATAATCATCATCATCATAATCAGCCCACATCAGTCCACTGCTAGACATAGGCCTTTCCCAATGCATGCCACTGAGCCCGATTTTCGGCTACTCTCATCCAACCACTGCCAGCTACTTTGCGTATAAATTATTATTATATATTATATTATTGATGTGTAACATCTTTCCGCTCGCCTTCTATATATACAATTTGTGAGAGTGATTTCGTAGAAAAGGGACGGAAGTAGGTTCGTAACAGTGTGATCCGTAACAGTGAGATCGACTCGCCTTCTATATCCTACTAATATTATAAATGCGAAAGTTTGTGTGTATGTATGTTCGTATATTTGTTACTTCTTTACGCTGCAACGGATGGATGGATTTGGATGAAATTCGGCATACAGATAGTTATTAACTGCCACCTGCTGACATTACGATCTATTTTCCCGAAACTTGCGCGGCAGGATAGGATAATAGTGTGACATGTCTTCTAATGAGTATTTACTGCATTATCTTTATGATTTGTAAAAGCCAGAGTAAATAGGCTATTTCTAGGCAGGCATGTCCCATTCTCGACCGCACCGTCACTTAACATCAGGTGAGGTGTAGTCAAATGCCTGCCTATAACAAATAAAAAAAATTAAAAAAATATATGGAGGCGGAAGTGACTCCGTATAATAAAATTAATATATTTAAAATCTATAGTAATAACACAGTGTTACAAACTTACAGTGTTGTCATTCTTCGTCACTTGTCATTGTCTCAGGGTTGTCACATTAATTTTTTAGTCTATTTCATATTTTGCTTATTGGTAGGTACGTTTATGTATAGGTATCAGGATCCTTAAGTAAAAGAAATCATCATCATCATCATCATCATCGGCCTATATTAGTCCACTGCTGGACATAGGTCTCCCCTAATGAGCGCCATAGCGCCCTGTCATAGTAAAAGAAATATAAGATTACAAATCGATTTATTTTGAACAAAATACTTTTTTTTATCTAACACAAAGAGTTTAATTTTTTCACTGTATTTTATAAGTATTTGATTCAGCTTTAGTGCAGCAATTAGCACTTAAAAAATAAAAAGTTAAAAAAACATTAAAAAAAAATTAAAAACAATATTAGTACTTAGAATAAGAATACGTTTTTGTGTTAAATCTAAAGACTACATAACTTAAAATATTAACGTTTGGGCTAGTTTGTATTTCAATTGAACGTGTGACTTAACAGGTAAAAGTAGCACAGGAATCGCTGTTTTCTTCAATTTCTTCTTGCTATATATGCTAAATATTTTCTTCAAAATGTAGGCTACAAATATAGTTTTCCATATTAAATCAGGTCTCTCACATGCCTCAATCTAAACCTTGCATCTGAAATTGGTAAATCAAAATATACTATATAGTAGCTTTCTTTACAGTTAAAACAGAGATATTATGCCTACTAATAATAGGTCTTTACTATTAAATTAATATGATTTTATTTAAAAGTCGCGTCCGCCATCTTGGATCTATAAATAGATGTTGTATTCGAAATTGGCACCCCCGAAAACCACAGAAATGATACCCATATTGATTTTACATAAAAAAGTCACGTCCGCCATCTTGGATCTTGAAATAAATGTTGTATTTGAAACCGGCACCCCCGAAAACCATGGAAATAATATCCATATTGATTTTATATCAAATAGTTTCGTCCACCATTTTTGATCTCGATTTTAATAGCTAAATAACTCTTGCCTAAATATTAGCGAATTCTAAAATGGCGTTTATCCATAAAAAAAAACATTAAAAAGACATTACGCTTAAGGGTGGGCCGACAAAAAAATGCCAAAAATGCAGTTACGGTTAAGTAAATATAATTGAAAATACTATCGTATTAAATGAACAAAATATATATTTAGTATCATAGGGAACGTGTTTACAATTTGTCAGAACCATAAATTCATTACACGCTATAGTTTTTTCTACAATATCATTTAAAGTTCGGCAAAAATCATGAAAACGAGTGGCGGCGTTTAGTAGATTTCTTATAGTTTATCTAAATTATTGTACCTCTGATTTTGTCTAAACAATCATCAATGGATAAAATACAAATTGCTAGACTACATTTTTGATTCATCAAGTGGTTATTTAAATAATATTTTTTTATTAAGCACCTTAAATTCCCCATACAAAATTAGTATGGCCGCGCGGCATCAAATAAATATGGACGACGACATTTCAAATAAAACATATGACACTTGTCACTTACGGACGGCGCACCCTTAATATAATGCAAAGATCAGAAACACAAGCACATTCTAGAAACAACAAAATAAAATATTAATGTATTAGACTTACCTTTCTTCTGTGTTTCCGCACACAGAAGAAATGTCATTAGAAAGAAATAATTATTAACGTTAAAAGATGACATACAGTCTCTTACAGCACATGGTATAAACCATTTTATAAAAAGCACTTTTCTCCGTTACAGCGTCAAAAATATTGGAAATGCCCTATCATTGTAGGGCACTTTCCATTACAAATAAACACATACGCACGAACGCACGCACACACGCACGCACGCACGCACGCACGCACGCACGCACGCACGCACGCACGCACACGCACGCACGCACGCACGCACGCATGCACGCACGCACGCACGCACGCACGCACACACGCACACCACTCACACACACACACACACACACACACACACACACACACACACACACACACACACACACACACACACACACACACACACACAAACACACATTCATTCATACGAAGGCCTGGCGTTGCAAATTGTGTGTGAGGTGCGCTTACCGAATGTTTTGTTAAATTTTGGTTATAAACTGAAGTAAAATGCCAGTTTGCGTAGTTAAACTGTGTAAAAATAATACTACAAGAAATAAGAAGGAAGAGTTATCAATAGCAACCAGAAACAACACGCAGACATTCTTAGTTAAGCCACCGTATACTTATAAAAATCTAACAGATAAAGTAAAGAAGCAAGTTCGGTGGTTAGAAAAGAATTGTGGGCTCAAATGGAGTGAAGAATTTATTGATTACCGTGAATTTAAAAGAATAGTAGTTCCGTATTTAAGCGGTAAAAGGATATTAGTAAAGGGCTTAGATGAATGATAGTCGAGTGCAGCGAGACCTATCATTCATCTAAGAGTAAAGGGATTAGAAAAGATTATGTGGATTCGCGAGTTGTGTCAAGATTATGAAATAATAGAGAATTAGGAGAAAAAGGCTGTCCTAACGTTTTAAAATTATGTAATGATTATCATGTGGAAGATAACAAAATCTTGAATTGTGAGTATGATAGAAAAATGTGTGCATTAAAAATTGTTTGTATGTGTGTAAGAATAAAAAAATTAAATTGACTTCTGCCCTTCATTTATAAGAACTACTTAAAGCTTAAATAAAACAATACATTTTAACTTAATTTAATATAATTTATTTAAAAACACAATTAGTACCTTAAAAACTGTAACTGTGCCCGCTTATGTGCTTCGAAATATTATTATTAATATTTTCACACCACCTGCTCGACAATGCCTCATTATATATCATGCAAACCTTACTCAAAGTAAATCATTATAGCCCTTGTCTTTTGCCGGGGTGTAATGTTGTACTGAATTTCATTATAACCCGCCGGGCAGTAATGTGATTCTCACTTCTCTTAGTTCTTATTGTTATGCATTTAAAGTCTAATTTCGTCAAAATCGCGCGCCGCGCGGCTGCTGCAGCTGCTGGTGGCCGACGGCGAGGAGGTGGACGGCGGCGCGCGCCGCGCCTCATTTATTTGAAAATCGAACTTATTCGAAAATCGAGCTGGCCACGCCACGGCAAGCCGAACGAAAAAAAATCAATACTTAAAACAAAAGCCGCGAGTATTTCAATACGGTGCAATCAGTATCAGACAAAACTGCAAAAGAAGACAGAATAAAACATTAAGAAAATGTCGAGCGACGAAAGTGATTTAACTCCGGAGTCCATTAAATTAGACGCCTTAGGTATTGTTAATAACCTACTACCAGAGAAGTCGAAGGAAAAATACTTGAAAGCTTACGACGATTTCCACAAATGGAAAACTGCAAAAGGCGCAAAGTCTGTGTCGGAGTCAGTGCTTCTTGTTTATTTCGAGTATTTATCGTGTACAAAGAAGTCCAGCAGCCGTGTATCTATTCGATGCTCAGGTTAACAATAAGCATCAAACACGACATTAAGATAAATACATATAGCAAGTTATTGGCATTTTTAAAGAGGAAATCAGATGGTCATCGAGCAAAGAAGTCAAAAGTATTGACAGCGCAAGATGTGGAAACTTTTCTGAATGAGGCTCCTGATCACGGCTTTCTGGCCATGAAAGTAAGTATGAGTACTGCCTACTTTTTAGTTACGTTTCTAGTACCTACCTATAATAGCTCTATAAAATAGTTAATGAATAAAAGGGTATTTAAATGGCACACATTTAAAAAATACACATTCTAAGGTTTTGTCGCAAGCTTTTTTTATAATATAAAGGTCAACAAATGTAGTAGTGTATCTATCTATTTACTCACAATCCTATTTTTTGTTACAGGTAGCCTTGATTTTTGGAGTGAATGGCGCATGTCGTGGAAATGAACTCGTAAACATAAAAGTCAATGATATCAAAAAACATGCAGATTTATTGCTGATTACTTACCAGATACCAAAACAAATAGAGAACGTTTCATAGTTCGTGAAGATTATGCAAGAATTGTTGAAAAGTACCAAGCTCTGCGCCCCTCTAATATAAACACCAACAGATTTTTTATCGGTTAAAGTAATGGCAAATGCACCAGGCAAGTCATTGGCAAGAATAAAATCAGCGCCATGCCAAAAGAAATTGCAAAATACCTCAAATTGCAAAATCCCGAGCTCTATACGGGTCATTGTTTGAGGAGAACATCGGCAAGTCTGTTGGTAGATTCAGGAGCAAATATGGCCCAGATAAAACGTCATGGTGGCTGGAAATCCGATGCAGTAGCGGAGGGCTACATAGAGAATTCCATACAAAACAAAAACACGATAACATACAACATACATACGACTATAAACACGATAACATACAACATACATACGACTATTGGTGACAACATTCATCTGAAAACTACGTCCATTATTGATGATCCTTGGAAACCTTTGCCACCACAGCCATCTAGCTCAAAATATATCTCGTCAAGCCCACTGCCTCAAGCACCACCTTCCCCAACCTTTACTGTGCCAAACGACCCTCACACGCAAGGTTCTGATGTATTGGGTGCTGCTACTCAAATAAATTCCACCTCAACTAACATAAGCGTACCAAAAAATATAACCATATCTTTACATAACTGGACTAATGTATCAAACATCAATTTTAATTTTTAATTTACTTTTTATTGTTATTTACTGTGCCAATTATATATAATTAGTAATGAAAATAGTATTTTAATAAATAAAATAGTTTTTCTAGTAGCCTTGGTTTTTATTGTCTCGCAAAAGGTGAGAAAAGTAGAGTATACTCCTCAGGGATAAAACTGATTTTGCCTTGGGCGCGCTTAAATCCTTCACTGCTCTCAGGACTCCATTTTAATTCCCTCGCTTCGCTCGGGAATCAACTCAAAACCCCCTCGCTACACTCGGGAGTTAAATCTGGAGTCCTTCGTTACGCTCAGGATTCAAATATCGCGCCCGTGACATAATACAGTGCTTTATCCCCTTGGTGTACAATCTACTATTACTGTTTGATTCATTATTGGATCAATATGTTCGGTCACCACATACTGACCACTCAACAATGGATCGCACTTGTTACCTTCCATATCCATAACTTGAAACATTATTAACCGCCGCTCTCGAGTCGGCTCACTTTTAATAATGTATGATTAATTTACCCCATCTAACCGTTATAAAAAAGATCTTTTTTTTGGAACCTTTTCTTGTTGAGGTTCTTCACCACCATGTCGGACAGCGGGGAATCACATCGCGATTTCTAAGCGTCCCAAGGCGGGAACTTTCTAGCACGTCTAATAATTTGCCGTAGTGCATTTTTATTTGGGATTGCACACGCACTAGTACTGGGTGTCTCACTCAATTTTTTTGTTACGCTTACAGCGTAGTAATGATAGATTCATTCGGTTACCTGTTCTTGAAAAAAAAATCACCTACCCTCCATTTTTAGAAAAAATAAATAAAATTTCTATGTATTGATTTTGTACGAATATGAAAGTAGTATAATAGGTATTTAAAAGTAATTACTTAAATGGTTCTGTAAATAAATAAATAACTTATGACTTAAAAATTGTAAAAAAATGCCAATTGAATTATCTGTAGGTATCTTACGTAAAGGACAATATTTGTGCGTGCGAGTCGGACTTGTACCACCACCGTAAAATATACTGATTTCAAAGAATAATTTGTATTTATTTTCTTACTTACGTACATACTTATATACATACAGCTCACGCCCATAAATCCCAAAAATGTGGTCAGAGACATTTTAAAGGCCAGCGCCCGGAATGTCCACAGTTCACTTAAAGAAACAAGCTTACGTGTCGTTTATTTTGATATTATCTATTTAAAGAGTTTTCGGGCTTATGAACGATCGGGATTTTAAGCATTAGGGCTAATGATTCTTCGTCGAATAGTGTTCGGGCATTTGTGTGTCGGCCTTTTGAGTTTTCGGGCTTATGAACCATCGATATTTTAAGCGTTCGAGCAAGTGATTCTTCGGGCCTGGAAAATATGTGGGAGATGTCCAAGAGCAAAACTCAAGTTTTTCACAATTAAAATAATTTTATTAGCAAAACGCACAAAACGTAAGCACAGCGACATGGAGCAAGAGAGAGCGTCGGTAAAACAGCAAGCGTCTATACAAAGTAGCGCCATCTAGTTGATATTGGGTTACATACAATGTAGATAAAACAGTTTAACAAACTTCAATTAAATAGTTCTAAATAAATATGTTTCTTATTTACCATACACCCGCCCCATTGAAATTACATTTATTTCAATTTTCAAAAACAGAATTTACATTTTACAACATCTGAACAGATTGTTGATTAGTAATAACTTAATTAGTAGAAATTACAATCGGCTTGTACATAGGTCTGTGTGTTAAGCACATACATAATATGTAAAACATACAGTATTTTTTTTTAAAATAATTTGTTGTGATCACTAGACTTAGTTAAAGTAGGTTACAAATTAATTCTGTTCAAAAGGTAATGGAACAACTTTTGTAATAGGCCTAGAGTATAGACCTGTTTTAGTTTTTACAACAACCGCTCGAATATGATTATCTTTACCTTTATACAATTCAACTACACGACCTAATGGCCAAGACATTGGTGGCTGATTATCATCTTTCAACAATACAATAGTATTTAACATTAAATCTGGGTTTTCTTTGTACCATTTGTACCTCATCTGTAATGTATTTAAATAGTCCGCCTTCCATCTTATCCAGAAAGTTTGTCGCAGTTTGCACACTTGGTGATAAATATCCAACCTGTTATCAGGAAATTTTGTGAAATCACCTTCTGGGAATGATGTTAGGCTACTGCCAATTAAAAAATGAGCTGGTGTGAGACACTGCTCATCACTATCCAAGTCTCTCAATGGAGTTATTGGTCGACTGTTTACAATAGCTTCGATTTGCGCTAGGAGGGTATACAAATGTTCATAAGAAAGTACAGTGTTTCCTAACACTCTTTTTAAATGATGTTTTACAAGTTTAACAGAACTTTCCCATATTCCCCCCCAATGAGCTGAATGAGGAACTATGAAACGCCATTCAATATTTTCTGAAGCTATATAATTAGAGATTTGTTTAAAATCGTTTTTAAACATCTTATACAACTCATGAAGCTCATTTTTAGCCCCATGAAACGTAGTACCATTATCACTGAATATTTTAGCACATTTACCTCGTCTAGAAATAAATCTACGTAATGCATTTAGAAATTCCTTAGTGGTGAGATTCGACACTAGCTCTATATGAATTGCTTTAGTACTTAGGCAAACAAAAAGACATATGTAACCTTTAGTTATGATAGGTTTCCTTATGCGAGCAACCTTGACGGCCAGCGGTCCGGCGAAGTCAATGCCTGTAAACAGAAATGGTCTTGAAGGCGTTACGCGATACTTAGGCAAGTCAGCCATTATCTGCGAAGCAGCTTCAGCTCTAAATCTGCAACAGCGAACACATTTGTGTATTAAATGACGCACGCGATTTCTAGCATTCAGAGGCCATACAAATCCTCGTAAACTAGACAATGTCGTCTGCGTTCCAGCATGCAACAGTCTCTCATGCTCGTACCTAATTAACAAGTCAGTGACATGACAGCGAGCAGGCACTAGTAAAGGAAACTTCTGCGCAATAGGAATATCAGAATGACGTAAGCGACCACCCACGCGTAGCATTTTTTCGCTATCTGAAAATATATTTAAATACTTCAAAGACTTTGAACCGCCACCAAGCTTTGAGGAAACACAACCATCAGCATTTTTTTGAAAATGTGCATGCTGAACGCATTTGATTATAAAAATTGATGCTTGATTAAGCTCTTTACCTGTTAGAAAACCAGTGAATTTAGAATTTGCATTTTTAATATTGCTGATAAATCGGCGCACATAAGCCATGACCCTAACCAATCGACTCCAAGAAGAAAACTTCTCAAATACATTGAGAAATTTCTTCCTTTCATCCTCTTGGGTAAGCAGTAATATGCTTGGCACAGCATTATAAACATAAGTACCTACTGACTCATTGGCAGGAGCTGCTTGAGGAGAGTGAAGCCACGGCGAGTCAGGCTGCGAAAGCCAGTGGGGACCAGCAAACCATAATTTGCAATTGGGAAGGTTTTGTGGTTCTAATCCACGTGATGCCATATCAGCAGGGTTCTCTAAAGAACTTACATGAAACCAATTGTCTTTATGAGACAAGCTTTGTATTTGAGCAACCCTATTTGATACAAAAATATCGCGCTTGGCAGGATCATTTTTGATCCAACAAAGGGTGATCATGGAGTCAGTCCAATAAATTAAGCTCTCAGATCGAATATTTAAAGTTTTGGAAACCGTGCTCATAAGATTGGTAAGCAACAGTGCAGCACAAAGCTCTAACCTTGGAAGAGTGACAGGTTTGAGAGGAGCGACTCGTGTCTTCGCACAGACTAAGTGGACTGTAGTTTTTTCAGGACGACTGCAACGAATGAACACGACACAGCCATACGCCTTCGTGGAGCTGTCTGCGAAGCCATGAAGCTCAATTTCCCCTGCATTCGGATCAAGCATGAGGCGAGGCACTGAAATGACATTTAAGCATTCAAGATTGGCACAAAATGATTTCCATTTAAGCAAAATAGCATCAGGCACTTTAGAATCCCAGTCAATATTTGCCTTCCAGATATCTTGCATTATTAATTTTGCATAAACTGTAACTGGAGCAATAAACCCCAAAGGGTCATAGACCTTAGCAATATCTGACAAAATGCTTCGTTTGGTATAATTAGTTGAAGTTATATATGTAGGGACCTCGACCTGGAATTTGTCAGAGAGTGGTTCCCATTTCAAACCTAATGTTTTAATACAAGAATCTTCCTTATTATTAAAAGAGAATTGACATTTTTCATGTCTTTCAGGAGGAATATGAGACATTAATTCTGAGCTATTAGAGTACCACTTATGCAACTCAAATTTTCCTTTCCCTAATAACACTTGCAATTCATTAATAGTATTTAACGCAGAGGGAAGATCATTTTCACCATGCAAAATGTCATCAACAAAAGTACTGTTTAGTAATGCCTTTGAAGCAGAAGGAAATTTCTCACCTTCATCCTCAACCAATTTCACCAATGTCCTGGTAGCGAGGAAGCTAGCAGATGCTGTCCCATACGTGACAGTATTCAGCTGAAGACACTTTACATTATGCGATGGATCATCTCTCCACAAAATTCGCTGAAGTGTTTGATACTCGGGCTTAACTCGGATTTGTCGGTACATTTTAGTTATATCAGACACAAAAACATAAGTATAGGTACGAAAACTAAGTAGTATGGTAAACATGTCAGGTTGCACTACAGGACCAACAAGAAGTATGTCATTTAAACTCAGACCCGATGACGTAGGCTGTGAACCATTGAAAACAATCCTAAGTTTTGTAGTAGAGGAACTATCTTTTATTACAGCATGATGTGGCATGTAATATTCAATTTCCTTGGTTTTGTGAGGATTTATATCAACAAAATGAGCATGACCAAGCTTAATGAACTCATCTATAAATGCTTTATATTTTACAAAAAAGTCAGAGTTATTTTGGAATTTCTTTTCCAATGACATAAGGCAACGAAAAGCAACATTGTATGAGTTACCTAATTTTGGTAGAAGCTCGTTGTTAACTGGCAAATCGACATAATACCGTCCATCTTCATCCCTTGATACGGAGTTGAGATAGCTCTCCTCGCACATTCTCTCCTGAAATGACAAAATATTATCATTAGGCATTTCTTCTAATTGCCAAAATTTTTTTATGTCGTTATGTAGGACTGACAAACAACATGGGCTCTGTAACCTTGTAACATGTTGACCTACTACAGACAAATCACCACAACATATCCAACCAAATGCTGTGTTTATTAATGTAGGCATATTTGGGCCTAAATCCAGCTTGCCTGCTCTAAGACATTTTGCAAAACACGAAACACCAAGTAACATATCAATCTCCTTAGAGACATTGAAATTAGGGTCAGCTAAATGCAAATGCATAAGAGATGGTAGTGCCTCTCTGGACACATTCATTGCTGGTAAAGGGTCAGTAATAAAATCTAACACACCAAATTCTGAACAAAATTTAAAATCAGAACAGTTAGAATAAACTGAAAGCGCAACTTTGTGCTTTAATTTATATGTATGACCGCCCACCCCCGCCACAGTCAAATCTGCATCTTCAAATTGAACACAACCCAATTTATTAGCAAATGCAGAACTAATATAATCCCTTTGGCTGCCTATGTCCAAAAGCACCCTGCAATCATACCGTTTACCTTCATTGTCACACACATACACCGATGCAGTAGGCAAAAGGGAGACCAGACATACAGAGGCATTACTGTCCTGTGCAATTATAGAAGATGTCATTACAATGTTCATGGGGGGATCACTTTGGGTCTCATTAATCATAGGGCTGTTCGCCTTAGTCAGATTGCATGCTTGCGATTCAAGGTGCAATAAATTATGATGTTTTTGAGAGCACCTTTTGCAAACAATATCTCTTGTGCAATTACTAGAGCAATGCTTATTTGATAAACATACAACACATAAATTTGCATTTTTCACAAATGTCTGTCTGTCATTAGGCGTCAATTTTATGAACTTAAAACACTTTAAGATTGAATGATTCTTGTTACAATATAAACAACAAATTGACTTACCATTTATTGCATTGTTGTTGCTGCTAACAGTCATATGAGCAGGGCTTTTCATAACAGGCATAACCTTTGAAGTGCCCGCTGCTTCTTCACGGCATAGCATATCCAATGCTTGACAGCGCTGCTGTATAAAGGTAAGAAACTGTTGCAAACTAGAAAACTCACTGGAATTTCTTTGCAATTCAAAATCACGTAAAGAACTATAATCAATTTTTGTGGACAAAATATGTATGAGCATAATATCCTGTAAATTTGAAATATTCAGTGATAATAGTGAATTATAATACTGCATGAAATCATTCAATAACTTTCTTAATGTATAAGATTTACCATTCACCTTATTTAAAGACAGAATATGTTGCAAGTAATAATTTGCTATAAGCACTTTATTGTCATATCTTGAAGTTATAGCCGTCCATGCCTTTATGTAGTTTTCGTTAGTACATTCCAATGTAGTTACTAACGACGCGGCCTCGCCGACTAAACACGACTTCAAGTAATAAAATTTTTGAACTGGACTCAGATCTTCATTTTCGTGAACCATCGTGACGTACAGATCTTTAAATGACAACCAATCTCCGTAACTTCCACTAAACTTGGGTAGTGATATTTTGGGAAGATTCGGCTTACGCTGTTGCTCAGGCATCGTTCCAGACTCATTTAGCACTGAAGTGGAACAAGGCTGCTTCAATGCCTCACGCCGCTCACGTATTTGAGTAAGGAGTCGCTGGTATTTGCGTTCAATTTTCAAACCCTCGTCGAGCTGGGCCGGATCCATAATTTCTAAGTTGAGGTTGACGTCCTCTAGTCTTGTGAACAAACCGCTTAATCGATCTGCAGCTACAGCCAACGCGGCAATTGAGGTCACAGTAGAAATGTCCCCCAGCTCATTCTCTACGAGAGAAATGCGTCCCTTAATGTATCTTCTTACATTAATTAGCTTTTGTTTGTCTTGAGTCTCGGTGCCGGCGACGGCGTCGGTAAACTTGTCGCCGGTTTGCGCCACATTTTGCTGCGCCATTTTGGTGACACGATGTTACTCCTACGCAGTTGCAGTTACAACCGGCCGGCAAAATTACAAACCCCTCAAAGAACGGAACCGCGATTTGCGCTAATATCACTTTTCGACGGCTCGTTGGACCATGGAAAATATGTGGGAGATGTCCAAGAGCAAAACTCAAGTTTTTCACAATTAAAATAATTTTATTAGCAAAACGCACAAAACGTAAGCACAGCGACATGGAGCAAGAGAGAGCGTCGGTAAAACAGCAAGCGTCTATACAAAGTAGCGCCATCTAGTTGATATTGGGTTACATACAATGTAGATAAAACAGTTTAACAAACTTCAATTAAATAGTTCTAAATAAATATGTTTCTTATTTACCAGGGCCTTAGTGTTCGGGCATTTGTTATTCGGGCTTTTGTCATTCGGGATAAGTTACCAGACCCTCGCATTATCACAGTATTGTAATGCGACCGTTGTCGCGAAAAAAGTAGTCTAATCTGTATGGAACTATGTATGTTACGTATGGACTCGAAAGTCTACAATACAAGTTTAGACCTCTTGTTACCCGTTTTTTTACCGGATACCGGGCCGGTACCATACGGCTGCCTTTACTATCGAGGGATTCAGAAAAAGATAAACATATCGCACCGGCTCGGTGTCCAGTAAAAAAAACAGCCGTTAACAAGCGGCTTTAAGGTCGTACATGATACATGTAGGTACGGCCCTAAACGTTAATGCTGCATCACATGCATTTACAACAACGTGCATGACATGACATACGATCATGCATACGTGTCATTCATATGACAAATGATAAATGTTTATTTTATAAAGAATTCTGACAATAAAGCTAAATCAACTTGGGCAATTAACTAAGCAGACTTATTTATAATTGCCCAAGTTGATTTAACTTATTATCTCACAAATCAATAGCATCTGATGTTAGGCGTCGAAGGTAAAATAATGAAACACGTCCAACTTATTCAAGTGTCGTTTTATTACTGTCATAACAATATGAGAATAATATGATGCGTACGTACATACATTACACCATCACCCTTAAAAAAAAACAATAAAAAAAATGTTTAAAATAAGTACATTGTTTCATTTTATAATAGAACACAATTGAATTTATATAAAGTAAAATAATAATAATAATAATAGAGTACGATATACTCGTATTTAGCATAATAATGTAGAATAGAATATAATAATGTAGAATAGAGTACATTAATCTAGAATAGAGTAGACTAACACAGGTAATTACGTATAGTTAGAAGTAGAGCGCTCTAGTTCCAGAATAATCTTACTTAACTATCTTAATTATAACATAACTTATTTATATAATTTTGTTCTGTTTTTGTGTACAATATCTTGTTTATTACCCTTTTGGATTTTTACATTTGTTCCCAAATCCTCTATTACCTTAAATGGTCCTAAATAAATTGGTTGAGTTTTATCATGTGTTTCATTTTTGACTAATAACATATCATCCTTGTTATAACTCTGTGGTCTGATTGTTTCGTCGTGTTTTTGCTTACGTAACTGTTTTTGTCTTATCAAGTTTTCTCGAGCATGATTATGAGCTATTTTTAACCGATATTTTAATTCACTTAAATAACTGTCTGTGTTGTAGAGTGGATTTATAGGATGATCTATTATTGATGATGGTAAATTACATAATTTTCCAAAAATTAGTTCGTATGGTGTATAACTTGTTTCAGTATGTACAGTGGTATTAAATGCAAATGTCCAATATGGTAACCATTTGGCCCAATCGTCACGTGAATTTTCTGTTTGAATTCTGAGAAAAGCTCTTAGATTTTTATGAGTGTTCTCTAATGATCCTATAGTTTCATGATGATAAGATGTCGAATGTAGTTTTTCTATATTTAATAGTTTACAAATTTCTGTCATAGTTGTGCTTAAAAATTCTGTACCACGATCTGAGACAATACATTTTGGAATACCATATACTAATACAAAGTTGTTAACAAATGATTGTGCAACAGCAACTGTTTCCTTTGATTTTAAGGGAAATGCATTTACGTATTTTGACATTTCACACTGTATAGTTAGTACATATATGTTGTCATTGTCGTCTTTTGGTAAGGGACCTAATAAGTCTAAATAAATTTTTTCTAAAGGTTTATATGACGTCGTTGTTATTTCTAGTGGTTGTTTTGTACTTTTACAATGTTTCATTCGTTGACATTTACTACATGTCGTAACAAATTTATTAACATCTAATTCTAAATTACACCATGTAAATCTACGCTTTATATTATTTATCATACGTCTTATACCTGCGTGTCCGCTTGTCGGTAATAAATGATAATCATTTAATATTTTATTTTTCTCATTTTCATCTGTAATTCTTATTACCTTTGTTAAAATATTTATTCGTGGACCTTTCCACTCTTTTCTACTACTTATTTCTTTCTTTAACTCTGTTAATAAACTTAGTTTGTCATCTTCTTTTAATACGTTTATATTCTTTATATTCACTTTTTCACAAAACTCTTGTAACTGATCAGCAAATTCTACTCGAGTAAAATGCAGTCTGAAACTTAAGTCTATGATCATTATATTTTTACTTGGTACGAATATTAAAACTTTGTTTTCGTTCCTTATTTTATCATATTTCCTATATTTCTTATTTATATTATTCTTTGTTTCAAATATTAAATCTACACTATCGATAGGCTTTCGTAATAATTCTGATATTACTGGTATATCTGTATCGTTTTGTAGTTTGCTTGGTTTTCGCAGTACTTCTGATTTTTCGGACGTCCTGAAATCAGAGTTACTTTGAGAACTTTCACTTTTACTACATTCTATCATTTTTCTTTGGTTCCTCGTTAATACGTTACAATTTTCCGTTTCTGTCATTTCTTTTAATTCATCTGATGATATAACAATTCTACTTAAACTGTCCGCTATTACATTTGTTGATCCTTTAATATAAACGATGTTATAATCGAATTCTTCTAACTGTAATCTATATTTTAGTAATCTACTTTCTGGATCTTTTACTTTAAATAAACTTACTAATGGACGATGGTCCGTTTGTATTTCGAACCTTTTTCCTAACAGATATGGTTTAAAGTACTTAACGCTCCATACTATGCTCAATAATTCTTTATGTATTGTTGGATAGTTTCGTTCGGCTTTATTTAAGGGTCTACTAGTGTATGCTATTGGTTTCATGTTTTTATTCATTAGAACGCTACCTATCGCAACTTGACTCGCATCCGTTTGGAGAACAAATTGGTTATTTTCGCTGAAATCTGGATATTCTAATATTGGTGACTGTGTTAACTTTTGTTTTAATATTTCAAATGCGTTTTGACATTCTTTTGACCAATTGAATGTGACATGTTTTCTACAAAACTGATTTAGTGGTAATGTTATTGTTGCAAAATTTGGTATAAATTTCCGGTAATAATTACAAAATGCTACAAATCTTCTAACTTCTTCAGCGTTCTTTGGTTTTGGGTAATTTTCTACTACTGTTGTTTTGTTTGGGTCTGGTAAGATTCCTTTTTCTGTTACTAAATGTCCTAAATATACTACCTCCTTTTTCAAGAATTCACATTTTTGTGGGTTTAACTTTAAGTTAGTTTTTCTGAATCTTTCAAATATGTCTATTAAGTTTCTATTATGTGTATCTAGGTCTCTTCCAAAACAGACTATATCATCGCAATACAGAAAACATTTCTCTTGTGTGAGACCTGACAGAGCAATTGACATTATTCTACTGAATGCAGATGGACTAATCTTTAAACCTTGAGGTAAACGCACCATTCTGTATTGTTTTGAGTTTGCCGCGAAGGAAGTTATATCTCTACTTTCTTCGTTCAGTTTCACTTGATAAAATCCGCTAGATAAGTCCATTTTAGTGAAATAGACTGCTCCTGATAAGGAATCTATAATGTCAGTGATATTAGGAATTGGAAAAGATAAATTTTCTATTGAATTGTTAACTGATCTGAGGTCTATTACTAATCGATATGATTTACTACCGTCTTCGTTAGGTTTCTTTTTAACTAATAATATTGGTGAATTCCATGCACTTGATGACTCTTCGATTATTTCCTGTCTTAGCATTTTATTAATTTGGTTGTCTACTTCTTTACGCAATGCTATAGGTATTCGATATGGTTTGGAATGAACTGGTTGAATATTTGGTTTTAACTGAATTGACTGTGTACCTATGTTTGTGTATGTTAACTTATCCCCGTCTAAATGGAATACATCTGAATATTTACTACAAATATTTTGAATTGTTTGTTTATCATAATTTGTTAAATGATCTAGTTTTAATTGTTGTAGTAGTCGTTTTGCTCTTGGATTATTATTTCTCACCTCTCCAAAACTACATAAAGTGTAGTTTTCTAATGTTTCTAAATTAAATTTGTAGTTTTTTAATTCTTGTGTATGTTCAGTTGTATTTAAAATTCTTATGGGTATTTTCCCTTTATTCACTTTAACTAACTGACTTGCGACATGTAAGCCTGGCTTTATTTCGGATGTGCAAAGCACATAATCACTCTGTTCTTTGTATTCATTACGTGGAAGCTTATATGTAATCAATTGTTCGCAGCGTGGTTTTATTGTCGCCATTGTTATGCTACGTGTTGGGCAGCTCTCTTTGTTTGTTATTCGCGGTATCGGATGATTGAAACTGAGATTTATATTAGCTGAATTTTGTGTTGTAATTGTATTACATTGTTCTTTTGAATGAACTTTTATTTCGTATAACCCTTTCTTAGTATTCAATGTTATTGTATTTGTTACGAAATTAATGTTTGTAATAAATGTATGTATGAAATCAAGACCTAATATACCGTGAAATCCTTTTGGTAATTCGGTTACCACGTGAAAATTATGAATCATGTATGTTTTTGTATTTGGCAAATATAAATTCATGTATTGTTGACCTAATGTTTTGATTTTTCCTCCTATTCCTGAAACATTTGTTGTATTTCTATTGATGTTTTGATATCTAATAGCGTCTTGCCTGATTAAACTAATGTTCGCACCGGTATCTACGAGAAATTGTTTTATTTTATTATGTATGAATAGTTTTATTATAAATCTTGAATCTGTGTTACATACATAATATTCTTTTGCTTTATTAACGAAAAAATTTTCCGTTTTTTGTCAAGTGGTCATTTTGTGTTTCAAAGTCCGTATTGTTCTGTACCATATTTGTATGGTAATTTCCGCGTACTACTCGTCCTCTGTAACTATTATGTCTGCCACGAAAATTTTGTTGGTAATTATTACTTGTATTTGCGTGCGAGTTGTTATAATTATGGAACCGCGGCGTAGAATTATATGTTTCTTGACGCGAATGGTTTGGGTATTGCGCCCTTATATACGGTTGTCTAACAATTCCTTGCTGGAATGTTCTTGTGTTTTGGCCTCTATAATAATTTCGAAGGTTAGGTCTGCTATGATAGTAAGGTCGAGGGTTCGCTCTGCTATGATAGTATGTACCTCTATAACCACCTCGATAGTTCATCGCTGTTCTTTCCCCGTAATTATTTTGCCTAATGTTATTTTCTACATCCTCTTCGATAGCGTCGCGTACCGCATCTTTTAAGTTATTATATTTACGTGCCGATATGATTGTCGATATACGCTTGTTACGTAGTCCGTTAACAAATTGTCGTGTTGCTAAATGTTCGTTAATCGGTTTTAATATTCTTTCCGATGATTCATCCGACATTGTTTGCGCTAAGGTCAATTCGGAGAATAATGTTTCGAGTCGCGTACCGAACTGAGATATCGTGCCATCGCGTTGGGTGGTATTTTGTAATTGAGTCATTATGGAAGTTGGATTTTTAGTAATTATTAAATATTTACGAATGTCCGCAATTAACAATTTGAAAGATTCGTATCTTTTATTTAATTTAAGTTTTGAATTTTTGTCTAATCGGGTTTTTAATATGAAATTAACTAAAGTACCTTCTTGAGCTGGTTCGATACAGCTTAGATATAATTCTGAAGTTTCGATTAATTTCGAAATCGTGTCTTGTTTTCCGTCTAACTCTGGTATAAGGCTTGCAGCCGTTTTTAAATTAAATTTCTCCATGTTTGAATCGGTTCTATTTTCCTTACTTATTTCCGCACAATATAATTGAATTTTTGTGTAATGTTCGGATATTAATTCGCAATACTTAATCAAACCTACTCCTATACTCGTACTTTCCAATATTTTTACTATTTTATCAAACTTTTCTATTAAAATTCTCGCTTGCTCTAGCTTATTTAAAACATAATCTTTTCTATCTATTTTTCTAACGCCTAACTTTCTTAGATCTGTTCTAATTTGACTTATCTGTATTTCAATATCTTTTATTATTTGTTCATGCTCTTCCATCAGATAACTTTTAAAGTAACATTATTCCATTTAATGTTATATATACTTAAAAGTATGTTTAAGAAAATATATTAATAATGCTTATAACTAGGTTGCAACACATGCTCTTGGCAAGGTTGTCTTTATTTAAATATATACTTGTTTATATAAATATGTACCACTTTAACCATTGGTTAGGCCGGTAACCCCACTTAGAAGAAATGAGGCATAAAATGTGGCGTGGCCATTTCTCGGTTTTCCACAAAGAGAAAAAAATTATTTTGTCATTTTCTTTTTTTCATAAACACCTTATCACATAAAAAAAAATATCATAAAGTAAAACGTAGTCTTGTCATAACAAAAGACAGGCGTTACCTATATAAATGTATTTTCTCAAAGAAGAAAAAAATAATCGCCATAATCGCCGTAACTTTAGCTAATGGGGTAATACATATGATTATATTAACAAAACACAATCGTAATAAAACATAATAGAGTCAATGTCATTATAACAGGAGGAATAATCCACTCCTACCGCTCGCACTTTATATATTGTACATACCGTCGTTATTCCGCACTCGTCACTGTATTATTAAAACACCATGATAGTAGATAGTGATAGTCGCGTTCGTAAGTGATTGTTCTGAGCAGCCCTACTGGTCTCGAACATCGCCCTGCAGCTCTACTGGTCTCGAACATCACCCTGCAGCTCTACTGGTCTCGAACATCGCCCAGCAGCTCTACCACAGCACTGGTTCTCTCGTTCATCTTCATAACTTCGTTTTTAAGCACTCTTGTTTGTACTAATTTTTCAATGCGTCGATTGTATAACATTCTGCATAAAGAGATTGTTCCGCCAATCAAGATAATCAAAATAATAATTAAAATTGTTATAAGTAGATATTCATTTGTTATAACTATGTTTATTTCGTTCTTTGAATTATTTTCCAAATCTTTATTTACATAGTTCGTATTTGGGAATATTTCTACCGAAGCCATTTTGTTTATCACTCACTTAATTAAAAAAAAAAAAACTTAGGCCAGGGCCGACCGGTGGGCCCCGCCCGGCGCGGTGCGCCACGCGCCCGTGCGCTCTCGTCCGCTTCTAACTGTTTCCTTTTGGCCCGCTTGGCAGGGTCGCCATCTGATGTTAGGCGTCGAAGGTAAAATAATGAAACACGTCCGACTTATTCAAGTGTCGTTTTATTACTGTCATAACAATATGAGAATAATATGATGCGTACGTACATACATTACAAGCAAAATTTTGACTAATCCAGAATCGATAGCTGTAGCGGGATACAGTTGTAAGTTGATAAGGGGGAAAGGTAAGTACGTAGAAAATCACCAAACCCAATGAGCGCTGTTGCGACACTGATTTAATGCAATAAAATTATAAGCGACAAATAAGTAGGTTACAGAAAACTGCACTACAAATGCCTACGCTAGCAGGTCATTAACATCGATTTTTATGTTGCACTATAATTATTTACTTTGGCTCGTACATCCTGCCCACTCAAGAAAGGAAAACAAAGTTATTTATTTATTTATAGTTAACTGAACTAAGTTAATATTAGGGCAGTTATATTCAAGAAAATAACAAAAAATAATACACCTATAAAAATATTGCAATGTTAGATTAGTATTAATCTGTAAATTAACATTATTATTTTAATAAAATAATTGCTAGTCGTAATGTAACACAAGTATTGTTTTAAAAAAGTGAGGTCCATCTTAAATTATTAAATAGTTTCTAAATAGTCATATTTATCACTATCACTCAAAGTCACTCACGGACGGAATGTCTAATTGAACTGATTTCGATCGCGGAATAGCTTTTGGGGTTAACCAGGTACACTTATCTATGTTCGGTACTGGTTTTCCCAGCACTTTCACAGCACTGTTGTCTGTAAACGCACTGATGTGACGTTGAGCGCCTTCAGGAGTTACCTGGAACATTACCGTTTCAGATGAAGCTGTCACTCTCGCCTTACGCCATCGTATGATCCCATAGACGACGACCGCCACAAGCACCACTGATATAAAAGTGTACAATAGTGAGTACTGATGGACATCGTGGATGCTAAGCGGTTCGTCGAAACGTTGATGCTGTTTCAGATCCTCAATTTGTTTCTTCAGGCTATGCCACTCATCTTCGTGGTCTTCGGGAGTGAATGTGAATGACGTGTAGTTGAGAATATGGTTGAGCGCCGATGTCTCTGGCGTATCTGTTATATCGGTTTGAGATTTCGTCTGAGTAAGGTAATTATTATGACTGTAAATAGAAAAGCCATTGCTCTTGAAAACACAACCATGACCTATATCTAGAAGGCCATTACCTGTCAAGGTTTCCAACTGCATGCCTTCTGGGCAAAAAATACGAACTGAGCATCTCTCACAACATGTAAACAACCACCTGTAAGTAGTGTGTAATCTGAGCCACCGCTCTTGACAAACCGACACCTCATTGTTACATAATTGAGTTTTGTTATTTAAATTGCTATTACAGAGCGTATTTGTAATTGGTATTTCATAAATAGGTTTATTTGTAGAGCATAAAATGCGGTTTGTTGATGGATGCAGACATTCTTGGATGTCTGATTCTGTCAATAGTAAGAGTAGATCTTATTGGAGGTTAAATGCAATGTAAGGAGTAGCAAATCGAATAACATGATTTTGTCTTTGTAAGCTTATAACGCTATCTAGTTCTAATGATTCTTTGCTTATCAATGGAATTTTGACTTCGATAATTAAGTACCTCTCTCCAACTTTTGTGTTAACTTTCATTAGTTTGTACAGCTCCTGAAAGTTTTGTTTATCGGTAGGTATAGTAAGATCGCCCTGTAATTGACCTGATATAATATTAGTCTGATCCAGCAACTGCTCTGGGGGCAACAAGTGCGTATCCATATGCCCCTGTGTTAGATCTGTGATAATACTGACCAAGGTATCTTGAATACGTCTTAAACTAGTGATGATAATGTTTGCTGCCAGTGAGCTGGACATAAAATATAGTTCCATTTCTAGCTGCTGTTGAATGTAATTCATACCTTCTGACATCTCTTTTATCTGTCTACCTATAATACTGAACTGTTTGTTCATGATTGCTTCATTTTGTCTCATAACATTGTATTGAGCTTCCACTACGCTAGTTTGGTTTTTAAGCAAATTCATTAAATGGTTTTCATTCAGTGATATTTTTTCAATGTCCTTTTCGTACCGCTCTGCGAATGAATCATCTAAAACACCAAATAACTTATTAGCTAAATATCCAACGCCGTTTATTAAGCCTCTTTTTTGCCGTTTGCCAATTTGATTCTTAAGTACGCTATTATAATGTTCAATTTCCGATAACTCATGCTCTAACTGATATATGATACTCTTGTATTGAGTCGGAATTCGTTCTACAGTACGTAAAGTATGTTCTAAGTGTGCGACATATGTCTCTATGTTGCGTAATCCTGTCCAGTACGTAGACATATTATAGAAAAGAATCAGAGTCCATTCGTCTAGTATTAAATTCATGTCACTTATTTTGTTAAAATAAAGACTTTGTTCAGTGTTGAAGGATGTAACGTTGTAGGTACACCGTCCCGGGGAAATTAATGTAAAAAATAGTAACAAAGCCATAGTTAGGAAATGACAAAGTCCCTTTTTCGTGGAACGCCTTTCTTTACGTTCATTGATATTGTTTGGTGCGGGAGTAGTTATAACATCATCGCTCGAGAGTTGTCGATCGTATGATTCATTTTTATTTTCATTGACAGGGAGTTTTGATAGTTTTATCACAGGTCTTTTTATTACACCGTTCTTGGTTTTTACCGAAACTACCCTGACATGGCCATCTTTTCCAGGATGTACATCCATTACTCTGCCTAATACCCACTTCCCGGGGGGTAGGTTTTCTTCTCTTACGAGTACAATGTCGTCGATTTCCATGTTCTTGGAAGGGGTTGTCCATTTCGCCCGACCTTGTAATTGTTGTAGATAGTCCGATGACCAGCTTCTCCATATTTCCTTATTCATTGTTTGAATCATATTCCATCTTGTGGTCATATTGATGTGATCTGGATCTGACTGTGGTCTAGATAATAAGGGTTCTCCTATCAAGAAATGCCCTGGTGTCAGAATTGAGTCATCTGGACTTTCAGTTAATGCTATTAGGGGTCTGGAATTAAGACAGCCCTCAACTTGACAAAGTAATGTGGTGAACTCTTCGTACGTTAGTTTCTGTTCACCCACGACTCTTCTTAAGTGATGTTTAAGTCGTTTGACCGCGGCCTCCCATAATCCACCGGCTGAGGGGTACGCTGGGGCTTTGAACCGCCACTCTATGTTGTACTCATTTATCCCTTTGAATAAGTCACTGTTGAGGGTCTGTATGATCTCTTTATACTCTTTCTTTAACAGTCGATTCGCTCCCACAAAGTTAGTCCCATTGTCACTGTACATGTGACTAGGGGTTCCGCGACGTGCGCAAAATCTACGGAACGCTGATAAAAATCCTGAGGCACTGAGATCCGATACAAGTTCCAAATGAACTGCTTTCGTTGATAGGCAGACAAATACAGCCACGTACCCCTTGTTTGTCTTTACACCGCGTCCTTTATTTATTTTAATGTCAAAATGACCGGTAAAATCAACACCGCTGTGTGTAAAGGGGCGGGAAGGCGTGACCCTAGGTTCGGGTAGATCTGCCATAATTTGTGATCTGTTTTCAGCATTATGTCGCCTGCGTTTAACACATTTGCGTACCTCACGTTTAACTGTTCGTTGACCACTGATGATCCAGTATCTTTCCCTTAGAAATGAAAGTGTAAGGCTTGGCCCACCGTGCAGTGTTAATATGTGAGCTTGTTGTATAATAAGATCGGTGAGACGGCTGTGACATGGCAGGATGATAGGGTGTTTAGCTGATATACTGAGGTGGCTGTTGTTAAGTCTACCACCAACTCTCAATAGCCCATCTTGCTCATCGAGGTACGGGTTAAGACACAGGAGGTTATTATTTCGCTTAAGAGTCTGTTTTGTTTTTAATTGTGTAATTGTCTCGTGAAATTCAATTTGTTGTATGGTTTTTATAATTAAATTGAGTGAATGATTCATTTCGCTAAACGATAGGTATGTCTGTCTCGATGTATTATGTTTATTTTTCAACCACTCGATGTAACGTGAGTACCAGCCTATCATTGTTGCCACGCGCCGTATCGAGTTGCAGTCTTTTAGTAATTTTATAATTAAATTATCATTTTTTTCAGACAAGGCGACATGTACTCTTTGTTTCTTTATTTCTAAGAGCGGAGGTTTATATGACTCATTTTTGTGTTTTGTCTTGTCAAAATTATTGAGCCACTCTGGACCTTCCCACCACAAGGAATGTTCTAATAGTTGTTTTGCAGCCAGTCCTCTTGAAGCATCTCAACAAGTGATGTCAAATTGGCACCATGTGAGATCTCACATGGTGCCAATTTGATGCTGGGATGGTGTTCACAATAGATAGTACCCTGTTTGATTTAAATGGCTTCCATTTATTAATGTCTCCCTGTATCCACCCAAGTACGACCATAGAGTCGGTCCATGCAAGGACATTGATATTTTTGTTTTTTAGAGTTTCCAAAATTTTATTCATGAGCCGTGATAGCAGTAGTGCACCACAGAGCTCAAGCTATCTGTCGTAGCGTCCTCATTGCTAAGTAGGGGGCAGATTTAGTACCATAGGTGACTGTTGTCAGTTGATACTCTCTTAATGGTTCGTGAGGTGAGGGTCTCCATATGATGCGCTGCAGGTGCTGGTCATCTTCTCTTACTAAAATCATCCTGAACATCTTCTCTACATCTGCAGTGATAACATATTTATGTTGACGCCAAGCCAGTATCAGGTCCTGAAGGTCCTTTTGTAAAAAAACGTAATTTAAATAATATGTAGTGTTAATTCCGCTAACTCACTCGTTTATACAGCTTGGATGCAGTACGCATGCACCGCCCTCCCGCCCGCAAAAAGTATGCACATGCAGGAGAAACAATGCGTGCAAGCGAAAATGCACACCAACACCGATACCCGACACGTGTTTCGCCCCTCCACGGGGCATCCTCAGGAGCTGTTGACTGGTCGAGAGCTGCGCAGAGAGAGAGCTGCAGCTAATTCAATACTGTTGAATGACCAAACAAATTTAGTTCCATCCCTATTATTACGTATTGTCGCGGGTAGTATGTCACAAATGTCAAACGATGGCGCTTTATAAAAGCGGCCGGGAGCTGCGTAGCCGTAACAGTCGGTGCGCAAACTGATTTTCGTTGAAGTAGGGATGATCGACTCCCTCGTACGCCAACAACTTATCATTAACCGATTGGAACTCTGCCCAATACTTATCTAGCCTATCCAAACGCTCAACCAAGTACTCACGTGTCTTGCGGCTTGCGGAGTCCTTGCTGAAATTGCGATCGACCTGTTTGATCGACTCTAGGATGTCTCCCTGGATCTGGATATGTTTCTCCATGCTGCTGCTACAAATAGTTACGTAAGACCTTACTTGATATCTGGAAACTAATCCTGTGTTGCTGAGATGCTGACAGCTGCGTGTCCTCTCGAACTTCTTCCTGAACACACGTCAGAAGTCCAAAGTACTGTTTGTACTAGTATGCGTATGCCACGAACACACCAATTCACTGTTTGTGAATTTTAAAGAAATCGATAGTCACTGGTTATCCGAACCCCACGAACGCGTCACGATCGCGAAGTCCTGTTTTATTCGAAGGACCAAAAACTGTAGCGGGATACAGTTGTAAGTTGATAAGAGGGAAAGGTAAGTACGTAGAAAATCACCAAACCCAATGAGCGCTGTTGCGTCACTGATTTAATGTAATAAAATTATAAGCGACAAATAAGTAGGTTACAGAAAATTGCACTACAAATGCCTACGCTAGCGGGTCATTAACATCGATTTTTATGTTGCACAATAATTATGTACTTTGGCTCGTACAATAGCCAATAGTTTAAAAAATTATTTTATTAATAAAGTTATACCAATATCTGGTTCCGGAAAAGAAGTTATCTCTAATTTCAGAACTAGACTAGATTCTATGTTTATGGCCCCTAGCTTACCAAACGACATTTTAATAATTATAAAACAATTAAAACAGACTAATGCAGAGGGTTACGACGGCATAGCCACTAAAATTATCAAATCAGTTGCCGATTTAATATGTAGTCATTTAAGTTTTATTATAAATCTTTGCATTAGTGCTGGAAAGTACCCAGAACGTCTGAAAACAGCGACAATCAAACCATTATTTAAAAAAGACAATAAATAAAATTATGCAAAGCTATAGACCAATTGCTTTGTTACCTATTATGTCTAAGATTTTTGAAAAATATTTTTATTATGAATTGTATGGGTATTTAGAGAAAAATAATATTTTATGTGAAGAGAAAAATAGTTTTAGGCAAAAACGGAATATCAATAGGGCTATATTTAAATTTCTCAAGAACGTCACGCTGAATGTGGATACAAGAAACCTTGTCTATGCTGTTTTTTGTGACATGACGCAAGCTTTTGACTACGTGATGATACTATGATATTTTAATAAAAAAACTTTAGGCATATGGAATAAGAGGAAACATTTTAGAATTAATTACTTGACTCAGATTCTACAAGACCATATCGAAAAGCAAGTTGCTGATGGATAATCCAGGCTACAAGGTTATGTCTGTGCAAGTACTCACCGTTACCCAGATGAGAAGAACCGAAAATAACATGCCTGAGTGAATCACCGGGACGGCGGCATACCCGAGAGATGTCGACCGTACCGTCCCTCAGGATATATTTCCGGTCATTATTCGTCATCATGACTTCGTCTGCAATTGCACAGACAAACCCCTCTGTTTCCCCAAAAAGGATCCAAATCGTAGCCAGTTTACCGACGCGAGCAGATCCACATCGGGCCCTGTTAAGGCCCGGTAGCAACGCCCGTGAAGCTCCTTACTCTTATGGAAGAGTGCTATGAATGTTCCTGCGGTTTTCAGTGCTCAGCACCGTTGGTCTACGCCAGTTCTCGTTTGCCAAGTAGAGCGGCGTGAGGTTCCTATCTACTGCTACAACGTCACGGTGCATCCCAACTCATTGTTAAGGAAGTTAACAATGACGACGAGGACGAGGCACGGACGTGACGCTGGGCGCCGCATAGGGTTGCCACCATTTTTTTGAAAGTAAAATAGTATTTTTTTTAAAATATTGAAAAAAATATATAGTACTATCGCGAAATTCAAGAAAAAAAAGTACACATTTATTTTTAGTAATTTTCCATGTGTATTTGTTATTAATCTTAGCTTTGATTAATAAAGTGATATTATTTTAAATATGATTATACGAATCTGAGCAATTTAGATCCATTTAAAATAAGTTAACAATTCGTTTTTAACTAAATTAATAGAGACCCTTTATTAGATTCTTATTAGATTCCCTATTCCTTTCTTCTCGCCATTTTATATTAATTACGGATTTATTTTTCCGTAAAACCGGAAGTTGCAGTTATGAAAAGTAAAAAGGAAGTAATTTTAATTGTATTTGTTTTTGTATCTGAGTTTATAAAAAAGCATTTGCCGTTTTTCAGCAGTGTTTTTAGATTTAAACACTTGTTCGTTGCTTATTTTGAAATAATTTCATTAACTATAATTATTTCTGAATACAAATTGTTGACATTAATATTCAATATAGTGACTGAATTTAAAGGATCCAATATGCTCTCGATTTGTTTAGATTCAATTTTCGTGCTTAAATTTAGAAATTGGCATTAGTTGAGCCAATTAGTTGGGATAAAATCAAACAATTTATTTAAATATATTAAACTTTTTTCACCGGTCGGCGGCATTCATCAACAAATTTGAAATTGACGTTTATTGTTGTTTTTGAATTTATCCCTTTCGGGAAAGGCTAAGGAAACTAAGCCCAACACTGCCAAGAAATTGACGTAAAAAGAATCCTAGAGAAATGAAATATGTGAAATAAAGTATTTTCTCGTACTCTATTGTTCTCATAAAGTATAGAGTACAATTACCCGTAATAACGTACAATACTTTATAACAAAGTACAGGTGGCAACCTTAGTGTGTGACAGCGACGCGCGAGTCCCGCCCGCTCCCCTCCCTCGTCCGCTCGCGCCCGTGCCCTGTCCTTTCTGTATGTTTTACAATAGGGCGCAGACGAGTAAGCGTCGTCGTCGTGCCCGCGCCCTGTTTTTACTATTGCGTTGCGACGCTTCTATGCATTTTGTATGAAAGGGACGCGAAAGAGACATTTGTCCGCGCCCCGTCTGCTTCTTACGTCTTTTCTTTGTGTCTAGCGCTTAAGACTGCACACCTCGCGGTTATGGAGAATCTTGGCGTTTAAAAAGTCAAGACCTCCACACTTACGCGGGATGTACTACTGCTGTTGACGGACTCTCCTATCTAGAGCGTCTAACTCAGTCTGAGTCCATCTTAGTATGCCAAACGAGTACGTGAGTAAGGGCATCACCCAAGCATTGAAGGCACGCACCTTATTGCCCCCCAACAAAAGGCTTTTAAGAACTGTCTGTTTGTCAGACGACAGAATTAGCGCTCTTTCACCGCCTGCTTTATTTCCCCATCCGCAACACTCAGAGACTGTGGCATACCAAGATATTTGTAAGTTTCTAACTGCGAGAGAGACCTGAGAGCCATTATCTCAGAAAGTTGTAAAGTTGAATTTACAACTTTCCCCCGATATACATGCATAACCGCACATTTGTCTACACCGAACTCCATCCTGATAGAACTACTAAAATCTTCTGTGATTTTCAGTAGCTTCACCAGGTCAGGACGTTTCGGTGCAAATAATTTCATCGCTGAATCGTTCAGTAGGTTGCTGAGAGGGTTCAAGGCTAGGCAAAACCACAATGGACTCAAACTGTCGCCCTGGAAAATGCCTCACTCTATGCTTATCAAGTCCATCGGATCCAAGGGGCTACCTTCTCTGTCCGGCTGACGAAGGACTGTGGTCCACTGCCTCATACAGTACCCACCAAGAAAGGATCTCAAAGTTGTATTAACTTTTGTTATTATCTTTTCATTTGGGGGTTAAAGTTACTCGCGTCCGTAGGTTTACCCTTGAGACCCTACACGTGACCCCTGGGTGGTGCTAAATGAGTAACACTGTCTGAGTGGTAGAGCCACGCTGCGTTGCAGCACGAAATGGGCCGGCTCGCCCGGCGTAACACCACCCTCTCACAGAATATCGGCGTGAAACAACGGCACTCGTTGCTGTTGTGTTTCGTCCGGTGAGTGAAAGTACCGGAGGCCCATCTCTCACCCCTCCCCCCTCCCAATTCCTACTCCCTCCTCAAGATCCAACTCCTTTCCAAAGTTGGCAACGCATCTGCGATAACTTTGGTTTTGCGGGTGTCCATGGGCGGCGGTGATTACTTTCCATCAGGTGACCCGCCTGCTCGTTTGCCTCCTTTTAACATAAAAAAAATATCTCTTTTTTCTTAGTCTAGGTTTGTTATAATATTAATGTAAAGATAATTCATGTTAATGTATTTCTTTAATTTTGAATTTTGCCGCGTAAAGGAATGTTGTAGCGTAGATAAAACAGTAAAGTTATGATTGAAGGTTAGAAAAATAACAAAGTATGGTGTCGTGTGATATTTTATTAGTATTATTGTAAAAAGTAAAAAGTGTTTGAGTAGTGAAAAATAAAACTTTAATGTCGTTTCTTTGTTAGCAAAGCAACACATTGTTTTATTTTACTCCAAGTCCAAACTATAAAATAGGACTTATAAAACGACATTTTTGTTTACATTTATGAATAAAAATAGAGAAACTTCAGTTTGAGTTTACGCTATTGCCTGGAAGTGATGGAAAATCAAACATTTACTGTGTAACCTCAATAGCCACATGCGATAATAAAGTCTATGCAATACCAGAAGAACTAAAACAGATCCAGGTAAAACAGTGGCGACCGTGACAGGACGCTGCAATCACAATGAAGCATTAGAAAAAGGGCGCCATCAGCGCCAGCTTGCCACGCCCTTTTATGTTACCGCAGGAACATAAAACAAAGTAAAGTAAGTAAAAAAGTATTGAGGAATAACAAACTTTAATTTAATGTTAATATAAAGGTACACACTTGGTACAAACAATAGTTGTCAGTGAAGGGCAAAGCCTAAAGAAGTAATGGCGCGTACGCGTAGCCGCGCTTCCTCCTCTGACGTTTCTTCTCCACCATCAATGGTTCTCATTGGCTCGGCGTGTCAACGCAGTGATGCCAACAGCAGCGCGCCTGGAAAACCTGGAAACCTGGAAAACCTTCAAAGGAACCTTAAAGAAAATTCATGATTTTGACACTAAAATTGTTAAGATTGACGCCCGAGTCTCGACGTTGGAAACCTCATCTCACGACCTAAATGATATAAAATTTCAGTTGTCCGCGTACCACCGCAATGAGCTTGTCAGAGATCAGTGGTCTAGGCTTAACAATGTCGAGATTAAAGGAGTACCTACCCATTAAGAAGTCTGAGAACATGTACGAAGTTATTGACAAGATAGGCACCCTCATTAAGTATAAGGTTGTTAAGCATCAAATTAATTATATAAACAGAATTCCGTCATTTGGTAACAACAAAGACAAGTCAATTGTCGTCAGTTTTCTAAACAGATATGTTAAAGAGGACTTCATTGCTTCAGCGCGTTTAGTGAAAGCTATTACTCTCATTGATATTGGGTATTCCAGTGATGGTAACCAGCGCTTATTTATTAATGATCACTTATCGCCGGATTATAAGAAATTACTGAACAAAGCTAAACAGTTAGCAAAAGAAAGAAATTATCAATATGTCTGGGTTAAGTTCTCCAAAATCCATATACGAAAGAATGATACTTCGCATATTGTCATTGTGAATTCGGAGTCGGATTTAAACAAAATTACATAATCTGTGTGTCATTTCGTTATTGTAATACATTAATGTTTATCTTACATTTTCGGAGGCCTTTTTTTAAGTTGCTTTTTTGTTCAATGTTGAATTATTCTCTATGTGATCAATGCTGTTGTTTACATATTAATGTCGCACTTACACTGTACGGAAGGTTGAGAAGAGCTGCGCTTAATAACTCGTTGCTAACTTGCCTACGATTTTTTTTCCGCATTCCTAAGTTCGCACGGCCGATCGGCGTTTTATATACAGTCAGTACTAAGTCTAATCTATTCATCTCGCTCGCACTGCTTGTTTTGTTAATTGCGTGCCTTCCGTCTTACTGCATTTTATCTATAGTTATAGCTAACCACATGTTACATCAATTGCTATTCACTAATTTCAATCATTGTATTTATGTTAAACACCGGCTGGTTGATGCGTCAATTGCATAATTTTTTGTTACTGAAAATAACAATTCATATTCTACAAATTATTGTGAAGCGAGTGGATAGTTTGTTAAAGTATAAATTTAATTTAATACTTTCTCATGGGATTTATATAATTTTAAATAGGTTTTTATACTCTTTATTAAGCACGACAGTGACTTTAATGCGTGTTTGCAATGAATATGAAACGGTGTACTACGAGCATTCTGGATTATGTTTTTTGTGTTTGTGTATACGCTATTTATACGTTTTTACTATACTATTGTATTGTGGTAGTTTTCCATCAATTCGGTTTTTTTTAAATCAGTTTATCGTATTCCTTTAAAAATGCATAAAAACGCTTTGATTTGTTATTGCCAGAATGTTCGTGGGTTACGTACAAAAACAAGTACATTTCGTCGCAATTTACTTTTGAACGATTTTGATATTATAGCACTGACTGAAACTTGGTTGTTGGAGTGTATATCAGATTGTGAACTCTTTGACGATAGGTATACTGTTCTGCGGCGAGATCGGAAGTATGAACTCACGGCCCAGTCGATGGGTGGAGGTGTCCTTCTAGCTGTTCGTAAGGAATTTCGTGTGTCTGCCCGGCCTGAATGGAACTCATCAGCTGAGGACTTATGGATGTCAATCCAGATGGGCAAAAAATGGTTGCACGTATGTGTCATCTATTTATGCAATCAAAGTTTGGGTTTATCATTTTCTCAGCAATTGTCTAATTTTTTATTAAACCTACGGGATTGCAGGACAAATAACCCATCCGATAGCTTCCTTGTGATGAGCGACTTCAACATGAGTTCAACTTCTTGGTGTAAACCTGATGTTCTTTGTAATTATTGTAACCCTATTCATGTGTTAGGCTCAAATGAGACCAACTTTATTGACGAATTGAACTTGATCGATTTGCACCAATATAATCACATAACTAAAGGATACGAGCGAATTTTAGATCTCATATTATGTAACTTCGATGTAAGCGTGAGTGATAACTCCAACCCATTGGTACCATTGGATCCTCATCACAATGCGTTAACTGTTTTGGTAAGTACTATCAATAATAAAGATCTTAAAGCCGCGCCTCGCATTAAGTATTGCTTCAACCGCACTAATTTTGAGGAGTTTAATGCTGGGCTCATCAGTATTGATTGGGAGCTTAACCTGCCAGACAAACCGTTGGATGACGCTGTCAGTTTTTTTATAGTGTTTTAGAACGGTTGCGTAATCAACACGTTCCGTTTAAATATGTTGGGAAATCCATGTTTCCACCCTGGTACTCCTCTGCTCTTATTAAGGTTCTTAAAGAAAAGTACAAGTACTTCTGCAAATATAAACGATATGGAATGGTTGCTGATAAGAACTGTATTGACTTTTTGCATAAACGAGCTAAGTTACTTGAAGCAAAGTGTTACGATTTGTATTTATCAAACGTCGAAAACTCAATTAGGTATAATCCAAAATACTTCTGGACACACTTTAAGTCACTTTCGAAAGATGGTTCGATTCCCAACACCTTATCATATGATAGCAGACCCCGAAATCTGTAATCTTTTTGCAGACTATTTTAACTCAACTTTTTTAAATTCTACCTCCGGTTCACAACCAATTAGTGTTCCATCGCCCTCAACCCTCCATCGACGCTTGTAGACGGTGACATCCATACTATCAATATCACTAGCTCCTTAATAAAATCCAAATTGTCAAAACTGGACTCTTCTAAATCAGCTGGTCCAGATTACATTCCACCTATATTGCTTATTAGATGCGCGGATAGTATATCGATTCCTCTTGAAATTCTCTTTACTAGATCCATTGATGAAGGATATGTGCCCAAACTGTGGAAAAAAGCGTTTGTATCACCCATTCATAAGAAGGGACCTAAAAACATCGTCTCGAATTATAGACCCATCTCTAAGCTTTGTGTTATAGCGAAAGTGTTAGAGAAAATAATTTATGAGCACTTGTATGCATCTTTAAGTGGTTCTTTTCCACCTTCTCAACATGGGTTTTTGAGGGGACAATCCACCGTCAACAATTTGGCACTTTTGAATGAATTTGTTACTGATTCTATGGATGATGGAGGACAAACGGATGTAATCTATACCGACTATACCAAAGCCTTCGACAGAATAGACCATCGCATCCTAATTACTAAATTGCAATTTGCTGGAATCAGAGGTGATTTGTTGCGATGGTTCTCTTTATATATCGATAATTGTTCACAGGCAGTTGTCCTGGGTAATTTTATGTCTCAGTGGATGAGCGTTCCAAGTGGTGTGCCTCAGGGTTCATTATTAGGACCATTACTTTTTCTGATCTTTGTCTCTGACATTGATAGCTGTTTTCTAAATTCAAATTTACTAAGTTTCGCCGACGATATGAAAATTTTTAGAAATATTAATTTTATTAATGATTGTCAGTTCCTTCAGAGTGATCTCGCTCGACTTGGCGATTATTGTTCTCGGAACAAACTGGACCTTAACTAACGTTAAGTAATGGTAATCGTAACGTTAAGTAGTGGTTCTCGGAACAAACTGGACCTTAACTAACGTTAAGTTATGCTAACGTTAAGTAATGGTAATGTTTACTAACGTAAATGCTCAGTAATGACATTCACCCGCAAAAAGAGGCCACTTGTATATGACTATTCTCTTAAAGGTCAATTATTGAGTCGTGTTGCGGAAGTGAGGGATTTGGGTGTCATTCACGACTCAAAATTATTATTCCTCGATCATATATCGTCCATCGTAAGTAGGGCTTCCAGATCTCTCGGCTTTGTAATGCGGTCATCAAAGGATTTTAAATCCTTTGATGACCGCAAAAATATAAAAACAATGAAAATATTATATGCTACTTACGTACGCTGTCATTTGGACTACGCTTCTCAGATATGGAATCCGAGATACGCTGTTTATGTTGAGCTCCTTGAGAAAATACAGCGAAAATTCTTACGTTATCTAAATTATCGATCGAAGGTCAAAATTAGTAATTACCTTGATCTTTGTCGTCAGCATCACTTCTTACCCCTTTCATACCGACGCAACATTGCAGATTTAATTTTTCTATACAAAATAGTTACTTCGTCGATCGACTGTCCGGGACTCCTGGAAAAATACATGTTCTATATACCAATTAGATCCTTTCGCAGCAGCTCTCTCTTCTACCTTCCTAAAGTTTGCACCAATTATCGTCAAAATTGTTTTATTTACAGAGCAACTAAAACCTTTAATGACAAGGGTAAAGACAGCAATTTCAACGTTGATTTTTTCAATACCAGCTTACCTTCATTAAGAAGGCAACTTAGTAAAGGCTTCTTCTTAAGTTAATTTATTTAGTATGTAAATAAGGATAAAAAAAAAAATTCAATGCTACTTTTTTTTTGTATTAGACTAAGTACAAAAATATAATTAAATACAGAGCACATGAGTAAATACCCGTAATTTACTGATGTGACTGTAATTAGCTTTAGCGTTAAGCATTTTTTATAACTGTGCTTTGGTTCAAGTAGTGCTCCTTTGTTATTTAAATTGTTTCTACCAGTGGAGACTTTTTAATGACTTTTCTGTTTTACTTATAAGCTTGTAGCTATTCATTTATTGCATAAGTCGATAGTCTTCCTAAGATAATAAATAAATAAATAATAAATAAATAAATAAATTCTGCTTTTTGGTCTATCCCGCTGTGAATAGAAGACAAAAAAAAGACAGGGTTTGTAACACAAGAAGGACATTTTTTTTTTTCACATTTCGCCATCTCTGAGGTCCCGGGTTCGATCCCCGGTCGGGTCAATTTAGAAATTATTGTTTTTCTAAATTGTCTCGGGTCTGGGTGTTTACTATGTATAATAAGTATGTATTTAAATATTTTAAGTATGTTTATCCGTTGTCTAGTAACCATTTTAACGAGTTTCATAACGAAGCTTCTCTTGGGCTAGATAATTGGTGTGAGTGTAGGAAAGTTTATTTTTTTTTTTTTTATTTCCAGTGGACCTGCCTTCCTTTTAGTCTAAAGACCTCACCGGCAATTTTCCAAAGAATACTTAGTAATATATTAAGGAAGTATAAACTTACAGAGTTCCCTGTCAATTATATCTATGATATTCTCATATTATCAAAGTCGTTTGCCGAGCACATCAACCATCTTACACAGTTGCTGGTAGCAATCAAAACAGAAGGATTCAGATTAAAATTTACAAAATGCACATTTGCTTCAGACTCAGTTAAATACCTGAGTCATATAATTCAGAACAATTCCATTAAACCCGTTAAGGATAACATAGCTTCAATAAGGAATTTTCCTGTTCCAAAAACAGAAAATAATGTAAGACAATTTCTAGGAAAAATCAATTTTTACCACGAATACATACCAAAGAGAGCAATAGTACTTGATCCATTGCATAATTTACTTAGAAAAAATCAAAAATTTGTGTGGTCTGACAAATGCCAAAAATAGAATAGCAAGTTGCTGGTGAATAATCCTAGCTACCAGGTTATGTCTGTGCAAATACTCGCCGTTAGCAAGATGAGAACAACCGGAGATAATGTGCCTGAGTGATTCCCCGGGACGGCGGCATGCCCGACAAATGTCGACCGTACCGTCATTCAGGATATATCTCCGGTAGTTCTTCATCATGATAACTTTGTCCGCAATTGCACAGACAAAACCTTTGGTTTCCCCGAAGAGGTCCCCGAATCGTAGCCAGTTCACCGACGCGAGCAAATCTACATCAGGGCCCGTGAGCACCTTATAGAACCGCCCGTGTAGCTTCTTGCTCCTCCATACCGCCTTGCGGTCCTCTGTGCTCAGTACCACTGGCCTGCGCCAGTTCTCATTTGCCAAGGAGAGCGGGGTTAGGCCCCTGTCCATTGCTACCACATCCCGATCCATTCCGATACATCAATTATTATTATTATCTCTTTATTTCTTTTTTTTTCTTAGCCTAGGTTTGTTATAATATTAATATAAAAGTAAAATACAAAAGCACATACAAAACATAAAAATATTATAAAAAACCTAGCCTAGGGTACCGCCGGCAACGGGGCAGGGCTCATGCTGCCGGTGGTTAGGGCTGCAGAGACAGGAACCTTCGGACTATCCGCGCCGTGTATAAGAGTACCGCCTTCTGTATCTGACCCTTGATCCAATTATTGAGCGAGAGTTTTTAAGGTGTTGGCCGAGACTCTTCGCTACCAGACCGTTCGCAGACACGACTATCGGCACAATGATTGTCGAGTCAATATCCCACATGGCGGTTACCTCGTGAGCCAAGTCAAGGTACTTGCTGACCTTGTCCTTCTCGGCATTTACAAGGTTCTCGTCATGTGAGATGGTGACATCGACAAGCACTGCCCGGCGTTGCGATCGATCTATCAGCACGATATCAGGCCTATTAGCTAAAATTTGTGTGAGTGAGTACACAATTTTTTGGAGCCGCAACATATCGTGTTTATTTTTGTCGTTTGCTTTGTGTGTGGTTGTTGTATCTCTGTGTGTGTACAAAGAAATAAATATAATAGCATGGTTTTATTTTTTTAGGGTTCTGTATTTATTTATTTATTTAATTTAATTAATTAACACGGTTAACACCAATTACATTAATTAATATATATAAAATACAAAGAGCACCTAACCTCTTTGGCATACCTACATGTCCGCCATTTTGAAAAATACGTGTTTCGGCGGCCAGTGATGAAACGCATGTCAATCGGTAGAATAAGTGATTACAAACAAAAAGTGTTTCGTGATGAAATCTCTAAGTAATACGGTTTCTGAGATATTAGACTCCAAAAACAAATATTTTATTTTTATTTATTTGTTTTCCTTGAATGACAAAGTAAGTATATAATACATATCATAGATATATACATATCAGTCAGCTCATAGCTTCTTAGCTGCGGCCTAGGACGGCGTCCTCCCATACGGGTGGCTGTACTGAGTCCACAAAACAAACACCGTGATCCCGGTGGACCGGTGGACATGATAACGCAAATAACAATAACAATAAACACTAACAAAAACTAAACAGTAACGTAACAAAAAACTGCTCGTGAGGAAAATAACCATTCGTGCACCCACACCAGGAGGATAGAAGCCGAATGAAATGAATGACAAACGTTAAACAAAATGGCGGAAGGCGGGGTGTGGCGTGGCGAGCTACGGTGCACCGAACCGGGTGGAACCGGTTTCGTGTAGCATGGAGGATTTTTTTAACTCATTTACGTTAGACGATTCACTAAATAAAAAAATGGTTTTTTACTTTACTTTTCTGATTTTGGAGCCAAATATCTCAGAAACCGTATCACTTAGAGATTTCATCACGGAACACTTTTTGTTTGTAATCACATATTCTGTCGATTGACATGCCTTTCATCACTGGCCGCCAAAACACGTTTTTTTCAAAATGGCGGACATGTAGGTATGCCAGGTTCCATACAAAAATGTTCGAACCTCTATGAATTAAAAAAATTATAAAGTAAAACAAAACAGTTGCGATTAAAATTTGAATTAAAATTACATTATTAGTTACTACCAAATGATAAATTATGTACATAATTGAATGACATGCATGCATCCCTCTCACAGAATCTTAGGCATTCAGACAATATTTCCACCCATCCGTCCGCAAACACATCACAAGTAGGGTTGGCCTCAAGGAGAGCGTTAAGCGCGGCAAGTGTGCGCGGGATTGGCGAATAGCGACGCGTAGCGGTACGGCTCGTGGGCACAAAAAATAATTTGTGCTTTCTACTCCGCCGATAGTTGTCAGGCGTAAATAGTTGGCACAGCTGGTTATTCAGATCTGGCGCATCAATATTACCACGTAGGATTTTACAAATGGTTGTAATCTGATTTTTGTTTCTTCTTACCTCCAACGAATTGTACCCCAAACAGCCTAAAATAAATCTGGTCGGGTACATAATATAGATAGTATCCGTGAGTACGCTTGTAAAGGTATCTGAGAAAAGCCTTTTGTATTTTTCCAGTAAGGCCCATAAGTACTCTCATGTGGATTCCAGATACATGAGCTGGTTTCCAGTTTGCTTCTCACAAGAGCACCAAAAACAAGCCTAACAACATGAAGATTTTGGAAGTCCCGGGAGCTCCTTAGAACAAAACCCAATCGCCTAAAGCAGTCTTTTGCCAACGTGACAATGTGGTCGTGAAATATGAGCTTTCGATCGAATGTGACCCCCAAGTTCCTCATTACTACAGATCTGGTAATAGCGTTACCGTTAATCGTGTAGTCGAAATTTATTGGGTTCTGCACTCGACCGAAAGTCATTGCGTAACATTTGGATGAGTTAAATTCCATTGAGCTCCCGAGACTTCATTGGTGAACCGCGTCAACGTCCTGTTGCAACGCAACACAATCGGCTTCTGACTTGATCTCAACAAAAAGTTTCCAGTCGTCAGCATAGAGCAAGCACTGAGCGTAATCAACAACTTTAGGGAGGTCGTTAACCATAAGGAGAAACAACAGGGGTCCAAGTATCGATCCCTGGCTCACTCACAATGAAATAAAAGAGCTGCAGAAAAATAGTTTTAAAAGAAAATTGACTGAATGGCTCATCTCAAATTGTTTTTATAGTGTTAAGGAATTTCTGGATTTTAAAATTGGACATACTTAGCTTTATCTTATTTGATTGTAAATTTTATTGTGAATTTTAATAATTAATTTCATTCATACTATTACTTTTTTTTTATAATTTTAATCACTTATATTAACATTTTGCACGTCTGCACGCAGGCTGACTACAGTGAAACAAATATTAATCTTAAGATCACAATTATATTGTACTTAACCTGTAATCTGGCAAATAAATGATTTGATTTGATTTGATTTGATTTGATTTGATTTGATTTGACTCCGGCACGCGTGTGATAGGGCTGTGACTCATAGAGACCAAGTTTTACAAACTGTTGGCGATCACGAAGATAGTCTGCTAAAAGGCGTAGGAGACCAGGGGCAAAGCCCAAAATTTCAATTGGCTGGTATTCTTCAACCTCCGTTTTGTTTGACGTTTTGGGTATAGGGATAACACGAGAGATTTTCCACTGGGAAGGGTTCTTTGTAAAGAAAAGTTGAAAATGTGACAAAGAGGACCAGAGATGCTTTTCTTAGCCTGTTTCAGTAACACAGGAGGAATCAAATCTGGTCCTATAGAAATATTTGACTTTAGTTTCATAATTCCTAAATTAACATCACTAAGTTTAAATTGAAAAATGTTCACGTAGTTACTATTGCAACTTTTATCGTTACGGTTCACTGTCTCGATATTCAATTCCGGTTTGTCAGGTAGAAAGACGCTGGAAAAATAAGTTGTAAAAGCAGTTGCCGCTTCCACATCCGATAGTGTTTGGCCCTTATAGGTCACACTAGGATCAAAACCACCTTTAGTTCGCAAGCCAGAGATGTGAGGCCAAAAGTCTCGAGGGTTTGTTTTTATGTTGTCCTCAATACGTCTCATGTGAGAATTGTACGCAGTAGCAACGCGAGTCTTGAGATCCACTCTGAGATCAGAAAAAGATTTTTACGTACGTTTGCAGTTAGTACGCTTCCAAGAACTATGCAGTTTGAGCTTATATTTGGTATCACATATTATGTCTCTGGTGAACCAGACAAGATAACGCTTACCAAACTTACTTCTGCGCTTTTTTGGAATACATAAGTCAAAGATGTCGTATACGGTGTTATAAAAACACTCAGTGGCGGTGCGTACATCACTAGCTTGTAAGACACTGTCCCATGAGGCTTCGTGAAGATAGAACAATTATACTTGTTCATAATCACACCTTTTAAAGTTCCAGTCTTAATCTGGATTAATATTAGTAGGAACGATAAGGTCCGAAGAACCAGCAGTACCAACCCTAACTTCGATATCCAATGGTGGATGATACGCATCTGGTGGCACTAACCCATCGGTAGCAGCGACAGTTACCCCATGGACATTAGTACTCTCCTTGACCAATATCACATCCAGGATTCCATCATGCACGTTTCTCACACCATTCATCTCAGACATATTACAAAAAGATAGAAAAAGCAATAATAATCATTTACATTTTAAGAAGCACTATTCAAATTGAGATCACCAAAAATGAAGACAGGTGCCCTCAAACTATTGAACACCTTCAATTTTGCAAAACCATTCCATATAGTCTTTATCGCTTGCACTAGGCTTAATGTATACAGCACACACGTAGAAAGGGCGACCACGCCAAGAAAAACATGCCCAAAGGTCTTCACCACTATCAGTCTCTAGATCCCGACATCGACGTAACACAATCGGGGTGCGTGCAGCAAGCATTACACCGCCACACGGCATGCCTCTGTCTCGGCGTATCAAGTTCCAGGCACTACTTAAAAGCTCCGCATCATTTACAGAACTATCAAGGAATGTCTCAGTTACTGCTACAAGATTGTGCTCCAATAAAGCCAAATTATTACGCCAAATACAAAGTTTAGTTTTGAGTCCTCGCACATTCTGCTACAATACATAAATCGTGGGAACCTTCTTGCCCTTCCGCTGCAACACGAAAGGGTCTGTTATTGTCTGGGACAGTGACAGTCCTACGAGCGCTGCCGTTAGTATTCAAAGCTGCCCTGCGATATGGAATCCATTTCTTTATTTTAGCGTTTACCGGCCAGACGTCAACTGAATAACATACATCATAGCAAGGCAGGGGAACACCGATCTTATAAGACTTGTAATGCCCTCTAGTTGTTAGCTCATCAACAGTACACAAGCTATAAGGACAAAGTTGGAGAAGGTATTGGCGAATCTCATCAACTGTAGACTCCATATTCCACAGGTGTATGTATTTTCGCGGTTCGACTGCTCTGAGTGACGTCACAGTGGGACTTGCGGCTCCACACAAAGAAACAGGCCGCGACTTCTTTCTTAATTGAACGTCATCATGTTCATCTTCCGACGCATTCCGATGGACCACAGTAGCAACATGATGGGTTTTACCTTCGACACTTTTAACGGAACTGTGTGAGGGTACCGCGATTGTCTCATTCGCCGTTGACTCCTTAACTTCGGCCGATATCGGCTGTTTCGATAGGGCACTTGGAGTAACGCCCTTTCTTGCAGTCGCTGTCTCGGCACGGCTGGGTATGGTCTGAGACCGAATTTGCTCGTTCCGAAAGACGGCGGCCACTTTACTGTTTGTTGTTTCATGAAATTTGAGTTTTCCTGTGAGCAGCTTCACCTCGGAGGCATAGCCTTGCACCAGTGACATGTACTTCTCCAGTTTTGTGTCGTAGACCGATATAACCGACACTGCATGGCTTAAGTGGTCTTTAAGCTCACTAATTTCTTGACGCAAGTTCGTTATTTTGTTTGATATGGCATTGTTTCCAAGGTTTTCTGGTGGCATTTTAGAAGAAAACTGTTTTTTCCGGTACGTAACATTCGGATCGCAAGACTTTTTGGAAAGACCCACTGGAGTAAGATTATTATCCCCACCTTTTTTAGCGGAACACACACATTCCGGACAAATCCACGGACCAGATGCTTGATTGATGATGACCCGCATTCTTCCTCCAGCGCAAAGTCAGTGGTAAATTTTTTTGCACGAATCCAGCGTACATTGCAGTCTTCGTTAGAAACAATAGTGCTACAACATGCAGCACAATTCATAATGAAGTGACAAAAATCCCCTTTTCTAGGTAAAATGTATAAAGTGGCAACACTATTTTATTTGTCAAAATGAAAACTTGTACTGTCTGTTGATATTGACGTTGTCAAAATCAAAGTTGATGCTGTCATTTGATTTTGACACTGAAGTTGTTAAACTAAGTTTGAGGGTAGCCGTGTCACTTTAACATATTCTTCAAAATGTTGGTAGTAAAATCAGACTTATCTGTAAGTATTTAGGGGCTCCACAGCCGATGAAAAACGCTGATAACAATACCGTAGGTTCTTTCCTTGATGTATTACACTTTGTATATACTTGATGTTTGGTAAACATGTTTAGAATAAAGTTGTTAATTAATGTAACGGGACATTAACTAAGTATGTGTCCCGATGGGGAATAATGCGTGCATGGTGACTGTGTATAGAAGTGTATAGAATGCCTAGAATCATAAAAATCGAAACTTCAGGATTGCAAGGCCCTTGGTGCCAAATAAACAGAATAAGGTCGGAATAGCTATTCCATGTTTTGTTCCCGTCATGTAAACGTCATTTCAAATTAGAGTAAAGTAGCAGTAGTAGTAAAGTAGGAGGGCGTAGGAACTATAAAACGTTCAATGGCTGTGTTAGTCACTTTTTATAGACACGCAATAACGTTATGTTTTATTCTGTATATAAAAAGTTGTAAAATTTTAATTTAACAATATAGTGAAAGCAAAAATAAACCAGTTGTTATGGAGATCCTTGCGGGAGGCCTTAATCCAACAGTGGACGTTGTTGGCTGAGATGATTATGATGATAAGGATCTAAATAAAACTCCGCTAGAAGCGTTTCCTTGAACTTAGGTAGTTTCATGATTGTAGAATCTGTTTAAGTCAGCCTGGATAGCTACCGCTATTTTATTTAAGTCTGCCACGAGACATGGCAAATCTTACAGATAAAATAACCTGGATAAAGTGCTCCTTGAGACTTATCGTCATCTACCATTAAGTCAGATAAAAGATCTAAGTACCTAGATAATATTGCAAAATTATATTGCAGCATTACCTAGATACTTAGGTGTGAGATGAGCTATTCCGAAAAACTGCAATAAGTACCCAAAACATCACTACATTTTAAGGTTCCGTACCTCAAAAGGAAAAAAACGGAACCCTTGTAGGATTACTTTGTTGTACGTCTGTCCGTCTGTCTGTCAAGACCCTTTATCTCGGGAACGCGTGGAGGTATCGAGTTGAAATTAAAACCATGTACTCAGGTCTGCGGTCCCTTAAAGCTAAAATATAACTTCTAAGTTAACGATACAAAAGATATGGCCGTTTATGTCGCAAAAAACGTATATTTCGACACTCTCAAAGGAATCAAAATTTATAGGGTTTTTGCCGTTGACCTAGAACTATGAAATTTGGCAAGTAATATCGTCATAAACTACAAGTACAGAAAAAAATCTGAAACTGTACGTACATATTTAATTAAATCACAAAAAGCAGGGTCTTTATGCAAGGAACGGAAGTCCAAAGTTTGAAGTAAGTTAACCGTGTCATGTGGGGTATCGTATGAATAGGCTTCATTTGCACAAGCTTAAACAGATTTTTAATTATTTTTATAATGTATAGTTTGATTTAGGACGAAGAATGAAAAAACAAATACCTTTTCCCTCTTTTATATGTATAGGTACCTAATAACTTTGGTGTATGTAGTACTTAACAGCGTGCACTGTCATGCGTACCTACTTAGTCCTTTTTTTAAATTTTGTAATTAAACACAATCCTAAATAGGTACCTACCTACTAAAGTGTCTTGCTTGTACCTAGTAGTAATTATACATATTATATTTTAATAGGCAAATAAACAAACAATTAAAGATATTTAAGTACAGCTTTGATTAGCGAGACTCGATTCCTGAACTATACAATCTGTATTGACTTGCACTGTACAAACTTTAGGGGTGGATTCTACACTCAAATATACATAATAAAAAATACTCGAAAAATTCCAAGCTCAATAGTTTAGAAATGACAGCCTTTTTTACTTTATTGTCTTCGAGTTTTGCAGGTGCTTAAAAAGGTGAAACTAGTTGCAAGTAAAATAACAATCAGTAAAGTAGCCAAGAGTTCGAACATCAATTGGATAAAAAAAAGCAAATATGTCAGTTCTCAATACCAAAAATGACGAAAAAAACACTAAGTAACCAAATTACTACGTGGAGTTTGGAATTTTTTTAAATATTTTTTACCATGTATATTTGAGTGTAGAATCCACCCCTAAAGTTTGTAGAGTGTATGCCAATACAGATTGTATAATATGTACCCATAAATTTGTACAGAACTCTCAGTGGGCGAGTCCGACTCACACTTGTCCGGTTTTTAGTAATGACAAAGGTACCCATGTCGACTTAGTAAAATATAAAATTTTATTTCATAAAAAACTTAGTAGATCAGCATTTAAACTAAGGAACCTTTTGCTGTGTTTCAACTCGCGCTTGTACGATTTGTAACACTACCATAAATAGAAACAACGGATGGACTTGATGGGCAAAATATTTCGTGTTGCTAACAAAGCATCACCACTTTTCAGCCGCTACCACCAGAATGGTATGTCACTTTCAATATATTATTATTTTTATTTTATTAAAATTATATTCGCAGATTTTATAGCTTTACTATTTTAACAATTAACCGCTAGGCTTGATGCATATTGTAAGTGCAGTACAGAAGTTTGAAGTTTGTTTATTTCGATAAAAAAAGTATTAGTGTTAGAAACTTCAAACTTACAATATAGAACATTCTAACGTTAATGTATGTTCTGTAATCCGACACTCTTACATGGACCAATGTTAAGGTCGTATATCAGATGTAACAGTTCCGACATTTTTAATTGGTTTTCTGTTGGACAAATAGGTTGGTAGTGGAACTTTCGACAATTTTAAATGTTAGCTAGGAATTTAAAGTGTCGGATATGTTTACAGCGCTTGAAAATAAAGAACTCAATTACAATCAAAACCTCTTTTTTATAAATTAATAAAAAATTAAATTATAATTTGACGAAAAATGTACGTACGTACATGTATCAAAAATAGACAACTTAGTTTTTAAATACAAAATATGCATCTTTTTTCTGAATACCAAATCTTAGATAACATTTTTAAGACACTAGAGTTTACCTAGCAACAATATATAGGAATGAAAACAGAACAACAACATTAGAGTCTCTGATATAATTATTTCAAGTTATGAACCACCTAGTTAAAAATGTTTTGTCTGTGTACTATCGCTAAATCAGTCTTAAAAATGTTTAATAAATCAGTCATGTCAATAGAAGATAAAAAGATAGCCAAAAAAAAGATTAGCAAAACAAACTAACACAGTGATCTAAAATCTGTACCCTTAAAATCTACAAGAACAATATTAAAAACAGTCTCAGTACCCTTAATCAAAATATATGGCAGTAAAATCACATATTAAAATAAAAGTAATGCTCAGTCTGCAAAAATTTAAAATAATTATAATATTAATAAAATCCTTCTGGCTCACAATGTCTAGTATCCTAAATAGTACAGTGTGTCAAAATGTCCAGTGTCCCACAACGTCCAGTCCAAAAACGTCTAGTGTGTCAAAATGTCGTGTTTCACAACGTCCAGTGTGTCAAAATCTCGTGTCCCACAATGTCCAGTCCTAAGAAGTCCAGTGATAAAAGGGCCATTTACCAGTACAGTTACTCACAACCAAGAAGGGCCTGACCCCTACTTAATTCGTTGATCCCCGTCTAGGTGTTTGTTTATTTATTTATAATGAAACGCGAAAGTTTAAAAGTGTATGTGAATAGGTACCTACTTATACTGTGATTTTATATTTATTTATTTATTTATATTTTACAATGTAATGTATGGTCGACATTAAAATTGCTTTACCACCTTAGAAGTGAATTTTGTTTGCATATAATAAAACAACAAGTTCTATTTTTGTTTAAAAGACCAAGTGACAGCTACGTTGTTATTATTGACAATGAGCATTAACGAAATTTTATTGTAATGGAAGTTTTTGTCAAGAGTGATAAAGTGATTTCATTGTCGACTATAGGTACCTATGTCAATTATTGTATCATCGATGTAGATAAAACGGCATTAACACAAACCTCAGTGGTTTCAAATGCTGTACTAATTTTAAGGTTTAATCATGTTATTGAGCAATAATAAAAGAAATTAAAAAAAAAATTTGTTGTAGTTTCAAAAAGAAATAAAACATCTACATTTTCTCTCAAACTTTAATAATAATAAAAACCCCTGGCCAATGATATTACATTAAAAGGATATCATTACCTATGGCTGGCAAGGTCTAGTCTCCTACACTATCCTAACTAAAATTTTTTACGATGTTTTTTAAAGTGTGTCACTACCCTTTTGATTTTTAACAATTAAAAATTCATCGTCCTTAGACATGTTTAGTTTGAAAATTAATAATTATTTAATAATTTAATTACTTAGTTGTTCTTAAACCAGACACAATAGAAATTCAATTATTCTATGGCACTGTGGGTGTGGTTACATTGGGCGTCCCAATGATATTATATAAAACGAGAAGCAGATATGTCATAAGCGAGCGCGTTGTGAAGACTCATTTATAGCCCAATTTTCTCATGTCGCAAACAGTTTGCGTCAAACAAGCCACAGAGAGTGCAATCATTAAAATTATAGCTATATCTTTTGTTTTACTTATCAGTGAAACTTGTCAATGTGTGCAGTTTTGGATTGCTCGGAACTGATTTAAAACGCAAATTACTATGAACGTAACATATCTATAGTTTATAATATCATTGGGGCGTCCAAGTATTTAAACAACGCCGACTAAAAATTGACAAGCAGAATTAATAATTTGTCATTATGTTATTTTATTTTTCCTTTACGTCAGAACAAGGAATAGTTATTTGTGTAACAAGAGAGCAAAGTCGTTTTTTGCTGCGAGTGCTGATTTTGAATCCTGAGTGTGGCGAGGGATTCAAAGGCACGAGATGCAAAAAACTTTGCTCTCGTGTAACACACATAACTTTTTACTTCAGCAGCGAGAACACTTTAGGAGATAAAATAATAAACAGGAATAGATTGAAATAACTATTTATTGTGAATCAAAATAATTAACATTGTAGGTAGAGATACCAATTCAATAAAATGGAACTTTTTAAAAGTTAAAAGTAAAATTACTGCAATTCTGTAAATTAAAAGTAACAGATTTATTTGGCAACGTTATAGTTGCATTGAGTTGAGTTTGATTATCTGGGGTTAAGGTTTGTGTTTTGGTGACAGATTGAGAAGGAACAACGGTGAACGTTGGTGACTCTGATCGGCTTTCTGTATAAGTACACTGTGCGTCGTTGGAAGTGGATGGGCGTGGGTGAGACCAAGGATCTGAGGTCGAATTCAGACTTATTGTTTCCTCTATACGCTTACAGATTTTTGACTTATTTTCTATTGAGTCTTCAATATAGCCTTCAGCAACCGTATTGGACTTCCAACCGCCGTGACGTTTTAAAGTGGTGAGATCGGCTCCGGAATCAGCCAAGAGCGTTGCCGAAGTTCTCCGAAAGCAGTGACCCGTGTATAGCTGAGGTTCTTCCAGTTTTAAGAAAGTCGCGATTTCTCGTGATATAGCACCTATTTTATTTACTCCCATAGGCTGTCTTGAGCATTTATTATTGTGGTATTGTATGAAAAATCGGTCGGTTTTTATATTGGCTGGACGTAAATTTTGGTATTTTTCTACAATAGTTACATATTCTTTGCGTACGACAAAAGACCTGTCAAGGTTCGTCGTTGTATTTTTCAATTTTACTAACAGTAATTTATCTGAATGCTTTTCGATATTATTATTTGTTAGCTGTAATAGCTCATTATTGCGACAGGCTCCATTAATTCTTATGATCAGTACAACCTGTAATGAAAATATTACATAATTAAAATGCATAATTTAACATTTACAGCATCTTTTACATATCGTAATAAATATTTTAACAGTGTTGCTAGGCCAGACTAGGATTCATTGCGCCTCCAAAAATTAGTAGTAGGCAGTAAGTACCTATATACATAACAGTCTACACACACATTTTAATAACTAACAACATAGGTTACTTTAGCGGCAAGAAAATTGCAGTCCAGAGCTCCATTAAGAAATTTTTCTATATAAGGGCCGTGAAAACTTTTTAGCCTTATGTCCAACTGACATTCTTTTTAGAAAAGATACGAGTTTTGCTTATGTTTCAATATGCACGTTATGTTTTGTTTTTAAAGTAGCTTTCAACATTGAGTAAATACTCCACATTGTAGATGATCGCCTCGTCTGTGATAAATCTAAAAAATAAGATAGCAACACCGTCTCCGAAAAACTGCTTGCGCCCTTTGTAAGTCTCCATTCATTGAAGACAGTTTCACTCATATTTTACGATTATTTTTATATTTTTTAACTTATTCAACTCTTTACCCCAGCTACGAAATTTTATTCCCGCTCTTTTATTTAAATTAAGGCGTGTTCGGAAATAGCACCCATGATATTTTATTATTAAAAATATATTACGTAACATTATTGAAACTAGAAATAAATATTTACAGGTCAAATATCAGTTTTATTTGCAGTAAATACTTATTTTCGTTTAAATACAACAATAACAAAAACACAAATGTTGAAAAAATTTCCACAAGCAGGATTTGAACCTGCACCCTTCTGACATACCGGGTCAGGTGCTTTCCCAATTGAGCTATTGTGGTTCTAACCAGCCCGCCGAAATTATTCAACATTATTTACTTAATACATAATTATCTTTTTGCAAAATTTCTTTAGTTAGTACGAGATTCCAAACGTGTTTGTCTTTGAGGTCGAATTCAAAATTGGAACTTCGAAAAGGCTGGTCTTTGTCTCTCTCTCTCTCTTTCTAATGGCGGGAAAGAGATAGAGTGTGAATGTTTCGAATTGTATGATTAACCCAAGGCTGAATAAGATATTCGCGGCTTTCTGAAAAAAAAATATTAAAAAGTTACTTGGTCTCACTCAGTGAGCAAAATCGCATTTTGCTCACTGATTTCAGGCAGCAAAACCTACATGTTTGAGCTACTGAAGTGAAAAGAGTATTTAGTCACTGTTGGCGACGACTCGCCTCTTTGGATATTTTATATTTTGATAAAAGTTTATTTGGATGTAGATTGTTGACCATGGCAATGCATTATAAAAGTTATAATATCTGTGAAAAATTATAGTTTTCTCTGAATGGGTATAAAATAGATATACAGTCTATTAAATTAGACCTTTGAATAAAAGCATCGTCAGCACGTATTTTATCTTATTTTGTAGTAGTACAACATTATAATAACGTACCATTTTAATTAAATTATTATTTAAAAATAATTATGTTCATTTTATTTATTATTATTATTATTTCATACTAGCTGTCCCGGCAGACCTTGTTCTGCCCTATTTCTCTAAAACAAAGTTACATTGATTTTTTTATGTTAATAGCTGCCCCGACAGATTTCGTTCTGTCAAAAGTTATTGGCCTGTCGCAGTCTAATAGAAATAAAATAACATTGAAAGAGTTTAGTAATATCTAATGTAATGATATTTTTATTGTAATGCCATAAGGTACACGATATTTTTTGTTTAATTACTTGGCGTGTAAATAAATAAATCTGACCTCTAATCAACTTGAAGGCCTACCAAATATAATCCAATTGACAAAACAAAGGCGGGTTACGCCTTTGTTTTGTCTGATTGACGTCAAATGTTTGACAGCTAGGGACAGAGTGATTTGTATTGGAAAAGAAAATGTTGTTTTTACTATTTCCTCGTACTTTTTACGTTTTTTCTCTCCATGAGAACCTTCCTCAGACTTCATCAAACACAACAAAAAAGAAATCAGCCAAATCGGTTCAGCCGTTCTCGAGTTATGCGATTAGCAACACATTTAGCGATTCATTTTTATTTATATAGATTACTATTAAATGAACAAGTAGTCCCCACGGATTGCAATAAAATATTCCGATAGTAGTTCCCATTACTTCCCACGGGATTCGAAGGTAACTCGGGCGAAGCCACGGGCGGAAAGCTAGTTATTAATATGTTATTAAATGAAGCGGAGGATTGATGCTTTTGTGAGCCAGACGTTTTTCAGAGTTCTTTATTTAGATTTCATTTGTAAGATGTCAGTCGTACAACTAGTCATTATGAGACTCTAGACATTATGGGACTGGACGTAATAAGACACTGGACATTTTTGTACACTTTAAGTCATTATGAGACACTAGACGTTATGGTACTGGACGTTATGGGACACTGGACATTTTGACATCCTGGACTATTTAGGATAATAGACATTGTGAGCCAGAAGGGCCAGAAAATGTGCAGCATTCAAACCTTACGATTTCATGCTGCAAAGTTCACTTTTAGCATATAGGGTGATTTAAATGTTCTGAATACAGTAGAGTGAGAGATTGCTAGCCGGCCGCCTTCGTAAATACACATACATGCACGCATACGCACTTCCGGCCCTTATTCTGTTCCGGGGTAGCCAGAATATAACATCTAAATAGGGGGGGACATAGAATGTTGAAACAGATACATCCATTAAAATAGCCAACCCAGTACCCATTTAAGAATGACGATAATGTCACATCGGACAAACTAATTAACATCATATTTATTTAAAAACGTTGTAAGCGTTACAACCGACATATTAATGAATTAAGCAAACATTTAAGAAAATGACCAACCATAAGACCGTTTAAAAATGTAGTAAGTGGTACTTCCGACGGTCTTACTAGTTTCAAGTCCAATGAAAAAAGTCGGATATGCCACTACCTTCGTTATTAAAAGTAATGTCTTCCAATAAGTAAAAAAAACAATAATGCATACAAAATAACGTTCAATTTATTTAAATTATTGTATAATTACTCTATGTTTTTACAGATAATTTGAACCGTTCTTTGGTCATTGGTTCTATTAGTATCTCCGTTGCGTTGACAGAAAAATATACAGTTACTTGACATAACGAAAGGATGTGGACCTGACGGGATCCCACCGATTTTTCTCAAGATGTGTCATAGGTCTCTTGCCCTACCTTTGTCATTGCTTTTTAATTTGTCCTTAGTAACTGGTAAAATGCCTGACATTTGGAAGCAGTGTCATGTCGTTCCAATACACAAATCCGGGGATAGACACAATGTTCAGAATTATAGGCCAATAACTTAAATAAGTACTATACCTAAACTTTTTGAGCGTATTATTTACGATATAATTTTTCCTCTCATAAGTCCTGTAATCATTAATCAGCAGCATGATTTCATTAATAAGAAATCCATTGAGACCAACCTTTGTGAATTTGTCCATCGTGTGGCATCTGAAAGTGGCAACTGAAATGGAGCGCGGTGGTCAGGTCAAGGTGTGTAGTGGCAGACCTTCAGACGCATAGTACCAGAAACGCAAATTACCTTATAGGCGGATGGTCAGAAGTGCATTTTGCATATTACCAACTACGCAAATCAACCGCCCCGTTCCCCGCGCCTTCCCCACCCGGCGAGCAATGCGACTATGACACTACCTACATTCATGCACGAGCGCGCGATCACTATTGACATTTTTTAACTATAGAAAATTGCTCAATATGAATTATTTTCATTTAACAAAATAATAGGTCCTTACCTATGAAATTGGAGTTTTTTTCTCACTTATTATAGGTGTATTACTTCTAAAAGTCAATACCGGTTGTTAATATTATTATACACCTTTAATTAGGACTATGTTACTTAGGCTTCAGTAATAACAATGATTATTAATCATGTGTCTTTATCGCCCAAATTTTATTTTTAAATTTAGATCTTTTTTGTTCGCGGAATGACCTTTTGTTTCATTGTAGCTTTGAAGGCTCTCGATTTTTTTTCTTTTTAATGTCTGATTTATTTAGCTAGTGAAACAAACACACTACTCTATAATTTTTATAGTGTTAACATAAATAGATGCTAAAAAATTTAAAAAAAAACGTTAGTATGAAAAATAAAATTTTAATAAAAATCTTCATACAAAACTCCATTTTCATAGGTCCTAAGGACCTATTATTATGGAAATATTAGAACCCATTAGAGCAAATTTAAAAAAACTCCAAAATAGCACTATCGACAATCTAAATTGGGACCATCAAAATGTTTGTTAAGTTTGCAAGACAAATTACGCATTATCGGCAATGCAGAAGTGGTAAATACTCTCGAATCTCTGCAATTGCGTAGAGACGTTGCGTCACTCAGCGTGTTTTACCGCTTATACCATGGCGAGTGCTCTGAAGAGCTCTTTGACCTCATCCCACCTTCTCCCTTTCTTCATAGGAGTACACGTGCTGCTCTCCGGAGTCACCGATTCACTGTCTCAAATATCCCATCGCGCACAAAGAAATTTAGTGACTCGTTTCTTTGTCGCACCTCCAAAAGATGGAATAGTCTACCAGCACACGTTTTCCCTCCTTCCTATGATATGGGGTCCTTCAACAGAGGCGTGAAGAAGCACCTTGTGGGCCGGCAGAGTGAAGTTAACTGATGCTACGTTTGTTTCCACGCTGCACCAGTTGTCTTCGCGTCTGGACTTCATTTCCACTTAACATCAGGTGGGATGGAGTCATTTGCCGAGCTAAGTATAAAAAAAAAAATAATAGATCAAATCAAGTTCACCCTCTCAATCCCCGGAAGCTCGAATTCGAGCCCGGCAATACTCCGTCAAACCCCAAGAGCTTGAATTCGAGCGCGCTCCCCACGCGACTTAAAACATAAATATTGTTTATTTAGATTCTACTTTTGTATGAAGAAATTTAGCTATATAAACAAACTAGTATAAATTTGCTACACTCATACCTCCTAACAACTTTATTCTCTGTGCATTTTCCATTTTAATACATTTTTTTTCGCCATTTTGCGATTTACGTCATCGGCGCGGGTGCTGTCATTAGTTTTGTTCCGGGTATTGAGAGGTGGTATAGTTAGAAAAAGATAAATCTTTTTTACCCTATTACTAGGACTCCGCTGTCCGTCCGTCTGTCTGTCTGTCCGTCTGTCACCAGGCTGTATCTCATGAACCGTGATTGTTAGACAGTTGAAATTTTCACAGATGATGTATTTCTGTTGCCGCTATAACAAAAAATACTAAAAAACAGAATAAAATAAATATTTAAGGGGGCTCCCATACAACAAACTTGATTTTTTTGCTCGATATTGATAACGGCAACAGGTAGACGCTTGAAATATTCACAGAATATTTTGTTAATTATTTACTTTAAAAATAAATAATAATAAATTAATAAAATTAAAATTTAAGTGGGGCTCCCATACAACAGACATGATTTTTTTGCCGTTTTTATAGATAATGGTACGGAACCCTTCGTGCGCGAATCCGTCACACACTTGGCCGGTTTTTAAACCTTCTAGTTTTAACCGGTCTGGATCTGGCTGGGCGTGGTCTGTCAAAAAAGTGTCGTTAAGCCATCGGGCCCCGAGTCTGTATATGTTCTAGCTCAGAACAATAACTAAAGCTATAGAAGGATGGCTAAAATAAAAATCGCGCAACTATGTTTAGTTCCGTTCCATCTTATGGCCTTATGGCTAGAAAAGGAGGTTGGAGTGCGACAAATGGTTAACACTTAGTTTTTATTTGATGTATTGCTATGTCAAACGGTCATCAGCATAGATCGGAATAGGTAGAGTTTTTTCATGTACTTTTGCAACGTTTGCATAACATGGATATGCCCATATTGATTTTGCTATTTCCGGTATCCGGTAAACTTAATACATTTATTTATTTAATATTTTCACTTCTTCGCTTTAACAGCCTATTAATGCCCCCACTGCTGGTACAGGCCTTCCCTAGGGATGAACACAGAATATATAGGTATAGGGAGACTAGGCCATAACCCACCACGCGGGCTCAATGTGGATTGGTGGGTATTAACGACTGCTAATGCAGCCGGGACCAACAGCTTAACGTGTCTTCCGAAGCACGTAGGAACTGGAGTTAATAAATTTTTGGACACCCATCCAATGACCGACCATTGCGAAAGTTGCTTAACCACCACAATCGCGCCCGCAGGCGCTAACCATCTGCGCCAACAAGCTCCTCTATTAAATATATTTCAAATGAAAACTATCTACCTGTGTGTGTGTGTGAGTGATTTAAATAAATGTGTACAAAGATTTTTTCGAATCCAATACTGTAACGACAATTTACATTATTGTACTAAGACCAGTGCAAGATAGGCATGCAATTAGTGAAAATTAAATAAAAAGAAATTCTCTAACAGAAACGTTCATTTCAAGTTTGCATTATATACCTGCGCTTCACTATCTAATTTCTTCATAGTAAGCGCGAAAGCAAGTATTGTACTTGCTTTAGCAAATCAATTGTGTGTTAAAATTGTAACGTACACTTCCAAACAATAAAAAATAACTGTTTAAAAAGTGTTTCATTTCAGTGTGTGTAATCTAAAAATCATATAAACACGAAAATTTAATCTTACATTCCAGATTCCGGAAGCTTATCCATACTTTGGTAACGTTATGATGCAAGTACTACAAAAAACTCTACCTATTCCGATCAATGGTCATCAGATAATCGGTGATCAAAAAAAATCTTTGAGTCCTTTATAAAGTCACTCACTACATTACCTCAAATATGACGTCACAAATCTGGTGACACCTTCGAAATAACGAAAGAAAAGGGACAATCGATCTCTTTCCAATACATCACTCCTGGTTCCTATATCTAACGGATCGTCGCTCTACTTCAGTTACCATCCGTTTTCTTGTTACTAACAACGAGGCGTTCTTAGCGTTCCACAACAATCCGTTCATACTTACCAGCGACGAGTGTTCGTAGGTAGGCCGATCCTCCTTCTGCCCTCACGCGTTTCGTTCCGGATTTTTTAATGATTTCGTTCTTTCAAAAACTATTTTTAAAACATAGTCAAGAATCGTAACTGTACTTTAAAAACATTAATAATGTAATAAATAACAATTTAGTTACTAGTTCCGTAATCCTATAATGACATTGTTTAAATAATTTATTATTCTTTCGTAACTGCAACAACGTTAACAAAACGCGTCGCGTTATTTTTTTGCACTAGATAAAGTTTGTTTTTAATCAAAAGAGGAATAAAAGTTTGTGGCATCGGATCACAGCATTTTAGATATTAAAAAAGCTTTGGCCCTTATCATGGACTTATAATCCATGCCCAATCCCGTTATTCAAATTTAAATTCATAAATAATTTTGGTTTAATTATAAATGAAACACAGTTAATTATCAATGATTATTTTAATTTGTTGTTTTCATAGTACTTATACTTTATGCAGAAATCGATAACATTTCGGACTTAGTTAAATTGTACAAAAGGAAATTGCCGCAACATTCGTATTTAATGCAGGTATTATAAAGTTTTAGGCTTTTCCACTATGGATAAATGCAGATGAAATAATATCGTACCTGAAATAAAACCAACATTATTAAATGACAGTTGAAATATTTTATAAGTAGACTACCGGCCGTGCATTGTACCCAAAGCATAAAATCTAAAAGCCAGCAATAATTGGTTTAAAAAAGGGGGAGGGGAGGGGAAAGCACTACCTATCCCCCCTACCGGAGGTGCATAGTAACTGAGAAATTTTAATTTAAAAATTGGTAAAATGTAAACTAAAAACCCTTGATTTTAGGGGTTTTTTTGGGGGAAAGGGGGAGGGGTAGCCCCCCCCCACCTCCCGAACCCGCTCACCACCAAACCAAAAGCATACTTTCAGAGATATTCAAGATTAAAATTAATTCTAAAATATAATTGTATCTGATAATTCCAAGAGGTTGGTGACATTTCATTACATTGTCAATTAAAACATAAATCATCATGTTGCAAAATCAAGTGTCGGTGAATTGTATTAAGATAAGAGATAAGAGATAAGATAAATTTATTGCTGTATAAAAACTTAGCCTAGATACAAAAGACTTATGTAAAGTAATTAGTGTTAGTGTATATAATATTATGTATTACGTAATACCTATGCTAAGCAATCAATATTGCCTGTGTATTAGGTATCTATCTAGAACAGAACGTTAGTGTTCATTCTACAATAAAACATTTACACAATAATAATGACTAACTATTTTAAATGCGGAACTGGAAAGTACTTGAATAATATTATTAATTGCTCTACTTAATTAGAATTTTCTAGATGGTCTTAAAAATTATGTAATTACTAATAATAATTTCTCTGTGTCATCATATGTTTTCCCCTTTAGCCAATCTTGTACGGTTTTTTTACATTGTGCTTTGTTCATGGGGTAAATACATAAAGAAAAATTTAATCTGTTGTACAGAAAACTACTGAGATGACAAAAGAATCTGTGCGTGTTTGATCTTCTGAATCGCTCAGTAGAACAGACAATATCTGCACGTCTTCGGCTGGTTTCGAGCGCAGGGTAAAAGGGCATTAATGAGTGTTTTTTAGTGATTGTTTGTAATATGAAAAGCTGGGGTACGGATAGCTCATCGCATTTGGTAAGGAGCTTTGCCGTCGGGAAGCGTATTGGTCGGAATGTGCTGACTTTTAGAACTGCTCTCTGCGCTATTTCTAAGTTTATCATAATAGTTTTGTGTGCACCGCCTCATGATGTTATACAATATACAAATAATGACTGACAAAGTGTCAGATATATTGATTTTAGTAAACTACCGCATGTAACGTGCCGAAGATTTTTAAAGACGTAAATTATTAACTTTCTAACTCTAGATGTAAGGGCTTCAATGTGTGGTTTAAATTTCAAATACTTATCAATTATTACCCCTAGGTATTTAATATTGTCAGTGCAGCTGAGCTTAGGGCAGGAGCAAGTGTCAGGCGAGTCATTGCAGAGATGGGCTGTTATTAAATGTGAGTTTGGGATAGGCTGGGATAGTGAATTATAGGAAAAAGTCATATATTTTGTTTTATCTATGTTAAGTGTCAGTAAGTTATTACTAAGCCACTGAGTGACTGTATTAAATCCAGATTGAGCTAGTTTGTAAGCCTCGTTTCAAGTGTCCGCACTGAAGAGCAGAGCTGTGTCATCGGCATATGATATTATTTTTCCGCTTTTGGAAAGAGGAAGGAGGCATAAGTCGTTAATGTAGGTAAGAAATAGCAAGGGTCCTATTATGCTACTTTGAGGAACACCATATTCAACAGTCAGTTCATCACTCACAGTGTCATCTATCATAACACGTTGTGTCCGATTAGAAAGATAATCTTTGATGAGGTTATGTGGAACACCCCTTATACCAAGTTCATATAACTTTTCGAGAAGTATAGATACCGAAATCGTGTCAAATGCTTTTGCGAGATCAAGGAATATGACTAAACACTTTTTTTGTGAGTCCAGTCGCCTTACAATATAGTCAATGAGCTGATGCACTGCATCGTCAGTCGATCTGTCTGCTCTAAAACCGTATTGAGTAGCTGCTAAGAGTTTGTTATTTTCTAAGTATTTTACAAGTTTTTTATAAATGAGTCTTTCTTGGATCTTGGATATTGATGGCTATGGGACGGTAGTTACTCAAACAACTATTATCTCCATTTTTGTAAATAGAGCGAATAAGAGCCTTCTTCAATACATTATAAAAGATTCCTTTCGCGAAGCATAAATTAAAAAGATATGTTAGCGGAGGAGTAAGTTTATCTTTAATTTTTTTATGAAAGCACTTGTGTTTTCATAAAAAAAAAATTAAAAAAAGAATATCTTGATATTTTATCAATTCCAGTGGCACAGTCAATTCTTAAAGTCATAATAATTTGTTCAATTTCGGTTTCGAGTTTAAAACTGGTTATTTGGAAGGGGGTGCGATACAGGAAAATGGCTGCGTGTTACTGACTTTCGCTTTTTTTATATCCATTTTAATACGATCCGCGTTATTCTGACAATATCTTAAATTATCTTAAAATTCTTTTCTCGTTGCAATCATTTCATTTTAAATTATTCCCTGGATGGGTTTTTTATATAGAAACCACATTTGAAACACTAATCTAGCTAATACATAAATACATAAATGTTACTAATACATAAAAGTCTAATACATAAAATCTGCATAGCTAATACATAAATACATAAATGTTACTAATACATAAAAATGATGGTCTGAATGAGCTTCTTAGTCTCTTTGCTCGACTTATCTTTGCTCGCTGGATAAATAGCAATGCTACTGGTACTGGGGGGTCGGATTACAGAACTATTTCTAGTTCTAACCACATCTGCGAAAGATATGCTGGGTGTCTGGGCCTTTGGAGCAAAGCGAATGCATTCTTTGATCACTTCGAGCTGATCGTCTAGTTGGGTAGAAGTCTCTTTTTGATCGGTCAAGGTCTTGATTGTTATTTGTGCTGTAATATATTTTTGTTTCAGCGATTGATACTGAACGGCCAGTTGAGATACACCTCCCATCACATTTCTGCTGACGGTGCTTATTTTCAGCTTTTGTTCTGTATTCAGTTTACTCTCGCCTGAAATTGTGCTTATTTCGTTCAAGCACTGTTCAATGGAAGAGAGCCATTGCTGAATTTCGTGGGTCGATTTAGCTTCGATCTTTGTTGGTCCTTCAGCTCCTTCAGTTGGTCTTTTCTGCGGTAATGGTGGTGGGCTCCTGCTAGTCCTCGTACTCCGGTTGAAGGGACTATCCATTATTGAATTAATATTCAATAAAACAACAAAACAACACTATTTTCAATATCTGCATGACTAACATGCGCTGGCCTAGTTTTACGCGGACGTTACTTGACACAGATTTTAATTAATAGAAATTATTGTGTAAATAAAATTTAATTAGCAGATGGCACGTCCATCTGCAAGCGATGATGCTAGAGATATATCTCCATATATATGTATTGTATTGTATCATTTTTTATTACTTATTATAGAAATCAAAATTGTTTAATGTTTAGCTGGTACATCTTTAAAACCATATTCTTGCAAATAAAACTTTTATTCTACTAAATGACTTACTTTATTTTAAAGTTTAGTTTGTTCCCTGAGGAACCGGCTAAGGTCATAGACCATACTGCCATGTCATTAGTTTCTTAAATTCATGAATACTATCTGTAATAAACTATTTAATGCTCTAAGACTATATAGGATGATGATGAATGATAATAGAAATGAGAAGTGAGAATGATATACCCCCCAACCACTCGAGTATCTTAGTAAAGATGTGGGGCTTTACTAACTCCTCACGCGGAATTCTTGAGAGAATTTTAAAAGTGCCGTTGCACTGTTTTGTTTCATTTGCCAACACTCATGCACACTCAAGAACATTTAAAGACATTAAACAGGTTAATAATCCACCATTATTTCACATTAATATTCGACATAACACAAATTTTTGAATATAAAACAAAACCGCAGACTTTTATGTATTAGTAACATTTATGTATTTATGTATTAGCTAGATTAGCGTTTCAAATGTGGTTTTTATATAATAAACCCATCCAGGGAATTATTTATAATGAAATGATTGCAACGAGAAAAGAATTTAAAAATAATTTAAGATTTTGTCAGAATAACGCGGATCGTATTAAAATAGATATTTTGGCAAAATACAGACAACAGAAAGATTTTTCAAAATTTTGGAAATCTACAAAAAGTATGAATTATAAGCCTAGTCTTTCATTAACAGTAAATAATTGCCAAGATGGTTAACAGATGATGACGATGAGTTTTTACCTAACAAAAGGGCACAATCTGGGGTCGAGATAAACCATATGCATAAGTCGTCGGGGATGGGGGGCGAGTTTAGCGTAACCGCGCGACAGGTCTATGACTGTGTGCGCTCAATGACGCGTGGCAAGTCTCCTGGCCACGACTATATATGCAGGTCCACAGCTCTTTGAAAGAATGGCTTCACTGTATAATTCATGTTTATCACATAGTTTCCTGCCCGGAGCTTTACTGTAGTTCCGCTAGTGAAGAATAGGACTTGGGACGTATCCAGCCTGTCTAATTACCGCCCCATATCCCTGGCCACTATATTTACAAATATATTAGAAAGACTTATAAACCCTAACCCAAAAAATATTCCGTTAAGCGATGCACAGTTTGATTTCCGCGCCGGTCTTTCAACTGATATGGCTATATTCGCTCTTAAAAACACTTTCAAGAGTTATCTTAGGAAAAACACATCAGTATATGCATGTTTTCTTGATTTGAGCCGTGCTTTTGACACTATTAGTTATAAAATCCTTTGGAAAAAATTAAGAAACAACGCTGTTTCAAAAAATATAGATCCAACAATCGACAAAGCTCTCGTATTAAAAACTAGTCTAACGGAACTTCTCAATAAGGGAGGTTTCGAACTGCACAAATGGGCGTCAAACTGTCCATCAATAGAAATTTCGACACAGACTAAACGTAAGATTTTGGGCATAGACTGGAATGATACAACCGACAAATTTGAACTCCATTTTAATATGCAAAGTATAGTAAACGAGAAGCCAACAAAACGAAGAATATTACAAGACATAGCCAAGTTATATGACCCAGCCGGTTGGTTAGCTCCTGTAGTAGTCAGAGCAAAGGCGTTTCTGCAACAATTATGGTCAGAAGGTATCGATTAGGACGACCAAATCTCTGAAACTCTAGAGACAGAATGGTTGACCTTTCGCAAAAATCTAAGTAATATGCCAATGATAGAGCTAGATAGATGGATAGGGATAACTGACAATATGATAAGTATGGAACTCCACGGATTCTCTGACGCTTCAGATACAGCCTACGCTGCAGTTGTGTACTGCCGAACTATCTTACCTGACAGAATTCAGAGTACGATGATTGAAGCCAAAACCAGAGTAGCTCCAGTCAAGAAAATATCAACACCGAGACTTGAACTATGTGGAGCAGTACTCCTAGCCAAACTGCTCGACAGAGTAAAAGTCGCTCTCAACATCCCAGCGAAGGACATCCATGCGTGGACAGACGCCACCATAGTGTTGGCCTGGCTGCAACGACCTTCGAGTTATTGGAACACCTTCGTAGCCAATAGAGTCACATAAATCACCAATAGAATAGACCCAAGCAGATGGCATCACGTCGCGTCGCAAGACAACCCAGCAGATGTAGCGTCTCGTGGAATTTGTCCACTTGAGCTGCAATCGCACGAGTTGTGGTGGAATGGTCCGCCTTGGCTCCAAGAATGGCGTGATCTACCTGTAAAAGACAAAAGTGAAATAATTAACCCCATTGATGATGAAAAAAGGTCTCAAGTGAAAGTGCAGTGTAGTGTAGTTGTAGTACCGGAACCTGAAAAGGAAAAAGACATTATTAATAAACATTCAAATCTTAATAAACTATTTAGAATAGTTAGCTACTGCCTAAGATTTTACAATATATGTAAAGCTAAAGTAAAAAGGGAAAGCTTACCTGTATATACTCCTTATTTGAACTCTTTGGAAATGCAAAGTGCAATGAATTGTTTAGTACGAATGTCTCAAATTTCTGACTCTATAAATCAAAAAAATATTAAAAATCTAAATCCATTCCATGATAACGATAACATTTTAAAGGTTGGAGGTCGTATTCAAAATGCAATTTGTAATAGAGAAACTAAACAACCTATAATATTAGCTAAAATAGTAGATTGGCTTACCTTATTGTAAAAGACGCGCACTTGAAAACTCTTCATGGCGGAGTTCAATTAATGTTAAATACTTTAAGAAATAAATATCATATTATCCGAGTGAAACACATAGTTAAAGGAGTAATAAGAAAATGTATAGCTTGTTGTCGTCATAATAATAAACCTGTAAATCAATTAATGGGAATTTTACCCAGAGATAGAGTCACTCCGCAACGTCCATTTATTGTCAGCGGTGTAGACTTTGCAGGTCCAATAGTCTTGAAGTTGTTTAGTGGTCGCAGATCCAATCGAACTCAAAAGGCTTACATAGCCTTATTTATTTGTACTGTCACTAAGGCAGTGCATATTGAACTGGTCACTAGTCTAAGTACTGATGGTTTCATAGCTGCTTTTCGTCGTTTCACGGCTCGCAGAGGTCACTGTAAAAAACTGCTCAGCGACTGCGGAACGAATTTTATAGGCGCCACCAAGGAACTCGAGACTATGTTTAATAAAAGTGTTAGTAATATACCTAATGAAATAGCCGAGCTTTTAACATTAGACGGAACAGAATGGCAATTCAATCCCGCTGGAGCGCCACACATGGGCGGCCTCTGGGAAGCTAATATAAAGTCCATAAAAAGACACCTGAACCGTGTCCTAGGAGACACTAAATTAACGTATGAGGAGTACTCAACGTTGTTACACCAAGTAGAAAGTTGTTTGAATTCTCGTCCATTAACTTCCTTAGATGATGATAGGGAAGGTACCACGGTGGCTTTAACCCCAGGTCACTTTCTTATAGGTGAAAATCCTATAGTAGTTCCTGATGAAAACTTTGAGGAAAGCTGTTATGTTCCATATAATAAGCGTTGGATTTATTTACAAAAGAAATTGCAGTCATTTTGGCGGCAATGGAGTCTAGAGTACTTAGTTAATTTATAGAAGCGTCAAAAATGGACAGGAATTCAAACTAACCTAAAAGTAGGTACTGTAGTTTTAGTTAAGGATGAAAGATTGCCACCAACAAAATGGTTGATGGGCAAAATTACAGAAGTACATCCCGGTTCAGATGGCTTAATTAGAGTAGTTAGTCTTAGATGTAAGAATTCAGTGTTGAAAAGGCCAGTTCACAAATTATGTGTGTTGCCTACTGAAAATGAACCTGAATTATTTTAGTTTGTAAGTTATTAGCATATTAATATTTTCATTTTATATAGTTATCAAGATGTTACAGTCACAGTTACAGTCCACTTGTGAAGCTATTTATATAGTGTTTAATTACCTTTCAATTATAATTTGGTTTAAAGTTCTGACGAACTTTGAGAGGGCGAAATGTTTAGCCTAAAATGTCAACCTTTATAGCCATATAAGTAGTTTGTTCATTTGAAACTAGATGGCGCCACCCACCGCTCAATTTAGATGGCACTATCAAAGTTTTTAGCCCAGGCTATACAGGTTGTAGATTTGCATTCCCGCCATAATTTTACAGCTGATCGTAATTGGTACACTTAATGACTAAAAAATACTTTTAACACGGAGAAAGTAATAAGGAACCGATTGATTAATAAAATGATCTCAGTGTAAATTAGAATAGCGACCGTCGACTGACGAGAATAGGGGTGCAGACCGTAGTAGGTACATAAGAGCGCAGCTGGCGGACATTAAGTCGATGAACTTACGTAAACTTGTAGGTACTATTATGTATTCTGTGGTAAAGTGGCTTACTCTTACGCATAAGTATACTTTGTTGCAATAAACTATTATTAGGTACTTACTGATCATGTTTAAGATACTCGCAGGTACTGCTCAAAGTCGGCACCTTCACGTTCTATGCACAAATGAGCACGGCGCCTTAAGTTTCTAGGTAACTTTTGCAGCACACTACGATTTGACCTTACACTCTCAAAAGCCATTAAAATATTTTGTTTTAACTGCACAACACTCGTGATTTCGTCTTTATAAACCATTCTTTTTATGTGTCCCCACAAATAAAAGTCACACGGAGTCAAGTCTGGCGACCTCGGAGGCCAGGGCACTGGCCCACCTCGACCAATCCACTGGGTTCCGAACATTTCGTCCAAATAATCGCGCACTTGGCGTCCATAATGCGGAGGCGCCCCGTCCTGGTGGTAAAAGAGATTCCGGTTAAGAGCTAGTGGCACGTCGTCAAGCATTACGTCAACTACGTGCTGCAAAAGTTGCAAATACGAGTTGCTGTTGAGATAACCCTCGATGAAATAGGGCCCGAGTAAATGTCCACCAACAATGCCAGCCCACACATTGATGCTAAACCTATGCTGGAACGAATCTTTTTTGGTCTTATGCGGGTTCTGTTCGCGGTGAGCCCACCAATGTTCATTGTGGACGTTGTAAACACCGATGCGCGTAAACATACACTCGTCCGTCCATAGAATGCTGGCTTCTCGGTGTTCTAGTACCCAGTGACAAAAAGTAACCCGGGCGGCATGACCTTGCTCGTTCAATTCTTGAACTCTTCTGAAGTGGAAAGGGTGCTGTTGCTCCGACTTAAAAAGCCGCCAGACTGTTGTGTGGTGGACATTGAAGTGGCGGCCAGCATCACGAGTACTGGCACGTGGTTCCCTCTCGAAGTATTCGAGTATTTGCTCTTGCAAATCGACTGAGAGGCCCACACTGCCGCGACCCTGCGCATGTCGAGGAACGTTGAACTGGCCATGATCCCTCAGTCGTTGCGTGGCAGCAAGCATTACCTCGCGCGATGGAGTTGGTCTGTTTGGAAACATTTCCACAAACATGACCACGGCTCGACGTAGACTGTTCCCACTAATTGCGTATAATCGCACCATCTCCACAAGTTCTACGTTAGAATAATTTTCCGTCATTTTACTTTTTTTACACACACAAACAACACATCTAAGAACACGTTTCGCTCCAAATTCGCTAGGGCTAAGAAATGTGTCACTCGTTCGGGGTTGCGCGGCACACTGGCTTTGATGCGTGCGGCGTGCGCCCGCCGCCCGCCGGCCGCCGGCGCTCGCCGCGCCGACAAAGCTGCGGGCGCGCCGCGAAGCTCGAGCTTGTTGCTACCTACTCGTGGTCGGGTGAGCGGGCGTACACGAACGAGCGTTTATTTTTTAGTGCTACGCAGACGTGCGATTCGTATTTACAGATTTTGAAAATATGATTATTATTTTTTCATATTTTTTTTATAATTTATTTGTAATAAGTATAAGCAATACGACCGCTGCTATGAATATGGCGTGAATGCAAATCAACAAGTTGTATAGGTCACAATTTGTTTTGATTAAAATAACAGTTTCTGGGAGCTATAGCGTATTTTATTTCTAACCAAACAAAATCAAAGCATATCATGCCTAATGCTGAAGCTCTAAGAGTCAAAAAGCAAGCAACCCAAATTACGCGGAAAGAAGATTATTGCATGCGTAAGTGATGCATTCGTGATGCATTCGTAATGACTCGTGTCAAACGAAAATTTAGTATGTACGAAAGGGACAAATATTGGTTTGTTTGTGTTAGTTTTTTTCTACTGGCTCGGGCGGCGATCAGGTGACAAGTAAATATTTATTTTATTTAAGTAGGCCAAGTTCAGTATCGTCGCGATCCTGTGACGTAATACATGTCTACGCGTTTGATGCGCCGCCGCCGCCGCCGCCCGACCGCCCGGCGGCGTCCTGTGTAGTGACTAATGACTGATAAAGACGCAGTGCGAATTGTGCGAAATTTAACGCTTTGTTAGTGGTGATAGTGTAGTATTCACTTTTTATAAATCTAAATAAGATAGAGGATAGAGAAAGGTTTGTGTAAATAGGAAAATACTTACGGTTTTTATCGTTGCTAAGCATGTTTTTATAAGAACTTCTTGTATTCACATTATTTTTAGGTCCAATTGTTTCCTTCTATCTTTCCAACAAACTACACATGGTTGTCCTCATTTTCTCACGAATATTTCTTTAGATATTATAAAAAAACTTCCATTTATAAACAAAGCCTTGACAACCATGTCAAATGTTTTGATAGTAAAGACAATATTTTCTTTTAAAAATGCAATGTAAACTTTTTGATGTTATTCTTAATTTGTATAAATTTAAATTTTAGTTTGTTGGAAAGATGTAACATTTTTAAATGGTGTTCTATTTTGCTTGCGTTTTTGTGCTATTTAGTTTGTTTGAAAAATCAAAAAAAAATATTTCAGCGCTAAGATTTATTTGATAGTTTCAAATTATTTCTATGAACTAGTATAGCCAATATTTTAATTTATTGTCGTAGTGTCATATCCAGGTTGTATACAGGGTGGAAACTTTCAGCGGGGCAGTAAGGGGAAGTACCTTATCCGTTGCAGCTACACGAAAATGGTCTTAGGAGACTATCCATAATTTTTTATGGAATTTTGATCCCCATTCAAAGATTTTCAAAAAAAATTACAGTTAGCAAGAAAATAGCCATTTTACACAAAAACATTTTTTGATGCCAATCGATCCTGTTTCAAATACTGATCAAAAACTTCTATGTGACCAACCATCGTTGGAGTACTCAAAAAGTCACAAATTGCAAAAAACTTTTCCCTTACATTTTGTAAAGAATTTGTGTAACTGAAATACAAAAAATAAAATAAAAGACAAATGATCACGTAGAATTTTACAGATATCAAAAAGAAGGCGTATTATAATTTTTTTATTATTAACTAACATAACTTGATAATGTTATTCTTATTTAAAATCTTGCAGTTTCTTGCCCTACTACGATATCAAGTGCACGAAGTGACCGCCATTTGGATGAAAAATTCAATTTCATTTTGTTCCAAATTTGAATTGTTTTTAAACTTATCTTTTTATTCAGTCAACAAAAAGATGTCAACCGTCACTAAAAAAGCTTTTGCGAAAAATTTTCATACAAAATGTACGGGAAAAGTTTTTTTGCAATTTTTGACTTTTTGAGTACTCCAGCGATGGTTGGTCCCATAGAAGTTTTTGATCAGTATTAGAAACAGGATCGATTGGCATAAAAAAATGTTTTTGTGTAAAATGGCTATTTTCTTGCTAACTGTACATTTTTTTGAAAATCTTTGAATGGGGATCAAAATTCCATAAAAAATTATGGATAGTCTCCTAAGACCATTTTCGTGTAGCTGCAACGGATAAGGTACTTCCCCTTACTGCCCCGCTGAAAGTTTCCACCCTGTATATATATAAGGCGTTTGAAAAAAATGTCAAAAACGACAAGGGTTGGTCAAGTCAAGCTTTTTAAAAATAAAAGTGGCCAAAAAAAAAAGTTTTTTTTTTCAATTTTAATTTAATAAATAGGTACATAACGCATCTAGTACATTTAAATTAAGTTATTCGTTAAGTATCAAATTTAGTTTAAAGCGAACTAAAAAAATAATAGAAAACTAATAAAAAATAACGATTATTTACTGACTGAGAGACTGGGGCGGCCGTCGACCCGTCGCGTCATAGCGCCAGCCAGCTGAGAGAGATAAATGCCTACGCCTACGTTACATACAGTCTGGCTGGAATGAGTGAGACCCCATTTATTTTCCCTTTACAACTGAATTGAAACTCTAACGACTATCGATAACATCTACTTACCTATGTTATGATATGTGTGTTATGAGCGCAATTCCAATTCTTATCTACGTATTACAAAATAAGTCTAACACACATGAATAGAAGTTACAACTATCTTTCCTTTACAAATTAAATATCAAATGTAGGTAACATCTAAAGTACGACCAACGACCGAACTGCCATGTAGGTATTGCAAAATAAGTCAATCACACAATTCACACATCAAAAGAAGTTACTACCTATTATCTTTCCTTACAAATGAATGATGAAATGTAGATAGGTACCTAAAGTACGACTAACGACCGAACTTCTATGTAGGTAAGTAAGTAGTAAGTAAACAGCCTACAATTGTCCCACTGCTGGGCAAAGGCCTCCGTCATTGATATCAAGTCATCGCTACATTTGATGGGTTATGGCTTTATCACCACGCTTGCCAAGTGCGGGTTGGTGATCACAAACCCGGGCTATGCATCGAAAAATCCGAATTACATTTTGCCCGACCTGGGAATTGAACCCGGGACCTTCGGGTATAGAGCCGAGCGCTCTGCCACTCGGCCACCGAGGCTATGTAGGTATTGCAAAATAAGTCAATCACATAAATTACACATTAAAAGAAGTTTCATTCATTACAAATCAAAGATCAAATGTAGGTATCTAAAGGGCAACGGCCGGTCGATGACAAAGTACCTATTACCTATGCGTTATTATTATTCTAAGTACCTATGTTATGTTGTTGTTAAAAGCATTATTTTATTATTCAGTCTTACCTAATAAGCCTAAAGTAATAAGTAATAACATAACACTAAATTAAATAAACAAATGAATGTCTCGCATTAAAGGCAAAGTTAAACATCTGCTTAACGAATAGGTGTAGGTAGGTACTTACATGGTGATAAAGAGCATTCCAGTTTATGTCATCCGCGTACAGCAAAGGCTATGATAAGCTTTCCATCACACTTAACAGGTTTTGGACTGTCAAACTAATGTAATAATAACAAAATAAAAGTCAACCTTTGGTATAATTACGTAACTAAATTAAAATTAATTAAGGGAGCTAGAATAACTTATTTATAATTATCGACGCATCGTTTTTATTATTACCGACACTAATTCAGCTTGTTTACAAGTTCATCACCTATTTTACCTACAAGTCTTATAATACATTTTACACCCACTGCACTGCTTGGTACCTAATCATAATTTGTCACTGCACTGATTATTACCTTACTCAGCTTAGAACACTAATCTATTACTACATTAATTAACTAATACGTAAATAGCACCCCTAAGAACTGTTGGTTCGTAATCCAAGGCATTTTTACGCACGCGCAACGCGATAGCTCAAGATGCACAAGTAGACTGCGACAAAAATCCTTGCGTGCAGCCGTGTGAAGGTCGTGTGATTAGGGTTGGAACGCACGAGAAGTAAATTAAAACCATTAGACCATACAAGATATTGACATGTCAAAACTTTTGTCTTTTGTTGATTACAAACTCTTTCACAATTGCAAACATACGAATAGGCTTAACTTAACTTAAATAATTAAGCTATCGTCAAAACTTGCATAATAAGCGAATTTACAATAAGAAAATTTGACGACCTCCGTGGTCAAGTGGTTAGCACTCCGGTTCTGGCGTCGCCATCTTTAAGGTCCTGGGTTCAATTCCCGGTCATGACAATTTTAGAAATAACTGTTTTTAAATTTATTTCGGGTCTGGCCCTTTTACAAGTATGTTTATCCGTTATCTAGTTTAACCATTAAAACAAGTTTCTAAAGGAGCTTAACTTGTGCTAGCTATAACTTGTAACCAAAAACTTTTAATGTCAAGCACTTGTATTGACTATAGTTTTATGGCATTTGTTGGTTTTTTATCGTCATAAAAATATCAAAAATGTTTACTCGTTAAAGTTTAAAAGGAAGAAAGTAACGACTGTGAGACTAGTTGTTTTGGTAAGCATCACGTGATTTCAAAATTATTTATAAATCATTAAAAAATTTGGTCATTTATTTGGATATTACATTACATAGGTACTCAAGCAATTAATACATTTTCGCTTCACCGTTCCTTTGAAATAAAACACATTTATGAATTAGAAACAACGTTATTACGGTCGTTTACCACAAATTCTTATCTTATTAACTTTAAGATATTGAAACTTCAAATAAAGTTGAATAGGTACCTCATGTAGAAATTGAACCCACATCGTCTTCAATGCGGGCGGCTGCGTTGACCACTCTGTCTAAGGCTAAATTCGATGAAGAATTGAAATATTTATGAAATAATCGTAATAATTCATATCGAAAAAGCGCTGCTCATAGTTAGGGGCAGCCCTGAAGCGGCTAAAGTGATTGGTCGTCGCAAAAGCTTAGTCAACTGCCGCCACACAGCCAGCTCAAAAGGCGGGCGGGCTTCCCGTCATGTAGTAGGTAGTCTAGTCTCAACTTGCGGCCGGCCGAGGTTGTGTTGTTATGTGGTGGGTGCATTTTCGTATGCGCAATTGAATTAATAATAGTACGTATTAGTTAATTAATGTAGTAATAGATTAGTGTTCTAAGCTGAGTAAGGTAATAATCAGTGCAGTGACAAATTATGATTAGGTACCAAGCAATGCAGTGGGTGTAAAATGTATTATAAGACTTGTAGGTAAAATAGGTGATGAACTTGTAAACAAGCTGAATTAGTGTCGGTAATAATAAAAACGATGCGTCGATAATAATAAATAAGTTATTCTAGCTCCCTTAATTAATTTTAATTTAGTTACGTAATTATACCAAAGGTTGACTTTTATTTTGTTATTATTACATTAGTTTGACAGTCCAAAACCTGTTAAGTGTGATGGAAAGCTTATCATAGCCTTTGCTGTACGCGGATGACATAAACTGGAATGCTCTTTATCACCATGTAAGTACCTACCTACACCTATTCGTTAAGCAGATGTTTAACTTTGCCTTTAATGCGAGACATTCATTTGTTTATTTAATTTAGTGTTATGTTATTACTTATTACTTTAGGCTTATTAGGTAAGACTGAATAATAAAATAATGCTTTTAACAACAACATAACATAGGTACTTAGAATAATAATAACGCATAGGTAATAGGTACTTTGTCATCGACCGGCCGTTGCCCTTTAGATACCTACATTTGATCTTTGATTTGTAATGAATGAAACTTCTTTTAATGTGTAATTTATGTGATTGACTTATTTTGCAATACCTACATAGCCTCGGTGGCCGAGTGGCAGAGCGCTCGGCTCTATACCCGAAGGTCCCGGGTTCAATTCCCAGGTCGGGCAAAATGTAATTCGGATTTTTCGATGCATAGCCCGGGTTTGTGATCACCAACCCGCACTTGGCAAGCGTGGTGATAAAGCCATAACCCATCAAATGTAGCGATGACTTGATATCAATGACGGAGGCCTTTGCCCAGCAGTGGGACAATTGTAGGCTGTTTACTTACTACTTACTTACCTACATAGAAGTTCGGTCGTTAGTCGTACTTTAGGTACCTATCTACATTTCATCATTCATTTGTAAGGAAAGATAGTAGGTAGTAACTTCTTTTGATGTGTGAATTGTGTGATTGACTTATTTTGCAATACCTACATGGCAGTTCGGTCGTTGGTCGTACTTTAGATGTTACCTACATTTGATATTTAATTTGTAAAGGAAAGATAGTTGTAACTTCTATTCATGTGTGTTAGACTTATTTTGTAATACGTAGATAAGAATTGGAATTGCGCTCATAACACACATATCATAACATAGGTAAGTAGATGTTATCGATAGTCGTTAGAGTTTCAATTCAGTTGTAAAGGGAAAATAAATGGGGTCTCACTCATTCCAGCCAGACTGTATGTAACGTAGGCGTAGGCATTTATCTCTCTCAGCTGGCTGGCGCTATGACGCGACGGGTCGACGGCCGCCCCAGTCTCTCAGTCAGTAAATAATCGTTATTTTTTATTAGGTTTCTATTATTTTTTTAGTTCGCTTTAAAATAAATTTGATACCTAACGAATAACTTAATTTAAATGTACTAGATGCGTTATGTACCTATTTATTAAATTAAAATTGAAAAAAAAAACACTTTTTTTTTTGGCCACTTTTATTTTTAAAAAGCTTGACTTGACCAACCCTTGTCGTTTTTGACATTTTTTTCAGTCACCTTATATATATACTTATAAGTATCCGATATTTCGGCATAGTTGCATACGCCATGATCACGGAATTACTGAAGTTAATGCGGGTGAGTTTTTTTTGAGCAGACAAAACGATCTACTCTCTTCCTTAGTCGTTTTTTGCGCTCGATGCCCGTACCACTGGTTTCTAAGTCACTATTCACTCGAAATTGCACACGACACACTACACTATTCACAAAAAATTAAAGTCAATATAATTGAAATCTTAATATTGTGATTATTTATGTATGAAGTGGTTTTTTTTAGTTATGTACAGACGTACAGACGCCTGCATATCAATCTATCTAAAACCGCAAATTACTTTAAAACATTTTCAACCTTAACGTCAAGGCCTAAAGTCCAAAGTCCATTGACTAATTATGACAGTTTGTGGTAGGGTAGTTCATCTAAGTTACAAATGGTTACCTACCTAATATGTCAATCAAAATCTATAATCTAATTCCGGAATAAATCAGAAATTTACAAAAATATCAATTTTCAAAAATAAACTCATTAAGTACCTATTATTTAAACGTTATTATTCACTGCGGGAGTTTTTTTGCTGATAAGGACACATGCCTGACTGAATAGTACAAAATTAAACTTATTAATGTACGTATATTTTACTTATGAATAGACTTTAATCTATGATTTTTGTTTGTTAAAATGTAAAATGTAAATTTTAATTTAGGTATTCATTCTAATATTAACACATTCACTGCCCAAGACACGGCGCCGCCCGCCGTGGGAGACACAATATAAATTCAATTGTTTGTCGTTTCAAGGCAGTGAATGTGTTAAGCATTTCATAGTTGCAGTGCCCTTACAGAGTTCTTGTGTGAACGGATGTTTAGTTTTAAGATCAGTTATTGTACCTACACCAAGAATAGCAAATTAAAATTTGAATTTGAATTTGACTTTGTAGTCTTATGTGCAGGCCGTGTGTCATACATTATTAATATCTATTTCTTTGCGTTATTGCATTATTGTAATCATATTGTTCATACCTAACTCTACACGGATAAAGAGGATTAAGGCAAACTTCTATCAATTGGCTAATTGACTAAGCACAACATTTTACTCGTATGATCATTGATCACCGATTGGTAAAATTTCGTATTATAGCCTTAATCATTTCCTATCGAGAAAAATAACCATAAAAAAAATCATACAAAATGGCAAACAGGGTCACAAGCGAATAAAAAGTTTTGCCCCTAGTAAAATTAATGACTACGAAATTTTGCGTATGGTAAAAAAAATACAGGGAAAGAAGGCGTTCGGAAATGTTTATACAAGAAAAATAAATATATCGGAAAATATGTTTATGGGAAATAAGGCGTTCGGAAATTTGTCTACAGTGAAAAAAGATGATCGGAGTTTTTTATACAAGAAAATAAAAATATCGGAAAATACATCTAACAAATCTACTCAAAGTATCAGATGGAGAAACGGCACTTTTGTTCTTATTGTGGTTGCGAATACCCACATAAACAAAATATATGGTGATCCCACTTAGTTACCTGATATTTTAAAAAGTTCTTTAGTCATAAGTTTTAAAACTACAGTTAACGTGCCTATCGGGAGTAAAAACAGTTTTAGCAAGACACGAAATCAAAGCTGCGAAAAATCATAAGCATGGTAAAACATCATAAATATATTCCATTGACAAACAAGAGAGATACAATAATCTAGTCTTAGTCTATGTGTACGTCAGCCCTTACAATATTGTTAAATAAAAAAAATTGCCTTCAGCAATGTAATTTATTTGTATCCACGTACACATTAGCATAAGTTTTATATAAAAAAATTACTTAAAGATACTTACATAAACACGTCTTTACTAATATCTACCAATGTAAGTAAATACTCATAACAAATAAAATTATTATCATACTCAAAGCATAGGCAAATCAACAATTACTGCGTCAGAATGAGGGTTATGTTTTTCGAGTGTATGTTTGTATGTATGTATGTATGTATGTATCATACATACAAAGAAAAGAAAAGTCAAACGTCTATTTTTTTGGCTTTTCTTAGACATACATACATAATGTATGTATGTATGTCTATTCCTTTGGCACGCCCTACAGCCCAAACGGCATGGTGGATTTTAACATATGAGGCGTCGTTAGATTTGTTTTGACCGTGGGAGTGACATAGGCTATAAAAAATCCGAAATGTAGAAACGGGAATAAGATGAGTGACGGCGCTCACGAAATATGACACATAAGAGTATGGTACTGACGCCATCATGTACAACGTAGCGAGCAATTGCATAAGAGCAAAAAATCATGATTTTAAATTAATTTATTAAAAAATGAATTATTATTTTTTAAAATCTTGACCCCAAAAACTGTTAGATCGACCACACGATCAAAGTTCTTTAGACGAACTACAACGTCTACGGAATTTAAATTTTACTGTAAGTATAAATAATGTGATTTTTTATGTAGGTTTTGAAATTTACTTTACAAAACTAAAAAGTTTGAAATAAACTAAATTATTAAAATAAAACAAAAAACCCGACTGCTAAAACAACTATATAAAAAACAATTATACAGGGTGGAAACTTTCAGCGGGGCAGTAAGGGGAAGTACCTTATCCGTTGCAGCTACACGATAATGGTCTTAGAAGATTATCCATAATTTTTTTTGGAATTTTGATCCCCATTCAAAGATTTTCAAAAAAATGTACAGTTAGCAAGAAAATAGCCATTATACACAAAAACATTTTTTGATGCTAATCGATCCTGTTTCTAATACTGATCAAAAACTTCTACGAGACCAACCATCGTTGGAGTACTCAAAAAGTCACAAATTGCAAAAAACTTTTCCCGTACATTTTGTATGAAAATTTTACGCAAAAGCTTTTTTAGTGACGATTGAGATCTTTTTGTTGACTGAATAAAAATAAAAATTTAAAACAATTCAAATTTGGAACTCGTTACTATTAAATAAAAAACAATCTTGACAGTTTGTGGCGTCAGAAAAGCTCTGAGTGTGTTGTGAATAACATCATCAAGTTATTGTTAGTTAATAAAAAAAGAAAATTAATACGCCTTCTTTTTGATATGTGTAAAATTCTACGTGATCATATTTTGTCTTATATTTTATTTTATGTATTTCAGTTACACCAATTCTTTACAAAATGTAATGGAAAAGTTTTTTGCAATTTGTGACTTTTTGAGTACTCCAACGATGGTTGGTCCCATAGAAGTTTTTGATCAGTATTAGAAACAGGATAGATTGGCATCAAAAAATGTTTTTGTGTAAAATAGCTATTTTCTTGCTAACTGTACATTTTTTTTAAAAATCTTTGAATGGGGATCAAAATTCCATAAAAAAATATGGATAGTCTCCTAAGACTATCCTAAGATCCTAAGATCTATAATGAATGAGTATTTTTAAATATACGTTGAATATTGATAGTGTTGTCGCAGGCGGGGACAATCACCATATTGATAGTGTTGTCGCAGGCTGGTTTTTTTTGTATATTAAAGGGTAAGCACAGTGCCTTGATCTCACTTGATAAGTGATGATAAGGCCAATGATGGAAGCGCACTTCACCCGGACTTCAACTACTGAGGCACTGTCAATCTTATCTCTAGCTGCCGGAACACAAAAATGCTACAAACATTGATTTTTAAAATAATAGTCGTTTTTTTTTACGATAGAATAGCTGTCATGTCCTGCTCTATCAATGGTTGCTGTCTTACAGTCTACGTTTTATAACAGGAAAAACTGTCGAGGTAAGATTTAGTTTATTATTTTTCTAATTATATACTTACTTAGTAAACTTAAATAGTTTTTTTTTATGGTATAAGGAGGCAAACGAGCAGGTGGGTCACCTGTAGGAAAGCAATCACCGCCGCCCATGGACACCCGCAAAACCAAAGTTATCGCAGATGCGTTGCCAACCCTGAGGAAGGAGTTGGATCTTGAGGAGGGAGTAGGAATTGGGAGGGGGGAGAGGTGAGAGATGGGCCTCCGGTACTTTCACTCACCGGACGAAACACAACAGCAACGAGTGCCGTTGTTTCACGCCGATATTCTGTAAGAAGGTGGTATTACGCCGGGCGAGCCGGCCCATTTCTTGCTGCAACGCAGCGTGGCTCTACCACTCAGACAAACAAAACAAGACAAAGAGTGTTCGTTTAGAAAAAGTAGTAATTAAAAATCGTGTATTATCAGCGTTGAGCAACATAGGGGATTCTTAAAAAGCCACATCTGCTGCATATATTGCTTTAACCTTTAAGTTTAAAAGTCTGCAGGGTTTTGTTACCAAGTTCGTTAAACCGCAACAATGTCAACCAGTGTACATTTTGACTATTTATTACTTATTTAATATCATTTTTTATTTTGACGGAGTCCCAGCAAGAGTACTCGTGCAATGCACACCTGCATAGCCGCTTGTATTAACAGGTCTACACTGCCTCTCTCTTGTGCATGTGAAACCAGTACCCAAAAAGGATAGAAATGTAAAAACTACACACCGATCACTGTAACTTTCATACTCTGAAATTTTTAGAATTTTTAGAACACCGGAATTTTTAGATATCATTGATTTTACATAGAAAAAAATCTTATTCTAAACCAAAAAACTTCGAAAATCGCTTTAAGATCACTGTGAATTTCTCCTATCTACGATAATATTATTGAGCAAAATTTATACCAGAATAATTGTTACTTCATGAGGAATAAATATTTTATAATTAATTTATTATCCTATTTCGATAAAAACTATAAATACAACTGCAAAATTACTACAAAATGCGATGCGCCGGCCGTCCGAACTCAGCTTTTTCTCGCAGAGTGGAAATTTGAAATACTAAGCATGAATTTACTATCCTATTTCGATAAAAACGATAAATACAACTGGAAAATCACTACAAAATGCGAAAATGGGCATTTTACGCAAAAATCACAGTTGAGATGTAATAGGCCTCTTAGCAACTGTTAACTTGCTTTTCGCCAAGGGCCGTCAACCGGTGATCTTTTAATCTGGTAGATGTCACGCATTGCTGGGGCATAGCTTTTCAGATACGTGAGATGAGGAGAAGAACCAGCTGTATTTATAGATATTTTATAGGCGTTTATTAGGGCTAGGCATGTATGCCTTTTATTAATTTACTTGAGGTATCTTCTGGGCAAACTCACTTTCATTATGAACCTCATCCTTACTACTCCTACTTGTGTATACTTCAATAGGTACTTATTTTTTTATTATTATATATTTTTATTTTTTGTTGCTTTAAACTAGTGCACTACCTTTGTATTTTCCTTTCAGTTGTCCTCTACCTCAAAGGTTGTCTGGAAGAGATCGCTTTAAGCGATAAGACCGCCTTTGCCCACCCCGATATAAAAATTTTGTTGTTTTGTTTCTACTTTTCTGTGTGTGTGTGCAATAAAGAGTTTTATCTATCGCCTTTATCATGGGGAGTGCTCTGAGGAATTGTTCGGTTTGATCCCTGCCGCTGATTTCCTTCACCGCACTACACGCAATCGACTGTCTTTCCATCCACACCATCTTGATGGATGGCGATCTACTACTGTGCGTTTCTCACGTAATTTTTTACCACGAACTACAGTGCTGTGGAACCAGCTCTCAGCGGCGGTATTTCCGGACCAATATGACTTAGGAATCTTCAAGAAACGAGCCTATTCCTTCCTTAAAGGCCGGCAACGCATCTGTGATTCCTCTGGTTTTGCGGGTGTCCATGGGCGGCGGTGATTGCTTTCCATCAGGTGACCCGCCTGCTCGTTTGCCTCCTTCTAAAATAAAAAAAATAAAAAATCTATCTATATAGTCCGGGTCATGGCCTGTCTTTGTGTAAAGTTTCATCCTAATCCGTTAAGCCATTTTCACGTGATGCGCGGTCAAATAAACAGACAAACAGACAAAAATCTGTTGGAACGTGTTCTGTTGTCGATTCTAAGTATCCTTAAGCAACTTTTTTCGAATATCTTCCATGTACAGACTTTCGACTCTTCTCGTTAGCTTTATTATATAATAACATAAACCTTTCCTATTAAATATACATCATCATCATCATCATCATCTCAGCCAAAAGACGTCCACTGCTGGACAAAGGCCTCCCCCAAGATGGGGGGTAAATTATATAATAACATAAACCTTTCCTATTAAATATACATATGTATATTTAATAGGAAAGGTACTAAATTTACTTTAATATAAGGTAACGCAGTAGGTACGCACTTTCCAGCCAAAAGTAGTTGTAAAGCAGGGAGAGTTAAGAGGCTCCACCGAGGTGCTGTTTAATGGGTCACCCTACTACAGTTTCAAAGGCATTCCGTACGCGCAGCCGCCTGTCGGAGCTCTACGATTTCAGGTAAATAATTTTAACATTATACCTAATTTAGTATTTTTTTATCATTGTCACTTCTTTTGTCACCTTTTAATTTTATTAAAGCATTTGCCAGTTCCCAGCATCTTACTCAGCTAGACTAACTTGAGCAATTATTTCCGCAGGAGAACAGAGTGCGTTGATGAGGATTGCTGAAAATGTTCAAATTATCTAGTTTCTAAAATGGCCAAATAATGTGTTACTCAAATTTTTATCACAAAATTCACAAGCAGAGTTTTTTTCCAGAGACCCCTGCCACCATTGCCATGGATAGGTGTATATGATGCCACGAAGTATGGAAATATGTGTGCTCAGTATGCTGTCAATCTATTAATAAAAGCAGGAAGTGAAGACTGTTTATTTCTAAATGTTTACACACCATCATTGACACCCACTTCGAAATTGCCTGTAATGGTTTTCATACACGGTGGTGCATTTAGGACTGGTTCAAGTTACCATGAAATGCTTGGTCCAGTATTTCTACTGCAACACGGTGTGATACTAGTCACTCTGAATTACAGGCTCGAAGCTTTAGGATTTCTCTGCCTTGACACACCTGAGGTGCCTGGCAATGCCGGAATGAAGGACCAAGTTGCTGCTTTACGTTGGGTCCAAGAAAACATAGCACAGTTTGGAGGTGATCCAAATAATGTGTTAATATTTGGTGAAAGCGCTGGTGCAGCATCCGTAACATACCATTTGTTATCTCCCATGTCACGAGGATTATTTCAAAAGGCAATAGTGCAAAGTGGTGTGTGTATTGCTAAGTGGTTAACCGAATATGACGGGAAGGAAAAGGCGTTCAGATTAGGTAAAGTATTGGGAAAAGAAACTGACGATATTGAAGATTTACTAGCGTTTTTGCGAAGTGTCCCAGCATTTGCCCTTACTAATATCACGAATCAGGTGCAGTCATTAGGCAAATATGAACCAGTAATTTTTGCTCCGCTTGTTGAAAATACATTCGAAAACGTGGAAGCCTTTCTTACAAAATCACCTTTGGACATAATGCTGGCCAACAAAATGTACGAAGTTCCCTTGATTATTGGATATAACTCCAAAGAAGGCTATTTGTTTCTTAGAAAATATTTAAAGAATATAGATGCGTACAATAGCAACTTACGTAATTTGATTCCAGTTGACATCGCCCAAAATTTGTCTGACAGTGAAATGTCTAAGTTCGGGGAGCGCATAAAACATTTTTACGTTGGTAATGGAACGTTCGGCGTTGAGACGATTTCTGCAATTGCTGATTATGTTGGGGACAACTATTTCGCTACCTCCATACAACGGTTCACTTATTTCTATAAAAAGTTTCTTAAGTCGACAAAACCAATTTACATGTATAAGTTCTGCTGCGACACAGTGTTAAATACTGCCAAGGGTTTAGTCGGGGTGGGGACATTGGAAGGCGCAGGTCATGGTGATGATGTATTCTATCTTTTCAACAATCATTATAACAAATTAGCTTATGAAGGTGGAGATGAAGCGAGGGATCTCATTGACATGATGACAACATTGTGGACAAATTTTGCGAAAACTGGGTTAGTACATTTAACTTTCACAGGCTAATCTAATTATAATGAGACTATGAAATCTACAGGGTGTTTTGTAATACCTGTATAATCTCGGGTATAGCAGATAGTGCACAGAGCATAGAGCTCTAGAAAATTATAAAGATACCTGAAAATCACAGTGTTCAGTGTTCGAAGTTTTAGGCCCAGTCTGCGACGCAGTTTTCGTCGCTAAAAAATAACATAGATTTTCATTGAAATGTTACGGGATGACGCCAGGAAGCAGGTGGTTTGTCCCAATTGTCTCTAAAGACTAAAAACAAATGCTGACCCATTTTTAATAATTAAAAAAAACAATGTCGAACATTGGCTTCACTACCCTTGGCTGACACACCATTGAGGCTGCTGCTGCTTACTGATAAAAGAACTCTATTGGTTAATTCCCACACAGCTTCGTCAGCTCGTCTTCTGTCTACCTCAATAGAATGTCAGCCTTATACTACCTCCATTGTTTATACATTGTTTTCTGCACGCACGGATTTTGTGCATAAAGAAAATTATAAAAATTTGTACACCTACCAAGCATTTCAGTGCAAAAATGATGTTTTTCCAGAAATCCCACCCCGGATGATCGTTTTGGTGTGCAATGGCCGCCTTACACGTTAGAGAAGAAGGAATACCTGAACATCGACAGACAGTTGACCGTAAACAGCTCAGCTGATAGAGAGAGAATGGAGTTTTGGAACCAACTTTACTGTGAGGCAAACCTGCCGTGTATGACTTAGTACTGTGATGTAGCTGACTGTAGCTGTGATTTTCAACATGAGGTAAGCTACTCAGAAATTTGTAAATATGTGATATAATACATGTATGCGCCGAGCTCTGCTGCACGCACGGGTGGAGGCGCGCGGGGGCCGCCACATGATAGTTCGCGACACCGCTGCGAGGTCAGACGGCGCCGGCTGACCGATGGGCTGCTCGCCCAGTCCAAGAAACGCACGTCGCTCGCCAACGCCCATCCGCCATTTTTTATGTAACAATTTTGCGTATTACGAGTGTATTCGTTATAAAATATTGTTTTAATTATTTGCTTCCATCGGGAACAATTGGCGACCGTGAAAAAATCTGCAAGTTTCGGCAAGAAGTGCGAGAAATACGTTTATAACTGTGAGCGTTGCGTGGGCACGGCGCACGCGTGGGCCTCCCTACGGGTTCACCCGCTACGAATTTCAAAAAAGGACGCAAGGAATTGTTGTCGCCTGGGGCCTGCAGCGGACTACATCGAGGTTCTTCTTCATTCGTCTGGAGGTCCAGCCCAAGGAAGTACACCATTTTCCATTCCTTGCCTACTTCCTTCAGAATTGTTTTATGTGTGTGAAAGCTTCGCTGCACCTCACGCGTTAGGTACCTATTTCTGATCAAGCTTGCATAATGGCAGGACTATTTTGTGCTATATTCACAATTTCTATTGTTTCTAAGCCTGTAATTTTGTTGCAATTGCCAGCTACTGCGTCTCATTTCCAAAAACATTCAATTTCGTAAAATTACCTATACCGGCCATCTTGTTAAAAGTAATTGCCGTACGTTGCCACGTAATTGCCAAATGTCACAACTTACTGCATTTTATCTACTGTCTTGTCTTGTCTACCACTGCCGCCTCAGGCGATGAAGTATCCGACTTACCAATACTTATTAGAAAACGAGGCATAATGAAGGGGCGTTTAACTAGATTTACCGAGTATTTAAGTGTATTGCAAAAGATGAAAGCTCCGGAAATTTCTAGCGCTAAATATAAAGAGCTTGAGTTAAGGCTCAACAAATTGCAATTATTGTTAAATGAGATTGATGAGCAGCAAAATAGAATTGATTTACTGCATAATGTCCTCGCGACGGTCACAATGCGTATAATGCGTATCGTTGTAATTTAAGAACGGGCTGCCGCGTATGTAAGAAAAAACACAATACGCTTTTACATAAACAATTACCCAGTTCCGATGCTACATATAATGCTAAGATTTTTGTGCCATCTACTTCTTCACAACAAAATACGCAACATGAGGATAGCGTATCTAGCCCACCTGTGACCACCATGGGTCAAGTATAATTGTGCACCGCATTGGTACCTAAACATAGTTTACAATATAACAAGACATACACTGCGCGTGCACTGTTGGACACTGGCAGTCAATCATCTTTCATAACTAACGATTTAAAGAGGAAACTGGGTATAATTGAAGGATCAATTAATATTATTTTTTTGGAGAGAGATTGCTGATTGCCTCGGACGGCATTTTCAGCTTCACCAGGCTTTCGATTAATTAATGCTATTAATGTCAGTGGTATAAACAATGTTGTTTGCAATATAACTGAAAAGTGTAATATGTAAATATTACACTTAAAATCACGCGTTAGCTCTTATGATGTGAATGTCAATTGTTTAATTACTCCGGTCATTACAGGTACTTCGCCGAATTCATCAATTAATGTTAACGAAATGCATTTACATACAAATATTGTACTTGCTGATCCTACTTTCCATTGTCCCTCCGAAGTGGACATTCTTCTTGGAGCGAAAGTTTATTGGGAAATCGTGAAGTCTAAATTCATAAGACTGGGTACTCACAAGCTTGTTTTGCAAGATTCTAATCTGGGGTGGTTAGTTGTTGGACCCGTTGCAAAATCGAAGCTAGAATTAAATGTCAATTGTCATTGTCATTAGTCAGGAAATTCTTGATTCCTTGGAAAAGTTTTGGTCAACTGATGAACTACCCTTAATAAAAAATCATATTCTCCGGAGGACCAATTTTGTGAACAGCATTTTATAGATAATGTTACACGTTGCCCTAATGGTCGTTCCTAACCTAAGTTTCGGTCATTTCATGCCTCATCGTGTGGTAATCAAAGAGAAAAGAAAGAGAAACTACTTAGGGTAGTAAAAGCCGCCCCCGGAATGTCAATAAATGATATCCAGACCATTGGACCTGTTGTACAAAGTGATTTGATGTCTCTTTTGCTTCGTTTTCGACAATATACATTTATTCTTATTACGGACATCGAAAAGATGTATCGCCAGATAGAAATTGATCCATCGCAGCGCCACCTACAAATAATTTTATGGCGTGATAATAAGGACCAACCTTTCGATATTTTACAGTAAAATACTGTTACGTAATGCTGCTGCAATTGTCATACCATATCAAATGTCATTCAAAATTCATTTTACATTGATGACCTCAACACAGGGGCAGATAGTGTAGACGAACTTAAACATATTGCTAATAGCGTAATTCAAGTATTGAACTCGGCTTGCCTACCTTTGCAAAAAATTCGCACTAACTGTCCTCAATTATATGACGACAATGTAGATACGTCATCATCTCACGATTTCAGTAAAGAATCCAGCGTGTTAGGTCTCAATTACTCACCAACAGCTGATACGCTACAGTTTTCCAAAGATTTAGAACCAGAGTCTGCGTACACAAAGAGATCGATTATTTCAGTAACGTGTAAAATTTTTGATCCTCTTGGGTTACTGTGTCCATGTGTAATCGTAGCCAAAATACTACTCCAAAAATTGTGGAGTGCTAAATTAGACTAGGATGAGCCTGTTCTATATAACTTAATTAGAGACTGGGTTAAAATTATTAAAGACTAGATGACCCGGTGAACTTCGTATCACCTACATGTATTGGTGAAAAATATGGTCAAAACTTAAACATTATCGGCTGGGGTGGGTAAATTACTCTAAACATTTCTTGGCCAACATCCAAAAATATAACAATTGCTTTCAAATGACGTCGTTTGGCGAAACGAACATTGTACTTTCAAGGTAGTATACCATAATTATTGTTTTTGATAAATTATTAATTGTGGCAAATTTACTTTACCACCAACACAACATAATCTAGTAGATTCACCGCTGTATTTTAACGCTTTATAATATTGACAAATAGTTGTCATTTCCCTAATTGTTACGGCACAATAATCTATTTCCGGGTCTTAGTGGAATGCTACACGTTCCAGGTTTACAGGAACACTGCGTCTGCGGAATCGCTCTATTTCATTGTGTCGTGCAATCGTGCTCGCTGTTGTTGTGTTTGGTGTGCCCGAACTCGATCCATTCTAAGCCTATCTACTTCATTATTATTCACTGTGGAACGCAATTCTGCCATACAAACGAATGTTATCATTATCTGTCTCTCGCTGGTCGTCAGTACGGTTTGCACGTGAGTTAGCTCGTCACACATTTGATTGACATCGCGACCTAAGTCAGCCCCCTGACTATGAGCTCTTATAGCAGTATTGTTGCAGTTATGGAAAAGAGACGCGAATATATTCGCCGCTACACGCGTCTCGTTTCCACAACTGCATTAGTACTGCTATAAGAGCTCGTGGTTACCCGCCAGGTCCTCTTCTCCTTGGCATTTTTAAAACAATAACAGTATGTATTACTGTTATTGTTTTAAAAATGCCAAGGAGTAAACAGTAAATAAAGTTTTCGCGCACTGACAAACTGATGATAGATGTCTTCAAAGGACACGTTTCACGAATGTATGGAGCAATGGCCTGGACTTTGTACACTTGTATTTTAGAACCGTCACTAATTACTGAGTGTGTTCTAACTATCATTTTTGTCGTTTTTGACCTAGTTTTTTTGTACAAAAATATTAAATACTCATCGTTAAGGCAATACCCAACCTAAAATAAAGATGGTGTGTGTCATTGACTGTCATTCACTTCAATGACATCTCTTGTCTTGACGTTTCAATCATTCATTTCAACGTTACTTCCACCAAAGAGCGATTGCAATATTGTACCAATTCCCTTCCACTCTAATGCACTGGAATTATTAGAAATATCAAGGAATAATATGTTCCTATTAGGGTTCTTTCCGATCCCACACTGTGCCTCCTCTCTGTGTAACCTCACTGTGCGGTGTACTTGGCAAATAATCTAGCAACCATTGTTATCATTAGATGAAAGTAAGTAGAAACAGTTCTTATTTGTAAACCACTTACCTTACTTATCCTCACTGCGATGTGCGGTATATGAAGAACCCAGCAAAAAGACAATTTGTGATCATCAGCTGATGAAAATATCGATATGTTGAATGAAACCAGTTCCTGATAAAACTACTTACCTAATACATATCCTCGCTGCTGTGTGAAAAAAGAATCTAGCAAAACAATTGTAATCATTGCAGATGAAATGTGTTGAAACCTACTCACTGTGGTATGTAGTACAAACAAAGAATCTACTAAGGTAATTGCGATGATCACAAATTAAAATAATGTGTTGGATCCTACCTATCCTCACTACGTTCGGTATGCAGTACAAAGAATCTAGCAACAAGGGCAAAAATGTGATCACCACTTATGAGAATATGTTGGCACCTATCTATGCCCACTGCAGTGTGCAATGCAATACAAAGAATTAGGGCAATTGTGATTATTGCTAGCTGATGAAAATAATGTGATGTGAACCTATCTGTCCTCTCACTGCAATAGGTATTATAGTCGACTGGCAGAGTTTCCTACTTATAAAACCTAATTATTCATGTAAGTAAAGAAAACGCAGTGACTTCGTTGAAGAAAAATTATAATCAAAGTGACTTAACAAAACATAATCAATAAAAGACAATTCTAAGGAAAAATATAGAAAAACATAGATAAAATACAAAAAGTATACACATGTCGTGTACATTCTCCCCTTTTTTTTATAAAAGAACTATCTTTCTCAAGGGTCGTCTTAAAATACCCCCCGAGGTTCTTACATCGACCACCCGAACCACCCCGTCACGGCCCGGGTACAGCGCCGCGATCACGCCTCTTGGCCAAGTACCCCTAGGTAACTCTCCGTCACCAATGAGCACCGGGTCACCGACCCTAATCGCAACGTCAGTTCCCGGTACGCGTCGTGGGGCTAAGGTAGGTAAATATTCATTCACCCAACGACGCCAAAAATGATCTGCGAGCCGCAGTGCTTTTCGCCAGCCACTCCTGCCAACTAACGCTGCATCTGTGAGGTCTTCGCTTGGAAACGGACGCCCTGACGAATCGCCTAGCAAAAAATTATTGGGTGTGAGCGCTTCTGGGTAATCCGCGTCGGGAGAGATGTGAGTCAGCGGCCGTGAGTTTATAACAGCTTCTGCTTCTGACAATAGAGTGGCTAAAACTTTTTCACGCGGGGCTCGTTCTCGCAAAGTCACCTTCAGGGCCGTCTTTACAGACCGGACGAGCCTTTCCCAGGCTCCACCCATAAAAGGCGCTGATGGTGGAATGAAACGCCAGGTTATTTTCTGTTCTGCAGCAAACTGTGGAACTGCGGCGTCATAAAGAACTCTTAGTTGTCGATTGGCTCCTACAAACGATGTTCCATTGTCTGAGAACAATTCACTGGGCGTGCCACGTCGAGATATGAAGCGTCTAAGACACATGATGGCGGAGTCCGCAGACAAGCTGGCTACGATCTCAAGGTGGATGGCTCTCGTCACCAAGCACGTAAATAAGGCCACCCATCGTTTCTCCTGTCTTCGACCAATCGTGACTGCCATGGGTCCAAAATAATCCACGCCGACAAATGTGAAGGCGCGCCGATGGTGGGCCAGTCTGGCCCCAGGTAGGTCAGCCATGGGTGGCTGCAAGGTTGGGCTCTTTAATAACTTGCAAAACTGGCATTTATGCACCACTGATCGCACAGCGTTCCTTAATCCTATGATCCAGTACTCCTGCCGCAGTTCATTTATAATTGTCTCGGTATTAGCGTGAGCGAACTTGTTGTGGTAATTATAAATGAGAAGACGTGTAGCTGGCTCCTTACCATCCAGAATAATAGGCTGTTTACCGGTGGCAGTCGAAGTTCTTCCTGCAAGATGCAGTAATCCATCTTTGAGTACTGGAGATAAAGTTGCCAAACGACTCTTCTTAGCAATAGGCTGCCTACGAGAGAGACAATAGAGTTCTTCTCCAAATGCACTGAGCTGGCTCCACCCCAAAATGTGGCATTCTGCGCGGGTGATATCTTCTACCTCCAATGGCGCAGGAACAGTGGCGGTGGCGAAATAAGGCCGTGAATTGCGCTCAGGCGTATTCAAAAATGTACAAATATCGCGAACCCAAAAATTTACAAAATTGTGACCCCGATTCTTGAGAATGGAAGCTATAAATTGATGAGTCCTAGCAGTTGCCCTTACCAGTCTAATCCAAGAGCTAAAATGAGTGATGTTTGCTACTACTGGTATGGGTAACTGATGTGGGTTGATGAAGTTCATGAATTCTACAGTGCTTGATGGATGCTTTAATAATTTAGTACGATGAAGAGATGGTTTTAGTTCTTCCTGTCCCCAAGTTATCGGTGTTGCGATTTTGGTCTCTGATGGCCACTCGGAGGCAGGGGCCAGTAGAAAGTTTGGACCTGATATCCACCGTGATTCTATACTGTACTTCCCCCGAGTCGCTTCGTCAGCGACGTTATGTTCAGTTGGAACCCAAAACCATTCAGCTAAACTGGTATTCTCGAGTATTTCCCCCACGCGATGCGCAACAAAGAGTTTATAATTTCTTGCATCGCTTCGTAACCATCCTAAAACAGTCATTGAGTCGCACCAAAATAATCGTCGACTAGGTTTAAATCGATGAGACTCACAAATCTTGTTTGCGAGGCGAGTAGCTATTAGAGCACCCTGTAATTCTAAACGTGGAATTGAAGCTGGTTTCAAAGGAGAGACACGTGCCCTGCTGGCTATGAGTGCAAGTTTCACCTCACCGTTAGAATGCACAAATCTCCAGTATGCAACGGCGGCGTGCGCTAGTTCGCTAGCGTCACAGAACACGTGTAGCTCTAGGTCTGAATAGCTGCTCAAATTATAGCATCTTGGCACTCGTAACTCTGGAATTAATTTAAAGCATTCAAACCATTCATGCCAAGTTACTTGATCTGCTTCCGGTAGCCTCTCGTCCCACCCTAGATTCTTTCGCCATAAATTTTGAAACAAAATGCGACCTCTCACTACAATGGGGGCTAAGATACCTAATGGATCATAAATGCGCATCACTTGAGCCAAAACTTCACGTTTAGTGAAATGACCTGATACATTATCTTTTAGTCCTGGATTAAACCCTATAACATCACTATTCGGTTGCCAGATTAGACCTAATGTACGAGTGAATGTGGCTGATTGCAAACTACCTAAGTCTACACTACGATCAACAACCGAGAGGTCAGACAACAACTCCTTTGGCAACTTACTTAAAGCACCAGGCTCATTGGAAATCCAACCACGCATCTCAAAACCTCCACGCCTATGGACTTCAACAATTTCTGTAACTAAACGAGCGGCGTGTTTTACGGAAATATCTACACTACCGATATAATCGTCCATATACGTATCGGTTGTGATTGCGTGGACCGCTCCTGGAAACTCTCCTTGGAATTCCGATGCATTTCGGTTAACAATATAAATAGCCGTTGAAGGGCTTGAGCAGGCTCCAAATATCATCGAGGACATGCGATATATTTTGATTGGTTCCGCAGGATCATCGCGCCAAAGAAAACGCTGTGCGTCTCGGTCACCTTCCTGAATCTTCACCTGCGGAAACATCTCTTTGATATCAGCAGTCAAAGCAATTCTCCCCTCCCTAAAACGCATCAAAATTCCGAGTAGAGGTTGTAAGAAATCTGGGCCTGACAGAAGCATAGAGTTTAGTGATACACCCTGAACTTTAGCGGCAGCGTCGTGAACAACGCGAAGTTTCCCGGGTTTATTGGGATTTATCACGCCGAAATGTGGTAAATACCAACAAACTGACGTAGGTGACTGAATTTGACACTCCTCTGCATAACCTTTAGTTAATATATCCTGAATATTTAATCGGTAACGTTTGGCGTACTCCGGATCCCTTGACATCTTCGATTCGAGATTTTTATACCTAGAAAATGCTAAAGGGTAGCTGTCAGGCAATAGGAAGTGATCCGCTTTCCATAATAAGCCAACCTGGAAGCGCCCATTTGGTAACCGCTGAGCTGTATGCTCCAAAATATGAAGAGCGCGCTGATCAACCGAGCTGCGAGGCTCGTACTTGGTGATACCGATCGCGTCTAACCTATAGTGTTCCTTAATGAGGGCTTCAAGTTCGTGCTGTGGTTCTTTATGCTCGCGTAAGGATACATGGCAGGCAGTCTCCACTACTCTAGTTTTACTACTCATAAAACCAAATAAAACCCATCCCAAAAGGGTTCGAATGGCAACTGGCTGCGATCTCATGCCTTTCCTAACCTCGGACGCAGATATTAAGTGCCAATTATCTATGCCTATTATAAGCTTAGGCTTAGCTTCGTCGTAACATAGTTCATCCACCAAATCTGCCAAGTGAGAGTAGTTACGTAAACTGTCGCGAGTAGCCGACTGGCTTAATAACCCTAACTTTTTAACTATTTTATTAATAATGCGAGGTCAATCGCATTATTAATAAAATAGTTCTGTGAGGATGACCGGCCCTTTATCTCAAAATCTACATACTGAACGCTGTTAACTTTCGATAACCCTCCAACACAATCTAAATGTAGGTGACCCTCCGGGCCTTCGGCTCCTATTTGTGAGGCGACGTCTGCATCTATGAAGGTTGCTGTCGATCCATCATCCAGTAGAGCAAACGTGTTAAGAATTACAGTCGGCCCGGAAACCGTAACAGCTACTACTTTTAATAAAGGACGAGTCGTAGGATTAACTGTGTTGTTGACTACTAACACCTGGTCAGAATTGATTGCAGGCACAGGTTCGACCTGATCGTTCACACGAGCAGACGAAACAAAATTGTTATTATGCAACAATGTGTGGTGCCTACGATGACAATCCGATATTGTGCAATTGGCCTTATTCCTATTACAGAACTTAAAATTATGCGAAACTTTTTGCAGGCATCGATGACAAACTTTATTTTCTTTTACAAAATGTCATTTGTCATCGACTGACAGAGATATAAATTTTTGACATTTTGACAAATGATGTTCCTGTTTACAGAATAAGCATATATTTTCATGATTAGATAAATTTGCAGGTTTTGGTCTAGAAATCTTAGGAATCGATCCGGTCCCTGACTCTATTACTGTATGTGCTCGATGTTGCTGTGAAGGACCTGATGATGTAAACTCTGATACTGCGCCGAACTTCATGACTAGGTCGATCTCGCGGTTCAGAAAATGCGACAACATTTCGACTCTAGTCTGGCCTACACCTTCATGATAAGCAGCATAATCTAGCCACCGTGTGCGTAGTAGTGGAGACAGTTTACTAACCAGAGCTCCAAATAGTTCCGGAGAACGTAAATAGTCGCTGTGCTCTAGTAATTTGGCGACTTCTACACAATTGCGCACACGAGTAGCAAAAACATTTAAATCTCTTACCTCCGGCCCGAGCTTTGGCAGAGCTCTGATTGCATTTACTTCGTGAAGCACAATCTGCTCAGGCCTACCAAATCTGCGGTCCAAAGCGTCAATAACATCGCTGGCATGGGGTGCCATCACTAGCAGCATACTGACAGCCTCGCGTGCGGCGCCTTTTAAGGCTTGAGCGAGGTTTTCCGCATCTGTAAATGAACCTACAGTGTCCCCGAAATCACGCTTAAACATAAGCCACTCTAGGGGCGACTTTCCGTCAAAAATAGGGAGTTTAATTAAACTTTTATTATAATTAGGGCCGTTATTTTTTGATAGTGTCTGCAGGGCTTGCACCAATTGCGTAACGCCAACTGAGCCGTCATCTTTGTGAATATGTGAGGCAGTGGCCCTGTCACCTTCGCTAATATTGTACTGAGGCAACTGTGTAGGACACGTTACTGCGGTATTCGACACGGCGATGTTACGTTGATTAAGACCATGAGAACATAAAATAACTTTACTATTAGGCTCTACCCGACAAGCATTATTAGAATGTATGCCGTCGATAGATGTATTCTATCTTTTCTAAACTCTTCGACAAGGCTGTCTTTTTTTTCTTTTTCAGTTGTGATGCACCTTCAGTTTGGTTTGGTGTGTTTGAATGTCCTTCTTGCGATGGTTGCTGTAATTCCTCTATTTGCAAATTATCTTCTTCATGAACTTCAAAAACATTTTCTGCATTTAAACTAGAAATACACTCCCTTTATTCAAAACTGTCATTTATGAATTTTAGCCTTTCGTCGTCATATTTTGAAACAGAAGCAGCACTTTCGGGTTTTTCTTATTCTGATTTTTTCTGTAATTGTCACGTAAATTACGCCACTTATTTTTACATTCTTCAGCTGAAACAATAACATTGTTAGTTAATATAGAACTACTATCTTAGTATAGTATGTTTCAGTTCAATGTTCTGTAGAGGTAAACAGATAGAATGCAAAAAGAAATATTTTTCTAAGTGGAAAAATAGGATTTAAAGAAGATGTGGATTTATAATTGATAATTCACTATTCTGTTTACCTTCACGGAACATTGAACTGAAAAAAACTACCTATGTATGTTTGACCCTTTACATAAGTACTATTTTTTTTTCACAGATTTTTGGCGACTAGAGAAAGCAAAAAACATTGCACTTCCAGAACCCACCGAGGAAGATTTCAAAAGAATAGCCGAAGAATATTGGTTCATCAGGAATTTTCCAAATTGTATCGGGGCAATAGATGGAGAGCATATATGCATTATGTGCCCAAGTAACAGCGGGTTCTTATATTTTAATTATAAGAGTTTTTTTCTATTGTCTTACTGGCTGTGGTCGATGCTAATCGAAAATTTATATCAATAGATATTAGTTCTTATGGCAAAGAAGGCGACACAGGTATATTTATGAAATCCAATTTATTCGAGAAAATTCAAAATGAGCAGCTAAAGTTTTCATTGCCAACGAAATTACCGGAGGGTGGCATAGAAATGCCTTATGTTTTCGTAGGTGATGATGCATTCAAACTCACCAATTATATGATGAAACCATACTTTAAAAACCACGCGTCTCAAGATAGGTCAAAACGAATTTTCAACTACCGTCTCAGTAGAGCAAGAAGAACATCCGAAAATGGTTTTGGCATATTATGTCAATGCTTTCGTTTTTTTTTTCACCTATTGCAGTAAACCCTCGTGTCGTAGACAAGTTGGTTATGTCAGCCTGTATCATCCATAATATGATGGGTTCTTTGGTTATACACGAATCCAACTGTAATACTCTAGAAATGCCCACTAAAAATGTAATTCCTATGGCGCGTATATCGGGAAGAAATTATAATATAAATGGTTCAGTGACCCGCGACTTATTTAAACAGTATTTCAACAGTGATTATGGTAGTGTACCTTGGCAAGACAATGAAGTAGATAGGACAAGTTAGTTAGAATCGAATAAGTAATTAAAAATAAATAGCTTTTTGATGTGTAATATCTTCGTATAAAAGGGACGGAAGTAGGGTCGTAATAGTGTGATCCGTAACAGTGTGATCGGCTCGCTTTCTATATGTTTAAACAATAATTTGTGGGAGTGATTTCGTAGAAATGTGATCGTAACAGTGTGATACTGTCGCACAATTGATGAAAGCAGTAAGTACAACTTACTGTGATTGGATTGTGATATTTGAGGTGCTGACATTACGATCTATTTTCTCGAAACTGTAATGTTCTTTACTGCGTTCATAAATTGCGCGGCAGGATAGGATAATAGTGTGACATGTTTTGCATTATCTTTAGGATTTGTAAAAAAATATACGAAGTCGGAAGCGCGCCAGCTCGCGCCAATTTGTAATTATTATTTTTCCTTTAGTTGATGGTTTCGTACGATTAGCACATTAAGTCAGTGTCAAAGTAATTATTCTTACAAGTAATATATAAATAAACAATATTTCCTTCTAGTATAGATGATTATGAATGATAAAAGAAATGAAAAGTGAGAAATGATATACCCAGGCCCAGACCCAGGCCCTCAAATATCTCAGCAAAGATGTGGGGCTTTACTAAGTTCTCGGGCGGACTTCTTGAGATAATTTGAAAAGTGCAGTTGCACTGTTTTGTTTCATTTGTCAACACTCATGCGCACTTACGGACACTTAACGGTTAATAATCCACCATTATTTCACATTAATATTCGACATAACACACATTTTAGAAAATAAAACAAAACCGCAGACATAACTCTTCATTTTCCCGCCAAGAAGTCCATTTATAAATTTAAGACATGTTATTATTTTATGTGAAATAGTGTCATCATTTTGATTTATTCAAATTCAAATTCAAATTCAAAAATCATTTATTCAGTTTAGGCTACAAGTAGCTCTTATGAATGTCGCTATGCCATCGGTTCGTAAGTCTACTCTGGGCGGGAGATCTTGCACTGAGAAGAACCGGCAAGAAACTCAGCAAGTGTCCAGCTCTTTTCTCCCTTACAGCGTCAAAAAAAATAAAAATTGGAAAATGCCCTATCATAGCAGGACACTTTCCATTACAAATAAACACAAAAAATATAGAAGACAACTACAACATGTAAAAAACAAAACAAATAAACAAATCTAATATATCAAATTTACATCTGGTATAAGTTAAATTTCCACAATGTCATACAGTACCACTACAGTACTCTAATAAAAGTCAAAAATTGTTTAAGAAAAACAAAGTCAAACTATAGTAATTAATACTAACAATAAGATAAGTATGCAAGAGCAGACCAGCCTCCACAGGCGGCACCCGTTCACGAGTATGACATATGAATCAGCCATCGCTTCGCTCAACCATATTTTAGGGAACGTAACGACCCGACGCACACGCCACCACCGCAGAGACAATAAAGAGAGCATGACACACTCAAGATACTTTAAATAAAAACTTAATGATCTATTTAACGCAACGCTGTTTGTTATCTGTAGGACACTGTTCAAAACTATCATATCAGTATAAAAATTATATAAATTAATTTTATTATGTATATTGATACAAATAGAGTATGTGTTTTTTATTACAACCAGGCTGTTTTATCATCCAATTATTCTTTGACTTTAATAATAACCTTTTATAAAAAAGTGTAACTACTTACAATGTGAAATAACAAGTGCAGGCGAGCAGACTAAGATGACCACACATTCTTATCATTAAAATAATCATCAATTTTATAGTAACTTTTTTTCATTAGACCTTGTTTTATTTCTGTCTTAAACTTGTGTAGTGGCAATTCTGTTAGAGTGAAAGGCACTTTATTGTATATTTTTATACATTTCCCAACAAATGAATTACCAACTTTATTGAGTCTAAGTTTTGGAACAGCAAGTTTGTTTTTATTTCTTGTGTTAAAATTATGGGTATTACTTTTTTTTCGAATTTATCTAAGTTTTTATAAACATAAATGATATTTTCATAAATATACTGTGAAGCTACAGTTAAAATATTAATCTGCTTAAATAACTCTCTCAGCGTATCACGGGGCTTAAGGCTATAAATAGCTCGAATGGCTCTTTTCTGTAAAACAAAAATGGTTTCAATGTCAGCCGCTGAGCCCCACAATAAAATACCATACGACATGACGCTGTGAAAGTAACTAAAGTAAACCAATCTTGCCGTTTCTACATCAGTAAGAGACCTCATTTTTCCAACCGCATAGGTAGCTGAGCTAAATCTTCCTGCCAGGGCAGCAATATGAGAACCCCATTGTAATTTATGATCTAAGGTAATACCCAGGAAAACTGTCGAGTTAACTATTTCAACTATTTCATCGTTCATAGTGATACTGGTATTAACCTGCTTCACATTGGGCATCGTAAATTTCACACATTTAGTTTTTTTTGCATTAAGCAGCAGGTTATTAGTGGTAAACCAATCTAATATTTGAGAGAGAGTATTACTTACGTCGTCAAATATTGCTCTATGTCTATCAACTTTAAAAATCAATGAGGTGTCATCAGCAAATAATACTATCTCACAAAGATCTTCGGTGTAGTAAGGTAGATCATTTACATAAATGAGAAATAAAAGAGGTCTTAATATTGAACCCTGGGGCACCCCCATAAGTAACGGGGCGCCAGAAGAATCAGTACCGTTAATATTAACTTTTTGAACTCTGCCAGTGAGGTATGATTTCAATAAGGTAAGTGAGTTGTCTGAGACACCATAATGTTCCATTTTTAATAATAAAGTATCGTGATCGACACAGTCGAAAGCTTTCGATAAATTACAAAAGATAACTATCGCATCCTGTTTCTGCTCCCATGCATCGAAAATATGCTTAATGAGTGCAACTCCCGCGTCGGTTGTATTTCTACCTTTAGTGAAACCGAATTGTTTGTTATGAAGTAACTGGTTATCTGTAAAATGTGACAGCAATTGATTAAAAATAACTTTTTTTTAAATTTTACTAAGAGCCGGTAGTATGGATATAGGCCGAAAATTAGATGGGTCACTTTTATCGCCTGTTTTAAATAACGGTATAATTTTACTGTACTTCATTAAATCTGGAAATACATATTCATCAACGCATTTATTAAATATTATTGCTAAATTAGACGCGATAGAAGATATTATAGATTTTAAAATATCAGTGGAGATACCCCAAAGATCCTCAGTCTTTTTTATATTAAGTTGTCTAAAAGCTTTTATTATTATATCAGAATCAATATAGTGAAAATTGAATCGAATATTACATATTTTTACACTCGACACAAGAAGAGACTGGGCAAGATGTTTACAAGAATTTAATTTATTTGATGTAATGAGTGGAGTTTTTGAGAAAAATGTTTCAAACGCGCCTGCCACTTCCGTATCACAATTGATGTAAGCATTATCGACTTTGAGTTCAAGTATACGATCACGAGACCACTTTACAAGTTTCTTTATTAATGACGTTCCAAGTGGCTTTTATTTTATTTTTTGAATTCACAATCTTTGCCCGAATGTAGTTGGCCTTTGCTATGGAACAAACTTTTTTGAACATTTTTGAATAATTTTTAACATTTTCAATTACACTTGGATCCTTAGAGTTTGCCATTATATCATATAATTGATACAATCTATTTCTACTCCTGTAGATGCCAGCTGTGGCCCAAACACTGAATTTAGTTTTAGACTTATCTACTTTGATTAATTTTTGAGTAAAATTGTTATTAAACTCTTTTTTGATTATTTCGAATAGATTGTCGTATAAGATGTTCGCTTTGTCATTGTTACATGGTATTTGTAACACTTTATCATTAACATTCTTCTTAAATCTGTCTAATCGATTAGTGGTCACTGGCCTGTATAAAATATTCATTGAAGGACGTTCATATTGGTGCTCAAATCTACCTATCTGACCACTGTGATCAGAATTTATAAAATTTATTATTGATTTCTCAATATCATTACAATTCGAAAAAAATATTATCTAAACAGGTAGCTGATGTGGCTGTAACTCTTGTAGGTTCATCAAAAAGATTTTGCAAGTTAAACGATTTGAAAAGATTAAGAAACCTTACCGAGATCTGTGAGTTATCTAAAATATTTATATTAAAGTCGCCACATACAACTATCCTCTTTTTACAATTGCATACCTTTTGCAAGGTTTCTTCCATAATGGACTCAAATAAGTGGTAATTACCAGAGGGAGGCCTATACACACAAACAATAACATACTGCTCGAGCTCCGCACATGATAGTTCAATATTTATGTCAAATGTCTTCTGATGAGTATTTACTGCATTCTCTTTAAGATCTGTAAAAAATATATGTTATTGTTTTCAGAATATAATGTTGAAATTGCTTATTACTAAGGTGATATGTCAAATGTTACACATCATATGCGACTACTGTAAGGCTCGTTTTTTTACCATAACACTAAATAAACACTACTAAGATAATGGTTATAGTATAATCTATCCAAGTACACAACCTCACCATCATTAAAATGTTTCATGTGTCACTAAAAATGTTTGCAATTTTTGTAAGTATGTAACCTACGTACCACTGACAAATAAATAAAGGAATATAAAAGATACTCACGTGTTTTATTCAACTTCGCAGCTATCTCTCTCCAGCAATTTTCTTTGACTATTAAAGTTTTATGTTTTTTGTCTTTATTTTTATATAAAGAGAGACAATTGCGGATTAACTCTATTAAATTATCTTCAAACAAATCCGTTGTTAGCCAGTGACGCACACCGCACACCGCAGCGAATGAATGAGAGAGACGCCGCGTACTGCAGAGTACCCGCTCCCCACTTCACCGCGCTTGCCCTTTAGGAACTGGCAATTGTCGGCAGAGAGTTGGATTCCTTGTGTATACCGCCTATGTGCACATTCAAGCGATGAGGAGCAATAAAAAGGCGTGAGGCATCGGGGCAATGAGGGCAAGGCACTCGTGTGGACGGACTATTCATGCTAATTGTTATGTTAATAATGCATATTGAAAACATCCAAACCAAATACACAAAAGCTTAAAACTAATTGGTATACCAAATGACAAACAAAAGCTTAAGAATAAAAATAATGACAAAGCTAAATTACAGTTAAAATGAATAAATCATTGCTCAAAAAAAACATTAATAATATTTTTTTTTTAATAGATCAAAGGGTAAATTTTCAAGCGTACTTTTTTGGGTGTCCTATGACCATTATAGAGAAACTATCATTCAAATGAGACTAAACACACGCGTTCATATAAAAACTAGATTAGAATTAATATAAAACTTACAAGAAATTCCACGTTGAATATACGACTTGTATGAGCGGCCTACCCCTGAGAGGTTTGTCCCACTTCAAATTGCGCTCACAAACCCACTCACTATTACACGAAATTTGAACGTACCTATTATAAAAGTATCTCATTTTAAAGATATTTACTCCATTTCACATTTTAGAGCACAAAAACGTTAATAACTATTAAATTGGAAAACTGAGACGCCAATATGCCTTTGTCCCGCGTAAAACTGCGTTTCCTGTTCTTGCAGTTGAGTATTTGTTTTCTATTGGTCTAGCGATGTCACGCCATATTTTTTTTTCGATCACCCTGAGCGTAATCGGCCCCTAACCTGTGTGTGGAAAGGACGGAGCATACACAAATTTTAACTCGTTCCCGAGGTAAGTTTTCCGTGAAATGTGTTTTGGTCACCGTGTGCGGTCAGTGCGGTGGCACGTTTTAGATAATGAACAGAGCCATGTATCGTGTCGTTAGTATGTTGTGGATAATTGTCTCGATATTACGACTTGTAGATATCTACTGAATTAATTAGGTAGTTGGGTAATTATAATAAAAAAATCCATTTTGTCGTCATTACGGTGGCCTCATTACGGTGGCGTAGTGGACCACCAGAATGACGAAAGAGCCACCGTTATGATAAATACCTGTATAATCATTACTATACATACTTTAAATACATAAAATTTTAATATTTAATTTTAATTTTATCCTAAAATATAATATTATGTATAATTGTGGCTTAGTTTGCTAGATAACGGTGTATGTAGTGTCTAGTCTAAGTAAATTTTGTACCGCAGTTACACTGCCTCTTTCTTCATTGTATTATTACTTTGTTCAAGGTATTAAATCAAAAATGGGAAAAACACGTCAAAGTAAAGAAGAACGGCTGGAGAAAAGGAGGATTGCGGAACGGAAAAGAAAGGCAAAATTAAAAAATAATAAATTCAAAATTCAAAATCATTTATTCAGTTTAAGCTACAAATAGCTCTTATGAACGTCATTTTATGGCATCGGTTCGTAAGTCTATCTACTCTGGGCGGGAGATCTTGTACTGAGAAGAACCGGCAAGAAACTCAGCAAGTGTCCAGCTCTTTTCTCCCTTACAGCGTCAAAAATATTGGAAAGTGCCCCATCATAAAAGGACACTTTCCATTACAAATAACCAGACAAAAAAATAAAGGACAATCACAACACACAAAAAAAATACAACAAAATAACAAATGTTTAAGTTTGCAAAAATTACATCAGGTACCAATTTCAATTTTCACAATGTCATACAGTACAATCTAAGTCCGAAATTGTCTAAGAAAAATAAAGTTAAAGTATACAAGTATTATACTTATTATTATACTTTGTCCAGCAGTGGACGTCGTTTGGCTGAGATGATGATGATGATACAAGTATTGTTGCCGACAGCCTCGTAGAGTAGCTAACATTAATTGTAATCATCATCATCATCATCATCATCATCTCAGCCAAAAGACGTCCACTGCTGGACAAAGGCCTCCCCCAAGGATCTCCACAACGACCGGTTTTGTGCTGCTCGCATCCAGCGGCTTCCCGCGACCTTCACCAGATCGTCGGTCCACCTTGTTGGAGGCCTGCCCACACTGCGCTTTCCGATACGTGGTCGCCACTCCAGGACTATCCCGCCCCAGCGGCCATCAGTCCTGCGAGCAATGTGACCTGCCCACTGCCACTTGAGCTTAGCAACTCTTCGGGCGATGTCGGTTACCTTTGTTCTTCTGCGGATCTCCTCATTTCTGATTCGATCACGCAGAGAAACCCCGAGCATAGCCCTCTCCATTGCTCTTTGAGTGACCTTGAGCCTTTTTACGAGGCCCATAGTGAGCGACCACGTCTCAGTCCCGTATGTCATCACTGGCAACACACACTGGTCAAAGACTTTCGTCTTAAGACACTGCGGTATATCGGACGAGAAGATATTTCGAAGCTTACCGAACGCTGCCCAGCCTAATTGGATTCGACGATTGACCTCTTTGCTGAAGTTGGACCTACCTAGCTGGACCATTTGTCCCAGGTAAACATAATTGTCCACAACTTCAAGGGCAGAGTCCCCAACCTTCAGAGGAGTGGGTACGACACGTGAGTTCGACATAACTTTCGTCTTCTCCATGTTCATTTTAAGGCCCACTTTTTGAGAGACCCTGTTGAGGTCACCGAGCATTGCGCCGAGGTCTTCCAGGGTCTCAGCCATGACCACTATATCGTCAGCAAACCGAAGGTGAGTGATGTATACGCCGTTGACGTTGATGCCGAGTCCTTGCCAGTCCAGAAGCTTGAAAACATCTTCCAGTGCAGCAGTGAACAGTTTCGGAGAAATCACATCTCCCTGTCTCACTCCTCGCTGCAACTGGATAGGTTTCGAGCTCTGGTCCTGAAGACGGACTGACATAGTGGCGCTTTCATACAAACACCTCAACACTTCGATGTACCGATAGTCAATTTGGCACCGCTGGAGAGACTGTAGCACGGCCCATGTCTCAATCGAATCGAAGGCTTTTTCATAGTCCACAAACGCTAAGCAAAGAGGCTGGTTATACTCTTCGGTCTTCTGTATAACCTGCCGCAGCGTATGTATGTGGTCTATGGTGCTGAAGCCTTTTCGGAAACCGGCTTGTTCGATAGGCTGGAAGTCATCAAACCTGCGTGCGAGACGATTCGTTATGACTCTCGAAAACAGCTTGTAGACGTGGCTTAGAAGTGAGATGGGCCTGTAGTTCTTCAGCAGGGTTTTGGCGCCCTTTTTGAAGAACAGTACCACCATACCTTCGTGCCACGTCTCTGGCGTTCTGCCCCCCAGTACCACGGAATTAAATAGCTTCTGAAGAGCTACGAGTACCGGTCTTCCGCCTGCTTTCAGAAGCTCGGCCGTAATTCCGTCAGCACCTGGTGCCCTGCCATTTTTGAGCTGTTTGAGAGCCATACTAATCTCGTATAGGCTGATGTCCGGGATGTCTTCGGTATAGTGCCGGGTTAACTTAGCTCTAGGGTCTTTAGCTAAGCTTTGTACAGGTGGCCGTGTGGATGTGTAAAGCTGTCCATAGAACTTCTCGACGAAGGTGTGCAGATACGATCTACACCCCAAGCGCATACGAACGTTGCGCCCGCGCACCGCGTCGCCTCTGCTATCGAGCAACCGGTGCTAGCAGAGGTAAGGGCGATGTACCAAACGGGTACGTCCGCGCAGTACGCCTTAGCGACACCGCCGCCGCGAGCCGCTGAGGGACGCTTGATAGAGCGCCGCACCGCTGCAGCGCCAAGCAATATGCGACCGCTGATCACCGTTGAACCGCCGCGTAGCACTGCCGTCGCGAGTGCCTCGAGAGTAGCAACGACCGCTACTAGCGCGATGCCAGCACCCGCGCCCGGTATATCGCGAGTACGTATAGAGCGATCTACGAGATCATCCGCTAGCGCTATCGCGAAGCTTCGGTACGAGGCGGAAGAACGACTGGCCACCATTAGAAGAAAGGAGCTCGAGATTGAAGCTGAATTGATCAGAAAGAAGCTGGAAGCTGACGTCACGGCAATTGAAGATGGCGATAGCGCCAATGAAGACGTCAATGAACCCAGTGAACAAATGGAACGAGTGCATGCCTGGCTGGACAACAGCATGCCTATGGATGACGCGCCAAGAGGGGCCGGAACGAGTTGCACCCGCCGTCGCCGCGCCCGCACCGGAGCCGGTACCTATGTACGACGATGCGACTAGAACGCGTACAGTGGCCGAAGTAACAGCTTCGGCCACTGTACGCGTTCTAGTCGCCTGACGCTCGCCGAACAAGACACTGGGCTACGACTCCGGACGAACGAAGACGATCGCCTACGCCAAGGGAACGACGAGTGGAGCATCTTGCTAAAACGATCGAGAAGGTACTCCGCACTAGGCCGGCACCGGCGTCTCGTCAAGCAACTGATCTTCCGATATATTCCGGATCGCCATTGGAATGGTTGCAATTCTCCGCAGCGCTGAGAGAGACAACGAGACTGTACGAGTTTACGCCGTTGGACAATTTAGCAAGGCTACGGAATTGCCTGCGTGGAGAAGCCCGCGAAGTAGTAACACCGCTGCTGAGTACGGCCACGCACCCGGATGAAATCATGAGAACATTGGAGCACTGTTTCGGACGACCGGAGATCTTAGTGGATTAGGCGTTCGAAGATTTGAAGAAGCTGCCCAAACTAGGCAATACTGCAATGAAGCTGAACGCGTTCGCAGTGAAGGTGCAGAATGTTGTTGCAGCATTAAGGAACGTGGATGCAGGATATTTGTACAATCCAATGCTGGTGCGAGAAATATTGGACAAGCTGAGCCCTCACCTGAAGACAACATGGTGCGACTATGCAGAGGAACACTACGGATCGGGACCGGAGATCTGCAAGCTTTCGCAGTTCCTGATGAGGCAAGCTGACCGAGCTCTCAAGCACAGCTACAGTACAATGGCTCAGAGCACCGTGGCTCCGAGGACAGAAGCAACACGTCCCGCCCTGCGACCGGAATTAAAAGGCAAGAAGATTTATACGGTTACCGAGTCACCCGTCAAGGCAGCGACGACAGAAGCAGCTGGACCGTGCCCGTCGTGTAAGAAAAGCCATCACCTTCTCGACTGCCAGAAGTTTAAACAGTTGCAGCTCGATGAACGCTGGGAAGTAGTGAAGAACGCGGGGCTCTGTTTCAAGTGTATCTCCTGGCGACACAGAAGATTCAACTGCCGTCAGAAGCCGTGTGGAGTACGAGGGTGCAATCGACCGCATCACGCGCTGCTGCACCTCGAAGCCAAGGAAGAAGGTCCCAAGGAGACTGCCACCGTGACAACCGCAGCCACCTGCGGTGATGTGAAGCTGAAGATATGCCCGATGGTCGTGACTGGTAAGCGAGGATCCCGAGAAACGTTCACGCTGTTCGACGAGGGCGCTACCATCACAATCATGGACGAGGACCTGGCAAAGGAGGTAGGCGCTGATGGACCCACTACGCGTCTCCAAGTGAAGGGAATCAACGACCAGACACGCGCTTTCAAGAGCCGGGTGGTGAACGTCAACGTGAAAGCCAAGCATGGAGAGAGCAGTGGTTTCGACATTGCAGTACGAACGATGACTAATCTTGACCTTGCCACACAGACGATTCCAGCGGAGAGACGATTCCACTGAAGTTAGCACACCTCAAGGATCTGCGCATGGAAGAGACAACATACACGAATGCGAAGCCACGTATCCTGATTGGAACAGACAACTGGCCTTTGATAGTGACCCGAGAGCTGCGGACAGGCAAACCGAACGAGCCAGCCGCTTCGAGGACATAACTTGGGTGAGTCCTACATGGGACAGTTCCGAGACGAGGGCTTCGACGTGTCAACGAGATACTTCACGTCACGACAGTGAAGACTGACCAACTGGAGGAGATGGTAAGAGAGCATTTCAAAGTCGACGCTTTAGGTGTCTCCCACAATCTTCAACATGTACGCGAGACCGATAAGCGTGCAATGGAGATCTTCGAGCAAGCGGCGAGGAGAAAAGAGGGACACTTCGAAGTTGGACTCCCATGAAGTGAAGACAACGTGCAGTTGCCGCTGAGCTACAACACAGCCCTACGACGACTGAAGAACTTAGAACGTAAGTTGGAGCGGAACCCAGCAGAGAAGCAGCAGTACAGCAGTCAGATAGGCGACCTTATGACAAAAGGCTACGCAACGAGGTGCGACGGGACAGAAGATGCCAGCCCAGTGGCGTGGTACCTTCCTCACTTTGCTGTCCACAACCCGAACAAGCCGAAGAAAGACATATACATAAAGGAAATGTTCCTGCGCATCAGAATAAGAGAGGAAGATCAACCGGCACAGATGTTCTTGTGGCGTGATCACCCGACTGAAGCAGTAAAGAAGTACAAAATGGTAACGATGATCTTCGGGGCATCCAGCTCTCCGTTTCTAGCGCACAGCGTGAGGAACAAGAACGCGCACGACCACGCTGCGACGCACCCGGAAGCCCTCGCAGCCATCACAGAAGCTCACTATATGGACGATTTTGTAGAAAGCTTCCACGACATAAACCAGGCGAGTATTACCATCAGTCAGTCGATGAGGTACACCAGGCAGCAGGATTTCACCTCAGACAGTGGAACAGCAACTGCACTGAGTTGATGAAGAACATCAAGCCGGAGGAACGAGCCGGTACGAAGACGACGCCCCTTGGAGAAAGTGAGAAGATGCTGGGACTATTGTGGGACTCAAGGGCAGACACTTTGCGCTTCAACACTTCACTCCATCGAGTTCCGGACGCAGTGAAGAAGAAGGAACGGCCGCCTACGAAACGAGAGGCACTCTCAACCGTCATGAGCATATATGACCCGCTCGGACTATTGAGCTGTTAAACCATCACGGCCAAGATCGCCCTGCAGCAGCTGTGGAAGTTGGAAACCGGATGGGACGAAGCTGTGCCGGAAGAAATAGCCGGAAAGTTCGACAAATGGCTATGTAGTATGAGCACAATCGACTGTCTCAGCATCCCGCGGTCCTACGACGGGGGAAGAGAGGTGACCAGAAGAGAGCTTCACGTCTTCGTCGACGCCAGTGAAGACGCCTACGCCGCCGTCGCGTACTGGAGGCTCATGGACAGCAGTACGAGGATCGACACCGTGCTGATAGCAGCGCGAGCGAGAGTGGCACCGTTGAAGACACTCACGATCCCGCGTCTTGAACTACAAGCTGCGCTGATCGGCGTGCGGCTTGCACAGACGATAAAAGAAGATCACCGCATTCCAATTCATGAGGTAAGATATTGGAGCGACTCTCAGACCGTGCTTCATTGGATAAGGAACGGGAGCAGGCGCTACACGCCATTCGTAGCGCACCGGCTGGGGGAGATCGTCGAAGCTTCAACACCTGCTGAATGGAGATGGGTACCCACAGCTACTAACGTCGCAGATGTAGCCACGCGCCCCGGGTACTTACCATCGAACATGGAAGACAGATGGTTTACCGGACCAGAGTTCTTGAGAGGCCCGAGGAGCAAATGGCCTCACGAGGAGGAAAAGGAGGACGACACCACAGAACTGGTATGTGTACTGAACACCTCCAACGCCTCGCTACCGGACATCAATCGGTTCTCGACATACGATCGATTGATTAGAGCAACAGCAACAGTACATCTCTTCATTCAGCGGTGTTGCGGAAACCGCTATTCACACTATCTGCTACCGTTTAAAATTAGGTTACACCTTAAAATCCACAAAATCCACTCACAGTTCCATGCCGCTCCCGCCGTCCAGAACGGGATCCATATGGTCTGATGGGGCCTGAATCCGAGTCCGGGTCTTCTCGGGTTCCCTAATCACACCCAACGGCTACCCCGAAGTGCACTTACCCCGAGGAAATACCTGTTTTCTCCAGCAGCGAAGACGCCGACATCCAACCATGGGATGGCGAATTGTACTCCCGAAGCGATTCGCTTACGATTTACACACACACAAGACACAGATTGCACAATACACTTAATTTGAATAATACGGCTCCAAATGCCCTTATTACTGCTTAAAATCTATTTAATTATCAACACACGATAACCTATATACCAGCCATGTTGCTTTCCCGAAACCAGTACCAAAAAAAAAGAACAATTAGTGATGGGGCCATTATGCCACTAAATAAATTGAACATCGATAATCGATTCCCAAATCGATCCGTCCATAATACAAATCAAAGTTTTATTTCCAACAAAAATAAATGCCTGTTTATTTGCAACATCCCGCCACCCAAAGCGGACGTACCGCTTTCTAGCCTGAAATCTTAAACTAGTCAACCGGTAATCGAGCTAAGGTCGCGACTGCGCGATTTAGCACCGATCCATCAACCAACACTTGCGCCACACGCGGAGTCCCGTCCGCGCCCCAGATTAACTTTAAAATGCGACCTCGTCTCCAAAATAACGATGGCAAATTAGCCTCTTTTAATAAAACCAGATCCCCCTCCGAAGGGGGCGACGTCCGGTCTGTCCACTTTACACGCTGCTGCAATAAATGCAGATACTCCAGTGACCAACGACGCCACAAGTCCTGACTCATTTGTTGTATCATTTGAAAACGAGACATCCGGTGTCTGCGTTCATCCTTCCAGGGATACTCAGGCAGGGCAGTGAGTGGCTGACCGACCAAAAAATTACCAGGGGTCAGGACTTCCATGTCATTTGCGTCAGAGGAGAGTGGACAAAGCGGACGCGAGTTGAGAACCGCCTCAACCTTACAAAACGCAGTTGTAAGTTCCTCATACGTGAGGGTAGTTTCCCCGACTACCCGGCGCAAGTGGGTTTTTGCCGATTTTACCGCGGTTTTAAATATCCCGCCCCAGTGGGGACAGGCTGGCACACTAAATTGCCATGTGATTCCCCGCTGTGCGAGAGCTTGACTTATGCTATTACAATTTTTATCCAGAAAATCGTTCACATCTTTTAAGTAGTTGGCAGTGCCTCTGTAGTTGGTACCGTTGTCGGACCGAATGAGAGAAGGTAAACCCCGTCGCGAAACAAAACGATCCAGCGTGGCGACAAAGGCTTCCGTAGACAGAGCCGAAACCACTTCCAGGTGGACGGCCTTAGTGGCCAGGCAGACAAAAACGCACAGGTATGCTTTCGTGACCCTAGTGTTACGATAGGCTGTGGTTCTCACCAGAAACGGTCCAGCAAAATCCGTACCGACCCCGTCGAACGGCCTAGTAGTCTGACAAACCCGGTCAGAAGGGAGATCCCCCATCTGTGGCTGCATAGTGGAGGCCTTCACCCGATAACAAGCCACACACTTAAATAACACGCTGCGAACCACTCTCCGAGAGGACAAAATCCAGAACTCCCTCTGTAATATCGCCAGTAACGCATTACACCCCGCGTGAGCGTTTTTCAGGTGTCTATCCGAGACCACCAGTTCTACCAAAGGTCCTCCTTTGGGGAGTAGCAGAGGATGACGGCTACCGAAGGGCAGGTCGGCATTTTTGAGGCGACCTCCAACGCGTAACAGTCCATCCGCATCCAGAAATGGGTTGAGCCGAGAGATCGCTCCCTTGAGCTTTGCGCGACCGACGCGCAAAATCTTCAGTTCGTCCTCGAACCGGTCAGCTTGAACCAGCCGTATCAGGGCCAACAGTGAACTCCTGCGTTCCTCAGCACCCGCCACGGGTGATAACTGCCTCTTGTCTGGATGGCGGCAGTTATGTAGAAATCTCCGGATCCAGCAAGTTACACCTAGCAATTTGTCCAGTTTGCTGTATCGAGCCGTCAACCAATTCGGATCTGGCCTTGACCCGTTTGTTGTCACCAAAACTTTTATTCCAGGGAGCATCCCTAGAGAGCCATCGATCATGGTGACCGGCCATGATGACTCACCCTCCTTTAACCACTCTGGACCCCACCAGAGGGCATGCTGCACCAATTCCGGCGCGGTGCAGCCCCGAGAGGCACAATCGGCAGGATTCCAGGGGCCGGGAACGTGCCTCCAACAAATTTCGATGCCCGAGTTCTGTACCTGAGATACCCGATTGGCCACAAACGTTTCCAATACATGGGGTGCCCCGCGTAGCCATGCCAGAGCTACCTGACTGTCAGACCAGGCGTAGACATTCCGGATGTCCACCGTAGACGTCAGTTCCTTGTGCACGTGGCACAACACCTTGCTTTTAGCCAGAAGCAAGGAGAAGGCGACTCGACCCTTCGAGTCCACCGTTCGCAGATACACCACTACGGCATACCTTCGTTCTGACGCATCGCAGAAGCCATGTAGGCTTGCCCTGTATTTGCCCCGCGGCAAGATCCGCCGCGGCAACGCCACCTGATTGATCGCCTCGATCGTAGAGATCAGAGCGAGCCAAGTGTCGAGTGAGAGCCCTACCAGTGGCTCATCCCACGAGACTCCGAGTGTCCACAGTGTTTGCAATAAACACTTCGCCATAAAAATGCACGGGCTGATCCATCCATTTGGATTAAACATCCGAGCGATGGTGGAAAGGACCGTCCTTTTCGACCAAACTCTTGTAGTTTCCAGTTCTACCCGGAATGTGAAAATATCGTGAACCGGCTGATATTTAATTCCCAAAACGGCGATAGAGTTCGGGTCCCCTGCGTCCTCGAATAGCTGAGGATTCTGTTGGTGATCTTCCGGAATCCCAACCAGAAGCTGTGGCTCGTTGGATAACCATTTTCTCAACTCATAACCACCAGCCACGAGGAGTCGGATCAGCTCATTCCTGATGATGAGCGCCTCCTCCAGAGAGGCTGCCCCTGTGCAGATATCATCTACGAACACGTCACGTGTCAGTACAGCGGCTGCCCGGGGAAAGCGAGCCCGTTCCTGCTCCGCCAGTTCCAGCAGTGACCGGATGGCAATGAAGGGACTCGACTTCAGGCCGTACGTGTTGGTGTTGAGCTCGTAGACGGTGATGGGATCCTCCGAATGTTCCCTCCAGAGTATTAACTGAAACCTCCTGTCCGCAGGATGTATTACTGTTTGGCGGAACATCATCCGGATGTCCGCACCGATCACCACCTGGTGTCTTCGGAAATTTAAAATGATGTCGACAATGTCCCGATGTAACTTCGGACCAGAATGGAGACATTGGTTCAATGAAACTTCAGTCGACGACGGTGCCGATCCGTCAAAAACAGTCCGTAGTTTTCCAGATGAGGTCTTCAACACCGCGTGGTGAGGCAAGAAAAAATGATCTGTCGTTGTCCAGTCGACAGTCACCCGCGACATATGCCCCAAGGCCTCGTATTCTCGCATGAACTCGATATACTTTTCCCGAAGTACCGGATCGCGAGACATACGACGCTCCATGGACAAGAGTCGTTTCTCTGCCAACGCCCTCGATTTTCCCAAGAGAGGGGGACAGTCGATAAAGGGCAGTCGAGTTTCGATCCTACCCGACGCCATCCGGCGTGTGTGATCCTTATAAAAGGTTTCGCACTCCACATGCTCTGGATCCAGACGGGAGACCATGGGAGGCTCTTCCAGTTTCCAGAATTTTTGCATCGTCCTAGCGATGGAGGTAGTAGCGACGACAGGTGAGACATCCCGCGTCTCCTGGTCGAAAACCGGTCCTATTAAAACGTGTCTAAAGATGGTAGGTATAGCTACCAACGAAGAGCGGCCCAGAATCCGCTGAGGCCCTAAAAGGATCCAGCCCAGTACATCCGCTCCCAATATGAGGTCCACCGGAGCCGGCTCCTCGAAATGAGGGTCTGCCAGCATGAGACCTGATGTGTCAGACATTGCGTCCCGCGGAATATCTGTCGGTGGATGCCAACCCAGCAGATTGTCGAGTACGATCGCGACCGCCGCAATCCGTATCGAAGCGGAATGCACAGGAGAGAAGAGAATGTGGGTCTGACCGAACAGACCCCCCACTTCTGAATCTCCGACTCCCCGAATCGGAACTGAGGGAGGCGCGCACTCCAGACGTAGGCGCCTCGCTACCCTCGTAGTAATTAAGCAGCCCTGTGCCCCAGTGTCTAGGAGGGCTCGTATCCGGACGAAGTCCCCCCTAAGTCCCCAAACGCGTACCTGCGCGATGGGCAAAAGAACCGTCCTCGGTTCCGACGTAGCCCGACCACAGGCTAGTCACGCGTCAGAGCCAGCAGCCGACCCTGTCGAACCGTGATGACTCGGCCAGTAAGTCGGACGCGTGCAGGCCACCATCCGGGGTGGTGCGTATCCAGCTGCCCTACCATACCGGTGATAGGGTGGGTGGTATTCCAACCTCGGGTACTCGTGCAGTACCGGTGAGAACTGTTGACGGTTCTCATGTCGTTGTTGTTCCGGTAACGGCAGCGGAGGATACGCGTACGAGTATCCGGGTGTTGGGTCCGGAGGTGGGGCTCCCTGTACTCAGTGGCCCTTAGAGGCACCAACTCCTGGTGTTGGTCGCGCCGGGTGCCGGGTTGTAGCCAGAACCTGGCTCCGTTCCGGCGGTCCCCAACTCACCTGAGCCAGGGTGTACGAGGGGTTGTAGTGTGGCGGCCGTGGCGGACTCCGTCTTTCCGGAGGCGGAGTTGACCCCGGCCCCAAACCGCCACCCGTGGGAGATCCCCTCTCCCGAACCGGTGCTGAGCCCTCAGCACTACGGGTGCACAGTAAGCGATGGTGCGGTCCGCCGCACACATCGCAAGGCCTCGCCTGGGGACACTCATTATACCTATGTCCTCCCAGGCAGGCATAACACAATCCTCGTGTCCGAACGAGGTTTCGGCGCTCTTTTGTGGGCAGCCCGAGAATTGCTGGACATAGCTGTTCCAAGTGCTGCTGTCCGCAAACCTGGCATCCAGAACCGGGGTTGATGGCGGCCGCAGCCACCAGCCTGCCGCGACCCTTTCCTGGGTTGCGTGGCGGCTGGGCGCCGTAGACTCCGGAAGTGCGGGCCGGCGCACTTGTCGGAGCCTCCTGGGAGGCTAGCTGGTTTTCCAGCAGGCCAGCCTCCTCTTCCAGGAACTCCAGAAGTTCCCCTATCGAGGGCAGAACGCTGCCGAGATCCTTGTGGACCAGTCGATTCCGCTCGAACTTGTCCCTCATCTCCTGCGACAACTTGGCCAGAACGATGTGCAGAAGAAGGAAGGACCACTGGTCGACGGGCAGTCCGAGCGTCCTTAACCCGTTTAAGGACACGGTGAGCGGGGTGATCAGCTGCGCCCTCAGCTGAGCCCTATGGTTGACCCTCGGCAATCCCAGCAGATGGGTCACGTGCGTTTCCGCCTGAAGACGCGGCTTCTCGTACCACTTCTCCAGCAGCTGCATGGCGGTGTCGTAGCTCGCATCCTGCTGCTCCAGATGCTGTACGAGCTGTCTGGGTTCTCCGTCTAGGAAGGAACGGAGATATGCCAGCTTTTCGGCCTTGGTGAAATCCTTCCGAGTATCCACCAAGGCCAAAAACATGTTCCGGAATCCAGCCCAGTCCCGCATACATCCGGTGAAATGCGGGACCTCCAGGGCACCCAATCTTCCCATGGCGCTGGGTCCAGGGGTGTGGAGCGAAGCGGGGCGCGCAACAGGCTTCCCCTCCCGCAGTCGCTCGATGTCCTTCACCCGCTGAAGGACCTCATCGTAGATGTCTTGGATGTGCTCCAGATCCTTGACATATTGGGCGTGGAGGGCCAGCTCCTTCTCCCCGACCGGGTCGGTTGACAATAGAGCGGTTACCGACCGCTCGGCCAACAAGAAACGACCCTGCATTTCTTTCGAACGCGTCTCCAAGGCGTCCTTCCGGTTAGGCCGATCTATTAATGCAAGCAGCCCGGTGAACCACCGGAGCTGCTGAGCCAACTCCTGCCGTGACGCTGTCATTATAAATAACTTAAACTAAATAAACCTAAACACAAAATTAAAACGAGTCAACGAAAACACGGAATCGATTATCCCGAATCGACTCGTTGCTTTCAATTGAAAGAAATTGAATAACAATTAACGTTCCGAGAAATGTCCCAGCCCAAATACAACGGTACTACCAACCTTACAATTCAACCGCACCTGTCCCGGAAGTGCGATTTTACACGAAATGAGCTTAACCTATTACGAACTAACAAAATACACAAAATTACACCGATTAACCTAGAGGTCCGGTAGTAACTACGCTCTGCTACCTGAATGTTGCGGAAACCGCTATTCACACTATCTGCTACCGTTTAAAATTAGGTTACACCTTAAAATCCACAAAATCCACTCACAGTTCCATGCCGCTCCCGCCGTCCAGAACGGGATCCATATGGTCTGATGGGGCCTGAATCCGAGTCCGGGTCTTCTCGGGTTCCCTAATCACACCCAACGGCTACCCCGAAGTGCACTTCCCCCTAGGAAATACCTGTTTTCTCTAGCAGCGAAGACGCCGACATCCAACCATGGGATGGCGAATTGTACTCCTGATGCGATTCGCTTACGACTTACACACACACAAGACACAGATTGCACAATACACTTAATTTGAATAATACGGCTCCAAATGCCCTTATTACTGCTTAAAATCTATTTATTTATCAACACACGATAACCTATATACCAGCCATGTTGCTTTCCCGAAACCAGTACCAAAAAAAAAGAACAATTAGTGATGGGGCCATTATGCCATTAAATAAATTGAACATCGATAATCGATTCCCAAATCGATCCGTCCATAATACAAATCAAAGTTTTATTTCCAACAAAAATAAATGCCTGTTTATTTGCAACAAGCGGTGTAAGAATAAGAGCAAAACCGCTGAGATGGACACCGAGCACACCCGACGCGCAACGAACCTATGGCTTCACCAAGTACAGAGTGAGAACTTCGGGAAAGAGCTGTATAACCTAAGAACGGAAGGTAAGCTCTCTAGAGACAGCCCGCTGCGACACCTGGACGTCATGATCGACGACGGCTTGCTGAAACTGCGCGGAAGAATAAAGAAGGCAGACGTGCCGGAAGAAGGGAAGAATCCGATTATTCTAGATGGAAGACACAAGTTCGTCAAACTACTGATAGAGCGAGAGCACAAAAGAGCAGGTCACGCTAACAACGAACGAGTAGTGAACGATCTAAGACAGAGGTACTGGATTCTACGACTACGACCTACGGTAAAGGCGATAGCGAGATCGTGCCTAACTTGCCGCATACGAAACGCTGCAAGCAACACCGATGGGAGACCTGCCTCACGAATGACTAGAAGCTTTCAAGCGCCCGTTCAGCAACTGCGGACTGGACTACTTCGGACTAATAGTAGTCACCATAGGAAGGAGGCACGAAAAGCGGTGGGGGGCACTCTTCACTTGCCTAACCACACGAGCCGTGCATATAGAACTTGTGGAATCATTGTCAACGAACTCAGCAATAATGGCGCTCAGGCGGATGGCAGCACGACGTGGTTGGCCTTCCACTATCTACTCCGATAACGCCACCAACTTCAAGGGAGCTGACGTCGAGCTGAAGAAAGCCTACGCAGAATGGTTGCCTCGTCTACGTGAGTGGGGCCTCAAGTACGACACGACGTGGAAGTACATCGCGCCCGGAGCACCGAACCAGGGAGGAGCATGGGAGCGACTGGTACGCTCTATCAAAAGCGCACTAACCGCCACCCTCCATGAGAAGTCACCGAAGCCAGAAATACTGAGCACCCTGCTAACGGAGGCTGAATTCTCCGTGAACTCCAGACCGCTGACACACGTCTCTGTTGACCCGGACGATCCAGAGGCGCTGACCCCAAATCATTTCCTGTTGGGGACATCGATGGGCCTTCCCTTCATGGGCCCATGCACCAACTCCGACAAGAAGACATGGAAGTCAGCCCAGGCACTAGCTGACCAGTTCTGGTGCCGCTGGCCTAAGGAGTACCTGCCGAACCTGATACCGCGACCCGGGTCTCCCTCCAAACCGAACATACAACTTGGAAACCTGGTAATCGTCGCGGACCCGACCCTGCCCCGCAACATATGGCCACGTGGGGTGGTCACCTGCGTTCACCCCGGACCTGATGGGGTGGTGCGCAACACCGAGGTGAAGACGAAGGGTGGGATCTTCCGCCGGCCAGCATCGAAGTTGGTTGTCATCGGCTCTACCCTATCAGAGCCGAGTGACGCCGACGCGCCGGTTCGAGATCCGCACTCTCCTCGGACCAGTGGGAGAGGACGCGCTGCACTTCGGTCTGTGAGCCTGACGGATGGAGAGCCTGCGGCAGCACCCTGAGTGACGAGCCTGTCTACCGGAGTGGCTACGGAAGACCTGCGCCGGGGGGAGACTGTTGCCGACAGCCTCGTAGAGTAGCTAACATTAATTGTAATCAGTCTCATAGAATAAGTAACTTTAAGGATTTGTTTGTATGATAAGTTAATTTAAGTATGATTATTATGGATAGATATAGGTATGTGATTGTCATTGTAACTAGCATAGGCTCAAACTTGTCGAAACAAGTCATTACTTGACCCAGCCAATCAGGTTAAAGTCCCCTTGTTAGTTGATTTTGTATGGAAATTTGTAACGGTCATTAAAACGTATGTGTTAACAAGTCGCTAGTTGCCATACCTATAAATTGTACTTAAGTAGCACCGATTTGTATGAAAATTATGTTTCGATTCAGTACGAGCTCTACTCTTCTCTTGTGAACACGGAATAAAGCAAATACGACCTGAAGCCTCTTTCTCTGAAGTACCAGCACCTACACTGCCTACCTGGAGCCTACCACCTACTACCTACAATACAGTCCACTGCCAATAAGTATAATAATAATAAAAATAAGATAAGCAAGCAAGAGGTAATCTAAGAACTTAATGAACATTACCGCATTTTTTTATTTTAATATTTAAGAAAATTTTCTTAATGAGTAATTTCAATGGCTTTTATCATCATTTCGGTGGCGCAAATTTAAAAACAAAGAATTCTCCGAAAGTACTGTGTTCTAAAGGGTGCCTCACAAATTAATCTATAATCTAGCAGTAGATGGAATGTCTTCCTCATTAATTAAAGCTGCAAGATATGTTTTAGTTCCTCTATTGTGTCATGTTATTAATTTATGCATTACCTCTGGCAGCGTTCCTAAGGTCCTGAAGAAGGCCATTGTACATCCCATTCATAAGACTGGTGATAAAAAAAACATAAATAACTACAGACCTATCTCTGTTCTCACCACCATATCAAAAAATTTTGAGAAGATCCTAAATAAGAGGCTGCTTAATTATTTAAAATTTAAAGAGATTCTAGCTCCAAATCAATATGGCTTTAGATCAGCGAAAAATACTGAGGATGCAGTTCTAAACTTAACGAGCAGGATTTCATTGAACTTGAACAAAAATCTCAAAACTATAGGTATCTTTCTCGACCTGTCGAAGGCCTTTGATACAGTTTCAGTCCCTATTCTTTTGAGCAAATTAGAGCACATCGGTATCAGGGGCCTGGCTTTGGAAATTTTTAGGAGCTACCTTAGTGATCGTAGTCAGTGTATTAAAATAGGCGATGTGGTAAGTGAAGAGGAACCCATCTCTATTGGCGTCCCCCAAGGCAGTGTGATCGGTCAAACCCTCTTTTTAATCTATATTAATGAACTCTGTAATCTCACCATACCAAACACCGACATTGTTACTTACGCGGATGATACGGCACTAATTATACACGGCGAAAGCTGGGCAGAAGCACAAATTAATGCTGAGTATTCGCTTAAAATAGTAATGAATTGGCTCTATAATAACAAATTGACACTTAATGTACAAAAATCAAAATTTATAACTTTTACCCCTAGTATGAAGTCAGAACCTCCAATGTCGTATACTATCACAGCACATAAATGCGAGCAAAATACTCAATGTGACGAAACATGTCACCAAATTGGTCGTACCCTCTCATTGAGATACCTCGGTGTGATCGTTGACTGTACCTTGAGCTGGAAAGATCAAATAAATTCGGCAACTGCCCCTACTAGGAAATTTATTTTCCTGTTCAAAAAATTGAGATGTAGTGCCGATGCTAAAACACTTAAACTTGTCTACTTTTCATTGGCTCAGTCAGTTTTCACTTACTGTATTGCGGCTTGGGGTGGTGCTGCGAAATCACATATCATTCGCTTGGAGAGGACTCAAAGAGCAGTGTTAAAGGTAATGCTCAACAAACCACTGCGTTTCCCCACGACAGAGCTTTATAGCATCTTCTCTAGTGGTCCTCTCTATAATAAAGTAAATAAATGTCTAAACATGTACGCGTTTACCTATAAAGAATGTAAAATTTCAGTATCAAAATAGATTCTAGAATTAACTTATGATGAAACAGAAAAGTTGCTTGATTAATAAAAATTAAAATGTTAAATAAACAATAAATGAAAAAAAAATACATATACTTATATATATATTTATTTATATATAAGTAACATAGCTTCAGAGGAGTGGGTACGACACGTGAGTTCGACATAACTTTCGTCTTCTCCATGTTCATTTTAAGGCCCACTTTTTGAGAGACCCTGTTGAGGTCACCGAGCATTGCGCCGAGGTCTTCCAGGGTCTCAGCCATGACCACTATATCGTCAGCAAACCGAAGGTGAGTGATGTATACGCCGTTGACATTGATGCCGAGTCCTTTCCAGTCCAGAAGCTTGAAAACATCTTCCAGTGCAGCAGTGAAAAGTTTCGGAGAAATCACATCTCCCTGTCTCACTCCTCGCTGCAACTGGATAGGTTTCGAGCTCTGGTCCTGAAGACGGACTGACATAGTGGCGCTTTCATACAAACACCTCAACACTTCGATGTACCGATAGTCAATTTGGCACCGCTGGAGAGACTGTAGCACGGCCCATGTCTCAATCGAATCGAAGGCTTTTTCATAGTCCACAAACGCTAAGCAAAGAGGCTGGTTATACTCTTCGGTCTTCTGTATAACCTGCCGCAGCGTATGTATGTGGTCTATGGTGCTGAAGCCTTTTCGGAAACCGGCTTGTTCGATAGGCTGGAAGTCATCAAACCTGCGTGCGAGACGATTCGTTATGACTCTCGAAAACAGCTTGTAGACGTGGCTTAGAAGTGAGATGGGCCTGTAGTTCTTCAGCAGGGTTTTGGCGCCCTTTTTGAAGAACAGTACCACCATACCTTCGTGCCACGTCTCTGGCGTTCTGCCCCCTAGTACGACGGAATTAAATAGCTTCTGAAGAGCTACGAGTACCGGTCTTCCGCCTGCTTTCAGAAGCTCGGCCGTAATTCCGTCAGCACCTGGTGCCCTGCCGTTTTTTAGCTGTTTGAGAGCCATACTAATCTCGTATAGGCCGGATGTCCGGGATGTCTTCGGTATAGTGCCGGTTAACTTAGCTCTAGGGTCTTTAGCTAAGCTTTGTACAGGTGGCCGTGTGGATGTGTAAAGCTGTCCATAGAACTTTTCGACCTCTCCCATAACATCGGACCTGGTCGTGACAGTCCTGCCGTCATCGGTTTTCAGCGTCGTCAGTTGGCACTGCCCAATACCCAGATCTCTTGCGAACACTTTTGAGCCTTTGTTCCGCTCAATGGCCTCTTTAATACGGTTAGTATTAAATTGGCGCGTGTCGCGAGTCATAGACTTCGAGATCTGCCTATTTAGCCGCCGAAACTGAGACGCATCACCTGAGGAAAGCAGAACCATTGCGCGCCGCTCTTCCATTAGTTTTAGCGTATGGTCTGAGAACTTTTTGGTTCCTTTTGCACGGTGGGTTTTAAAGAACTTGGACCCAACCGTTTGGACAGTTTCCACAAACCTGTTGCTGTATTCGTCCACATTTTCACAATTATTTAGGCGCTCGAAGCGATTCTGCAATTCGAGCTGAAAGCTTTCGGGGTTTTGGATTTGGATGGGTGCAGGACGGAGCGTAGACCTTATCAATCGACGTCTTTCCAGCTTAACGTTGATATTCAATGTGCCTCTTACCAACCGGTGATCGCTGCCAGTTTTAAACGCATTGATCACAGTGACATCATTGAATATTTGCTTCCTCGTCGACATGATAAAGTCAATCTCGTTTTTTGTTGCACCATCGGGACTCATCCTGGTCCACTTGCGGTGTTCAGCTTTCCTGAAAAAGGAGTTCATCATAAAGAGGCCCTCCCTCTCAAGCACCATAGACCACATTCATACGCTGCGGCAGGTTATACAGAAGACCGAAGAGTATAACCAGCCTCTTTGCTTAGCTTTTGTGGACTATGAAAAAGCCTTCGTTTCGATTGAAACATGGGCCGTGCTAGTCTCTCCAGCGGTGCCAAGTTGACAACCGGTACAGTCAATAGTAAAGGTAACTGATGATTGGTCATGTTTCAAAATCGGAAATCAGCATGAAAGTCGAAACTTTTTAAACGCATATCGAAAAACCTTCGAGTGTCTACTAGTACCTGCGGACTTTGACTGTAGTTATATAGAAAATACCTACTTACACTATCGAAACTTAATTTGGAAATCTAGTAAACATCATCTACTTTTGCTGTTGACTGTACACCGAAGTGTTGAAGTGTTTGTATGAAAGAGCATCATTGTGTCAGTCCGTCTTCAGGACCAGAGCTCGAAACAGGGAGGGAGGAGTTAGACAGGGAGATGTGATATCTCCGAAACTGTTCACTGCTGCACTGGAAGATGTTTTCAAGCTTCTGGACTGGAAAGGACTCGGCATCAACGTCAACGGCGTATACATCACTCACCTTTGATTTGCTGATGATATAGTGGTCATGGCTCGGCACAATGCTCGGTGACCTCAACAGTCTCAACAAGTAGGTCTTAAAATGAACATGGAGAAGACGAAAGTTATATCGAACTCACGTGTCGTACCCACTTCTCTGAAGGTTGGAGACTCTGCCCTTGAAGTTGTGGACGATTATGTTTACCTGGGACACACGGTCCAGCTAGGTTCAGCAAAGAGGTCAATCGTCAAATCCAACTTTTTATTTTTTTTAAATTTATTTATTGAAAATACAATTTTACAAATATATTTAGACAACTTTACGCCTTTAAACCTAAATGGTTTGTCTAGGCGTTGCACATTTGGTTCGGACGCAAATATTTTCTTATTCTATATAACACAAAACAAAAGTGAAGACATGGTGTTGTGTATTTATAAAAACAGCGAGTTATTCATCGCGCCGGCCGCATGCAAGCAAAAAATACGCCGAATACCCACATCAGTACACGGCACTGCCGAGCATTATTGTTACCGACTGCATTCGCAGGTTTTTGCCTTGCGTACTAACTACAGGATGATTGGAGAAAATTGATTCGTGTTTTAATTAACTATTATAGGTTTGATGAAAATTATTAATTATAAAGTGTGGTTTTATTTATTAGTGTGGTGTGTGGTGTGGTGTTTTATTAATTAGTGTGTAGGTAATTATTTTTATCACTATAATGTAGTTTTAACTTATGTTTGCAGTTATTTTCATTTAATTCCGCTATTTTTAGCTTAGATTAGGCTGGGCAGCGTTCGGTAAGCTTCGAAATATCTTCTCGTCCGATATACCGCAGAGTCTCAAGACGACAGTCTTTGACCAGTGTGTGTTGCCAGTGATGACATACGGGACTGAGACGTGGTCGCTCACTATGGGCCTCATAAAAAGGCTCAAGATCACTCAAAGAGCAATGGAGAGGGCTATGCTCGGGGTTTCTCTGCGTGATCGAATCAGAAATGAGGAGATGGCCGCTGGGGCGGGATATTCCTTGAGTGGCGACCGTGTACCGGAAGGCGCAGTGTGGGCAGGCCTCCAACAAGGTGACCGAGGATCTGGTGAAGGTCGCGGGAAGCCGCTGGATGCGAGCAGCACAAAACCGGTCGTTGTGGAGATCCTTGGGGGAGGCCTTTGTCCAGTAGTAGACGTCTTTTGGCTGAGATGATGATGATGATGATGACATTAATTCCGTTCTCTATATCCAATCATAGGGAAGGCTCGTGCCCCAGCAGTTGGACCATAAAATGAACCGGTGTTAATGAATTTACTTATTTCTAAATATCTATGCTATTTGTTCGTGACTTAGATATAATCGGAAAATCTACATATAAATATTACAATCACATCACATTATGAATTTTTTGATTCGTACATACATACATTTCTAAATAATATTTGTACATAAAATTATAACAATATGCTCCATTGATAGAGATCTAATCCCATTTACTTGACATTTTCTATATATTTTTACTAGCTGTTTCCCGCGACTTCGTTCGCGAAGACTACACTACCCCACACTACAGGGCCCTGTGTTCTAAGTTCCAGTCCATGTCATGGTCTGTCTACATGCAACATTTCATCTAAATCCGTTTAGCCGTTTTTATGAGATGCGCTTACCAACGGACATTATTTATGTTGACTCAAGAAGCGAAGACCCTGCAGTAGATTTGAACCGTCTGGCTAAAATAAAATGTTAAATAAAAGCGAATAAATCTGTATAAATAAGTTAAATTCAAAAAATATATTTTATTCTCATTAAGATTATCATTACTTACCTACGCTATATGTATTTCGTAAAAATGGGGAGTACCTAGTAATATAACGTGGGCTGTAGTAAAACTCCCGATCATAAGCCCTCGGAGAATCTAGTAGGGAACAAGGACACGCACTATTGCGTGACGCCATTCCCTCTGGAAAACCTCTGATTGTTTTTCGTTTTATACGACTTGAGGAGCCCGTTAAGGTCCTCGCCGCCCCGAAAAAATCCGGCGACGCGAAAATGCCGCCTGAGGAAATCAGCAAATTTTCAAAAAGAAGCAGTAAAATATTCTTGCAATATTGCTCAGTGCTGGACTATCCATTCAAGTTAGCGGTAGAGATTTATTGTTTTAATACTAATCACCTGTAGGACAGCATGAACAATGTATTTCGTGTCGTACAACTCATTAGCGTAAAATATGTATATTGACATTGATACAGCGCCACAAGCCACAACATTCGTAAATGGAACTAATAACTATTGACTTCGTTGCATAGAATTTATGGCATAAGCTTTACGTTATGAACTGAACAGAAGTGTACAGAGCAAAGTACAATGTGTTTCACTAGGTTTAATTAGTTCGTATAAGCATTTTCACGTCAGCGCTCTCTGACCTACAAAAACGTGTTAGGTATAATTTTATTATTATTACTATTACTTACTATTTTATTTCGATATAACTGTGCCACTACAGTTTTTAAACCGGCTCGAAGGACCAAAAACTGTAGTGGTACAGTTATATCGATAGGGATAGGGAAACGTAGAAAATCACCAAACCCAATGAGAATTTACTACAATAAAATTATACATAACACGTTTTTGTAGGTCAGAGAGCGCTGACGTGAAAATGCTTATACGAACTAATTAAACCTAGTTAAACACATTGTACTTTGCTCTGCACAAGAAGCATATTCGTATATAATTTTACAGTTTGAAAAAAAATGTAAAAAAAAATCCACGAGTGGAAATTTTAACCCGCATCACATGACATGCCAGGTCAGTAGGCTTAGCCAAAGTAACATTAAGAAACGATAGTGTAGTTAGAAAAGAATAAAATGTATGGGATTGACATAAGCCGCGCTAAATCACGTGGTCAGTCTTATGTCAATCCCATACATAATATTCTTTTCGAACTTCGCTATCGTTTTCTTAATGTTACTTTGGCTACCGCCACAGGTCTACTAGCAACTATGCTCTCTGTCCAACTCGCCGAAATTAATCAAAAATATCTATTCGTACCTACTTTGTAAGCCAAAAGGGCCTTATTCAATGTCGACAACTATTAAAGCATATTGTTCTGAGATTAGGAATTTAAAAGAAGTTCCCACGTTGGTAACTTTGGTAGGCCCACAGATTCCCCCCCTTAGCAATTCACAACCATCGGTTGCATACTAGTCCTATCTACCAGCTTCCCATGTAGTCCTTCCCTAGTAGTCCACCTTGGAGGGCTATCTACACTGCATCTTCAATTAAAATAAAATCTTAATATTTACAAATAACAAAGGACTTTATGGCAAATTTTATATGAACCAAAGCATTTGTGTTAACTTATTTCTTTTTTTCCCGATGATTATTTTAAGTGTTATAATTGTAGTTTAACAGAACTACGTATGGAATTGGAATACATACTTTCGAGTACTTCCCTTTTCTAATATTCTGCCAAATAAATAATTAGTTTTTTCGGTTTAGATATTTCTCAATTATGAACGAATAATTATGTTTAATAATGGCAAAACATTAAGAGGTATTTGTTAATTATCAAAATAATCTATTATTAACGACGTACAAGTAATAAGATGTTCCTTTATTTTAATGGCCAGTTACGTACATGAAATTGCTTTATCACTTTTGACAAAAACTTCCATTACAATAAAATTTCGCTAAGGCTCATTGTCAATAATGACAATGTATATGTTACTTGGTCTTTTAACCAAAAATAGAACTTGTTGTTTTATTATATGCAAACAAAATCCACTTCTAAGGTGGTAAAGCAATTTCATTGTCGACTATACAATACGTAACTTGAGAGAGAACGTTATACAGTTTTGCTATATTCATTTTCAGCAAACTCATTTGGTCTTCTTCTTGGCAAGCTTTCTAGTCAGGAAGAATATGATGATGTTAATGTCGCTGGCACGATAAGCAAACTCATTTTGTAAATTATCTAATATACCGTTCTTTAAAAATGTTCTTAAAATACTTTAATTCACTTTAAGTTAACACTTTTTAGCGATAACTTGGTTAGCCTAAAGATGGTAAATATATTAACAAGTTGCTCGTTTTAAAAATGTCTTTCTGTATGTACACTTTAGCGTTTGTGGGCAATGTTACGTCGTATATAGTGGTTCAGCGTAAAGCCGCGTGGGTCCAGAGATGTTACTCGCGGCTACGGGCGGCGGCTCTCTCGATATCAGCAATGCAGACCGCGCACGTTTTTTTGCTGAAAACAAATATAATTTAAAAAATATTATTAATAAGTTTAATAAAAACAGTGAAATGGTAAAAAATGAAAGTTTATTAAATTTGCATTGAAAACAAGTGTCCTCTGACTTTTAACTCCTTTTGAAATCATCAAAGTGAACATAAGGTAAACTATTCTAAGAAGAAAAGCTCTGTACCTATCCAGATATTTCAAGGTATATCTACCCACTAAAATACCCATTGAAGAAAGTCTTTAGTTATTATGCTTCTATGCACTGTAACTTCACTGGATCCAGTACCGTTCAAACCAGAACAAAGCGATGTAAAACGATACTGCTTGGCGGCAGAAAAAAGTACTACACTCCCGATCCGATCCGAACCCATCGAATAATCTAGCATGGAACGGAGACACGCACAGTGTGTGATGCCATTTCCTCTGATGTTGCGTTTCACACGGCTTGGGGAACCCTCTAAGTTTCTCGCTGTCCCCAAAAAAGTCCGGTTTACTCTGAAAATGGCGACTGAAGCAATCAGCAAACTTTCTCCAAAAAAATGTTCCTCTCCCAGTAGCACCTCGAACTTCGGGATCTTTTGTGCAAGTACTTACCACTAGAATGCATGCAGCATAGAACGAGAATTGATACAAAAGCTGCGAAAGGCAGTATGCCAGCTAGAGCGAGGAGCGCGTGCTGCGCCGGCGAGTGCTTGGCGCGCGACGCGCCGCAGCTGGTGATGTTGTGCACGTCGAACGACTCCAGGATCTCCTGGAACTCCGAGCCGAGCGATCTGATGGTAGCTTTCATTGCTTTAGGCGTTAGCGCTTCCCCATTCTCCGTTTTTCGAAACTGGAAGCATGGTCTGGAAACAATAAATAAAATCTTAAATCTTTATCGCTGTGGAGTTACAAATACATTATAACTTTTTAAACCATCATGGTCACTTAAATTAGAATAATTATTATTACCGTTTATTATCTTGATACTCACACACAACAAAAAACATAGTAATAATCCCGTTAAGGCGACGCATCGCTAAACAATTAATCTTATACGGAGCGTTTGCGCCCCGTACCATAAGAAAAACTGTTTTTTTTTCTTTCCAATAAAAACTACAAATAAGTTTTAAAAAATGAACTAGCATATTGAAGTGTGTGCTAAGACTAATCTACTAAGAAAACTTAGATGCTTCAATTTTTTTTTTTTATTTATTTGTTAAACAAAACTTCTGATTTCTGTTGCACAATATTACAAATATTAGTGCAACAGAAACCAGAAAGGTTTATTCGTACACTAAGATCGTCTTTACACATTTCGTACGCAAAAACTTATTGTAAGCACGTATTGTCTTGAAAGCAGTAAGCACAGAAAAATCAGTAAACAAACTAGGCATATAATGACCGAAGTCTCACGCGCATCTAGCTAGACGAATATTTCCGACGGTGTCCAAGCCACCCGTCGTGCGATCACAAACAAATAGATAAGCCCAAATCGGTCTGGTTTGCTTGTAAAATGCAAATCTATGTTTTAAAAGAGGTTACTTTGATATTTTTTCTCTGTTATAAAAGTTAACAAATCGTGTTTCTGCAACTAGCAAAATAAAGTCAATTAAATGAAAAACCATGTCATCAAATATCACTTTCGTTTTGTAATTGTTGGGAAAAATCAAGATCCCCGCCACGTAAATTTCCAATAATAAGTATATACAATTTAATAGTAATTACAAATACATTAGTTTTCGATGATTCAACTATTTTTAACAAATACAGTATTTATTTAAATGATTCACGTCTAATAAAAGTGAATTATTGTTTATTATGTTTTATAACAATCAATTGTAATATTTTATGTAACCTCTATATATATATTTATAATATTTTATATATTGATTGACATTGTAAAAAGTAAACTTATGGTACAGATACTAGAGAAACCTAAAAGAAATCACGAAAAGACGACCAGCGATTAATGTGAATCCTTTACCCCCTTCCCCAACTCCGAGAGTTCGACGGGGAACAGAGACCCATACCCACTAATACTCACACAGTATCAACTCAGCATTATCTAGAGAGTAGGACGGCATGTCGGGTATAGACCAGTACCAACCCAGGATTTAAGTAGAAATCGGTGTGGGCGGCGTCGTGTAGCTGCATGCGCAAGCCGCGCGGCGCCAGCGCGTTAGACATGCGGTCTCTGAGTTGGTTGAAGCGAGCTCGCGTTCCTCCCGGCAACACCAGGCGCAAGAGGTCCCGCTCTCGCACTACCACCACCTGAAAAATGAAAGAAATATAATCATTAACCTATAAACGTCCCCCGGTTAGCTCAAATTAACAATAGCATATTATGAACATTTTGGGAAAAGGTGGCTGGTAAGAGCTTTAGATTCTCGTAAATGTTTAAATAATTTTTAACGCAAATTTTGTTGCGAACAAATTACAAAAACACAAATGTTGAAAAAATTTTCCACGAGCAGGGTTTGAACCTGCACCCTTCTGACATACCGGGTCAGGTGCTCTTCCAATTGAGCTATCGTGGTTCTAACCAGCCCGCCGAAATTATTCAACACTATTTTTTACTTTGAAAGCCAAAGGCGCTCAACATTTGTGTTTTTGTAATTTGTTCGCAACAAAATTTGCGTTAAAAATTATTTAGACATTTACGAGAATCTTATGTTATCTAATTTACTTATTTTATTTATTACGGCATTTATATTATTATGAATTATGTGATTATGTGACAAAGGAAATAATGTGTGTGTGTGTGTGTGTGTGTGTGTGTGTGTGTGTGTGTGTGTGTGTGTGTGTGTGTGTGTGTGTGTGTGTGTGTGTGTGTGTGTGTGTGTGTGTGTGTGTGTGTGTCTTTGTGTGTGTGTGTGTATGAGGGTGTGTGTGTGTGAGAGAGAGGGTGTGTGCGTGTGTGCATTTGTGCTTGTGCGTGCGTGCGTGCATGCGTACATGCGTGCTTGCGTGCGTGCGTGAATGCGTGCGTGTGTGTGTCTGTTGTGAAAGTAATGTTATTTCATCTAGCTATGTATAAATACCTAATAAAAGTTCTGTATCTCTATAATTTTGTGTGAAGAGCTATTTTATAACCTCAATTTTAGCAGCAGTCGGGTGACAGTCCTTTATCCTACACCTGGCCACCACTTTATTATATATGTAAGGATAAAGGTATTCACTATGCTTTTTGGCAAATGTGGTGCGAACTGACGGTGTTGCAATTCTGAATGTACGTTTTTTAGCTCTTTGTAATTTTCGTAGCAGACGACTACTTTGTGTGTTGTTATTACGGCGTTAAGGACGTACAGCTTGCGCACACTTAGAACTTGGCTATCTGCGTATAGCTGACTAGTGGGGTAGCGACGCGGCTTATTCAGCATCATCTTTAGCACTGCTCTCTGGGATCTCTCGATCTTTAACATCCACGTCTTGTCCATACCGCCCCACGAGGATATGCAGTAATCGACCACCGATTGACAGAGCCCAAGATAGACCATCCGTAGGACCGAGAGCGATGCCGCGCCTCTTAGTAACAGCATTATGTGAATGATCTTTATAACAAGACTTGATATGAAGATATGATATGGTTATATTATGGTGATAATTTAATTTGTTATCTATAAAAACTCCGAGGTATTTCAGGACTTCGACCTCTTCAATGTTGTCACATCTGCAAGATGACGAGCTTAAACTGGAATACTGGACATATTGACAGTTACTTTTATGGATTCTGACTGAAGGTATTAGGCAAGGCTTGGATGAAGCCGTTTTATGAAAAGTCAAAAATTTTGTTTTGGCGATGTCCAGGGATAAGAGATTGTTTTCCAACCAACGGGCCACAGAGGCCAGGCCTCGTTCTACGTGCTGGAAAGTTTTCGACCAGGATAACTACAAACTACAACTATCTTGCAACTACAACTGGGACATGTATTTCGTAGCAACTCGAGATATTTTAATTTGCCTAGTCATCCATGCGGTGACTGTCACTGCAAAAGTTGCTAAACTTTCAAATTTAAAACCTGAACATGCTATCCGCAGTGCCATCAAGTTTCTCAAGAAGTATTGTGTAAAAATATATAAATACTGTTATCTTATGAAACGTGGTGCAAGTGCAACTTAAGTTTAAAAAAGATATTAAATTTATATTCTTAAAAATATCAATCTTACCTCTACCAGTAATTCACCATATCTTTCAGGTTCATGTGAATTATTGGCTCGGACACTAAGCCTGTAAAAGAAGACTCAATTATAATCAAACATGAAGATACGAAGATAAAGATACGAGAGGATACGACAGATAAGTTACAAAATAATAATGAATTTTGTTGTATTTAACGTTTTCTACCTGAAAATTCCGTCAGCGTAATGTATTAAGTTTTTCATTATTTTCAATTCTCCAGTAGCGTTGTTCAATACGATCACATCGGTAATGTTGGCCAGGGATTTTGATTTAATTGGCGATTCAAAACTCATGTTAACTATTGAATAGCGAATGGGTAGCGCTTCTGGGTCTTTGTCGGTTGCTTTAATTGTCGCTATTACAGTGTCAATAGGCACGTTTAATCTTACTCCCACTGTCATGTTTGCAACCCCAAATTCAGGCAAGTGATCATCGACGTCCAAAATTTTAAAAAGGACCTGGATTTCAGACGGATCCTGGAATGAGAACGAAAGCAAACGTCTGTAAAATTTGCGATTTTAATTTATCAAAAAGAAGAGCTATTCCTTTAGGCAAAAGAGCTGATACTTCTTCAAAGTCAATTTATTGATGGTTTTTATTTTTGTTAAGTATTTTGAAAGTTTTTAATTGATAATTAATTAATCTTAAAAAAACAATCATTTACCAGTCGATTATAAGACTTGCTCAGTCGCGGTTGGGAGCCATACTTGAAACATTTCACCGTGAGTATCTGTCTGGAAATCTCTTCCCTGTCTAGCCTAGCTGCTGTTATCAATAGTGCTTTGCTCTTGTTAAGAGATTCAAGTCTTAGCAACCCAAAATTATTGCCAGCTGTAAATATAAAATCAACATTATCAACATGTTAATAAGTTCAGTTTTAAAAAATAAAATTATTGCGGGATACATTACCAGTTATGGCATAATCAATAGCAGCGTTGTCTTCTATGTCTTCATCAATAGCTTCTAAAGTACCAACAACAGTGCCGATTGGAACTTCTTCGTTAACGGTCATGAGTAGCGGAGGATCATCCTGCAAGCAAAATGTGTGGTTATAAGAGAAGTTGCAGCTGGTGTCACTATTGGGGTTTATATTATTTTTTTGTTATGAACTAATTTTTTCGATTAGACCAGTTGAATTTTGGCACAATATTAAACCTCACATATCATCACCATCATCATCATCTCAGCCAAAAGACGTCCACTGCTGGACAACCTCACATATATGCCTATATAATTAGCCTAATTAAAGATCAGAATTTAGAATATAGGGACTAAAATATAAACGGAAGTCTATTATCATATCACATCTAACTTTGTAAAAGTGAGGGAGAAGGGACTTCCTTTCTGGCACTTCTAATTACAAGTTAGCTAACAAACCAATGGGACATAGCGATATTTATAAGAGATGAAATTGGACTACAATAAAATCTACATAAATTATTACCAGGTTCCTTGCAAAGTGCGGTTTGTGATCATCTACATCAGTGACGGCGATAGTAACAATCCTGGTGCTCTGCTGTGGTGGTTGTCCTCTGTCAGTCACAAGCAGTACTAGCGTATAAGACGCTTTTCGTTCTCGATCAAGCGATTTACGGGTTGTTATTAAGCCCGAGTGAGGATCTAGAAAAATAAAGTACATTTAAATTGTACAGCTTACATAACATACAGTACCTGGAAGACCGAGCTTTGCTTGTTAATTTTTTTTGGTAATTTTCTTAAAAAGAAATCTACCTAGATCGATTTAATTAATCCTTTATTGTACAAAGAAATTACATTTAAAAACACGTTACACAGAACATATACAAAGGTGAGCTTATATCTAGAAGTACGTCCGTAACTTTCGGACGGTTCCGAATCACGGTTAAGTTAAAGTTTAACTTACCAACAGAAAATGATTTCGCATCAAGGTTGCTTTGCTGTATAGAATAGTAGAGTTGTCCTGAAGGTTGTGTTGGATCGTCAGGGTCACTAGCCACCATTTGGAAGACGGGTGACCCTATAGTTGCATTCTGTAATAGTAAATTTTATTTAACGTTGTAAATAACAAAAATATTTGTTCCCAGATAGCAAAAGCTGCTAAAAATATTCTGATGACAAATATTTTTCGTTATTACCTCGCTGACACTTAACACCTCTCCTACAGCTGGTCTGATGAATCTTGGCACACCATCGTTAGCACTTACATCTCCGATATAAAGGGAGAGAGATGCGTCACCTGTATGGCCTCCGCCATCAGTAGCGCCGATCAGTAGTCGATATGGGTCCGTTCGACCACGTCCTGTCAGATCTTTGTTAGTTGTTATTTCTCCTGTTGTAGCATTCATTTTGAAAAGACCTGAAACGAGACGTTAGATAATAAGTTTTTTACTATTGTAGTTGTAAACCAACATTTTATGTCTATATAACGAGATTTTTCATTAATTTTAACTTTCTTACCATGTGCTTCTCCTTCGTCCAAAAATTCATATTTGATATCACCACCCAATCCTTCATCTGGGTCTGTGGCAATAACTCTAGTTACACTTATACCAATCGGCACATTTTCGGGTACCACTGCTGCAAAATAAACATTAAGGTTTGTATTGGTGAGATATATTTTTAAAGGCATTGGTGTTCTAACAGTTGCACAATATGTTTTAAATAAAACTTATATCAAACTATTTTTTTTGTTTTTCCATCTCATAATAGTGTCCTAATTCTAGGGATAGGTGTTTAATAATAATATTATGGCTTAACAATTTTCTTTGTCTTAATCATGAATTCGGTAGGATCTAATTTAGTAATTTATAATATCGATATTTATACCACAATTGTGACTTTAGTTGCATTTATATTTACCAGTATAAACGTTTTTGTCGAAAGCTGGCGTATTGTCGTCGACGTCTAATACATCAATTAATATTGCCGCGGAAGACTTGAGTCTATCAGCTCCTCCTTTTGGTGTATCATAAGCTTCCACCTCTAAGCGAAGAACCGATTGACGCTCACGATCTAACGTTTTGTTTTCTGCAACCTGCAAATGATTATTATATTGATTAACTTAAAAAACAACAGTAACCTCTAAATGATGATTAGATATATATACCTAATAATATGCTACATTATGCTAAAAATATAAATGCAATGCAAATTGCTAAAAAATTGTAATAAGTTAGTATATTTTTAGAATGTAAACCGATTGTGATTATGAAGTCTTGACAATAATTTAATTTTTCGATTTTTTTGTATCGTGTGACGTTCGCGCATTTGCCCCTTAACGCTGTCATATTAGTATAGATACCACATCATTGTTAGAGCCATTATAAAAAAAAAACGTTCATAAAACAAATAGTCAAAGACAAATTGTATTTTCTAAATATACCTGTATAACTCCAGTCACGTTATTTATTGTGAATAGGTCTGAGTTCTCGCCTCTTAACAAATAGAGAACATCAGAATAGCCTATGCGCTTATCATATTCTGTTAGAACTGCGTCACCATCTGTCGCCTTTATGACCACAATTACTTCGGGATGTTGAATAGATTCTAAAACGCTTACTTTGTATAGCTGAAATTAATAAAATATAATCATAAATTATAACATACCTGTGTTGAATAAGGCTACTAGCTATTTAGATTGCGTTTAAATTATTAATCATTGTGTTTAAAATATATTAATTTATATTATAATATAATATATATAAATATTTATAAAATTTTCAAAATACAGTGAAAAAATTAAACGCCTACCCGACCCAGCCAGGAATCGAACCTGGGTCTTCCGCAATCCGGGCGGCTGCACTGACCGCTATGCTACCGGGAAGGCTGACGTAGACGCTGAATTTTGTCACTGCTTTTGTAATTTTTTAGAGTGCTAATAGCGGCACAGCGCGCCATCTATCCAACGGTCATTGCAACCTATTTAATCAATCAATTCAATTAAAAATTCATTTCAATTTAAAAATCAAAATCAATCAATTTAATTTAGCTTCAGTGCAGCAATTAGCACTTGAAAATAAAAAGTAAAAATGTATAATATATATAATTAATTATATATATTCTGCGATAAACAGCAAACTTTTAAGCGCAAGCTTTTAGAATTTCTATCTCCAGGATGACGGAGACTAATATCTTCTGGTACAAAAGACTTTTGGGCGTAATATATGGATGTGTGCCTACAGACTATTATTATTTTTAACACCAATTATGAGTCCTTATTTAATTTAATTTTGTAATAATATGCATTTGAATTTTGCGATAAATAATGTTGATATAAAATATATATGTATATATTTATAACGCTTTTTCGCTGTCTAGCCTGTGTGTGGGTTTTTTAATTATGATTTGATTTATATAAGCAGTCTTTAACGCTATCTTTTGTCATTTGTATAATAATAATTAATTAAGTATATAAGTTAAGATTCTTTTTTTTTCTTTTATATATACGCTGTTGTCAAAAATTGCATGCCGCGGCAGCTTATAATTGAGACAGCACTCAGCTTTAGAGGTTAATGTATGATTAATTTATAAATACCTCTTTCTCAAAAGTTGGAGTATTATCGTTCAAATTCATTACTTCAATAATGATTTTGGCTTCACTGTGTTTAGTCCCATCGTTACTCGTCGCTTTTACAGTCAAAGTTAAATTTGGGGTCATTAAACGTTCATAGTCTAGTTGATTCGTGAGTAGCACCTGCCCACTTGAAGGATCAACTTGTAATAAATCTGTTTCAGAATTTATTACTTTGAAGTTTGACACCAAGTGACCTGATAAAGGGTCGTCTGCCATGAGAACTAAAACAGTGCTACCTATTGGTTGTTCTTCTTTGATTTTATGATATATTATAGGACTGGAGCTTGTCCAACCTGCATTTATAAATTGGGGATTCTTGTCAGCGTAGGGTTGAACATAAACTGTATGTTCACTAATTGCAAATTGTTTGTTTTTGTTAAGTTCAGCATTTATATCCACTACTTTAATAGTTAATATTACTATAGATGCTTGACTATAATCTAAAGTTCCATTTACAAATATTTCACCCGAATCTTCGTTAATTCGGAAAATATGTTTGTAAACATAAGGTGAGTTAGGCTTAAGTTGAACACCTGCTTTTGAAAATGCCTTTATCGGGTTGATAAGGCTGAATTTCAATTTGGAGCTGACATCAGTGTCATAGGCTACAATTTGAGTCACCAAGTGACCAATTTTAGTTTTTTCTGATATATAAGTTGTAGTGTCTGTTATATTGAATTTAGGTGGCTTGTCATTAACATCTTGTATGTTTACAAACACCGTAGTTGTAGCAGTTTCAGGAATTGGCATGCCGCTGTCAACTGCAGAAACAATGATTTCATATTTGTCCGCATTTACATCGCGGTCAAGATTAGCATCATTTGAAACAGTTACTACACCAGTTCTGTAACAAAAAAATATATTATGTATAGTCGTTATAATTATATTATGTGTAAAATCAAAATGTCAAGTACCTACTTTTCATTAATCACAAAATTATCTTTTGATCCCGAAATTATATGGTACGTCAAAAGATCATCCAATCCATCTGGATCGTTGGCAACAACTTGTGTGACATTATCACCTGGTTGAGCATCTTCTCTAATACCAGCTTTGTAGTTCATTGGATTGAGATCAAATGTGAAATCTTCGTTACTGTCAGGATTTCGTTGCGCGATAGTGTACTTATAATGGTGATAATTTCCCTTAAATGTTGGACGCTGGTTCCCTGGAACTCCTACTCTTATGTACACTTTTGTTTCGTTATGCAAAGGCGGTGTTCCTAAAAATAAAACACGTTAAACATACAGTACAATACAGTAACAGTTTAGTTAGCCTCATAAAGTGCTTTCATATATGTAACTTACCATAATCAGTAGCCCTAATTAGTAATTCATACTGTCCTCTTGGTGTATCCATAGACTCAACTTTATCAACAATAGTAATTTCACCACTTTCTTGCCCAATGCTAAAGACATTACCTTTGTGACTTATACTGTTATCAGACTCTATTGAATAGCGCACATGTCCTCCGCCTTGAGTTGGTCCATCAGCATCTGTAGCCTAAAGGAAAACATTGTTTTAGACAAAATAACTTTTTGCTTGAAAGCGTTTATACTTCATTAAATCTACTTACTCTAACCACAAACTGTGGTTCAAAGCTTGTTGCACTATCTCTAATTGTTCGGCTGTATTCAGACGATTCGAAAATAGGTGCATTATCATTTACATCTAAGACATCGATAAAAATGCTAGTAGTAGAACCTTTTCCGCCACCGTCCTTGGCAAAAAGTGTTAAACTATAGCTTTTTTGTTTTTCATAGTCCAGTAGCTGTGCCACGTAAATGCCTCCTTTGCTTTTGTCAGTTTGAAACATATTTGATCCAAATCCAATTAAAGAGTACTCAATATCCCCAAATATACCGTAGTCTTTGTCCGCTGCCTGCACGTCACCCACCTTTGATCCAATTGTGGAATTCTCTAGTGCGTAAAATTTATAACTTGACTCATCAAATACTGGAGCGTTGTCGTTGATATCTAACAACTTTATATTAACTCTAGCTGATGAAAGTTCAATACCATTCACTGAAGTAACAATGTCAAAACTAAAACGCCTTTTCTCATCATCGTCGACATCGTAGTCCAGTTTTAAGGAATTTTGCACTTTTATACTTATTGGTGTTCTTCCATCACCGTGATTAGTGCTTAATGCAAACACGCCATCAGAGTTAAAAACATTTCGAAGTTTTAAATCAAATTTGCTATTCTGGCCAATATCATAATCTTCAACATAAATCGATAGCCCTGGTATTGGACTACCATTTTCTATATTTTCTGGAATTGATATATCAAAGACATCTTTATTGAATATAGGTACATGGTCGTCTACATCGATGACTATGATTGTTACTGGTGTTACTGTAAAATCAGATGGAACTTCACTATTTATCATCTCCGTAGCTCTGACAAAGAAATTATATACTCCTCCATTTTGCATTACAACATCACTTTCTCTGTCGATAGGGTTTTCTGAAGCTACCAATATAGCTCGGCCGAAAGGTCTGTCAGGTAGAAGTTTAAAATATTGAGCACCATCTCCTTCAATAGTTAGTAAAACTGGGCGGGGGTTTGCTGTGTCGCCATCTTTAGAAAATATTTCCATAATACTGGTATCCTAAAAAACATATTCAATAACATTAACTTATTTAAAAAAACGTTAAATCTCAACTAACTAAATGCAGTGGCATAATTCCTAGTTCTAGTCTAGCTAGCAAGTCTGATTTGCGATCGCAAAGTTTAGCATTTCTCGATTCCTATATAGATGACCAAATACAAGTTATTTCATATAAGTCCGTGCTTTGGAAAGCCTGTTAATGCCATATAGGGAGATAAGATATACATAGACTATAGGTTACCGGTGGCGTGTTTTCGGGTACAGTCGCTGAATATGGTGCATTGAGGAAAATTGGAGGCTGATCTTGTACATCCTGGACAGCCACCGAGACACTTGCTAGTGCTTTCAAAGGCTTATCCGAAACATCACTTGCTTCCAAACTGATTACGTAGGCAGATCTGCTTTCAAAATCCAGCGGTTTGTTCAAATACAAACGTACTTGATATTTACTGGTAGATATCTGCAGAAATTAATTAGAAAGACATTAAGGGTGCGCCGTCAGCAAGTGACAAGTGTCTTATATTTTAACTATAGTGTGTTATGAATTTATGGATTGGACTAATTGTAAACACGTTCCCTTTGATATTAAATAATTATATACTTTGTTTATGTGATACGATAGTATTTTTTATTATATCAACTTAACCGTGACTGCACTTTTGGCATTTTTTCTCTGAAGAAATATAAGAAGCACCCTTAAGAATTATAAGAAGATATAAGAATTATAGAAATATATAGAATTACATGTATTATCAGTATTTTTTTCTTTTATTTTATTTTAATTGGTACATAAACAGTCAAGTCCAATATAAATGTACACAGTTAGCTTAGGTTGATAACAAAAAAATATGTAAAAGTAATGAATGACACTTGGTGCTTAAACACTAACACCCCCTTATTCATAAAAACTATGTAAGCATTTTTTAGTTAAATATTGTTTTGTCAACGTCACACAAACTTCATTTTGTATTTGAGAAAAAGAGACAAAACAATGATTAACTAAATAATGCTTAAATGGTTTTTATGAAATAGGGGGCTACAGCTTTAATAATCACATTATTCATAAAACGAGAGGACTAAGGTGAAATCTGAAATTTGTGAACCACAAAACAGTCGATAAAAATACGATTATATATAAAAAATATAAATAATAGTTACTGTATAAGTAGATAATATTAACAAATATTAGTATAAAATAATGTTTTATTTTTGTTATTACTTCTAAGATACTTAAATAAATACTAAAACTATGCAAACAAATACATGGAGAGTGTAAATAGTTTATGGGGAGAAAAGGCTTAATTTCAACTTATCTTTATAGTGTTTTTCGTCTCGAGAAAAATATCGAAGCTAAAGAATTTCTTATTGTGAAGGCGTGGAAGACGAGTAAGGGTAGAACTAATACCGTAATTGGTCCAGACCAATTACGGTATTAACGGTGTGATGGTGTGTGAAAAAGTTGGGTATGTCGTGTACGAAAAGAGGGTACACAGAGGGACAGGTCCGCCAGCAGCTCAGGGCAGTCCAAACGGCCATAACAATCCCATGTCCAACACTTGGCGCCGCTAAAGACTAATCAGTAAATAGTCGCGACAGCTATCCAGATAAGAGTCTCTGATTTATTAAATTTATTTGGATGCGCTCTATTCTTGTTATGTAGACGTCGTATCGTAGGCACCAGATAGGACTGGCGTATTCAAGTATACTTTATACTATAATACTATAAAATTTATAATTACCATTTCAGTGATTACTCTAAAAGTGTTACAAGCTTCTGAATCACTTCCTTTATCTTTTGTGGAACATACAACTCGTATTCTCGCATTGTCGCCCTCATCACGGTCAGATACCATAATTTTAGGATGTACCTGTTAAACATATACATATTAAAATCTATTTGTGCGTGTTAGTGTACAAAACCAAGGTATTAGTGTGTGTTGAGATGAATGTCTGAATCCATTTATTATTATTTCAATTGATATGATACATGTAAAACAAATAAGGAGTTCGATGGTGAAGTGATAACCACGTTCGGCCCGCAATTGCTGAAATTAAGTAAATTTCGCAAAGGCCGGTCATCGTATGGTTGTCCAAAAAAATTTCATCTCTACCTGTTCCGTGCTCCGGAAGGCACGTAAAGCCGTTGGTCTCGGCTGCGCATTTTTTGACAGTCAACAAAAACATATACTAGCAAAAACAATGATACTGTTACAAGCATAAGCCTTATCTAAGTATAGTTTTCAATAAAAGACAGCCACGGCATGCAGGCATTAGCAGTCGTTAACTACCACCAATCCGCATTGGACTCGCGCGGCCGCGTGGTGGTTTATGGCCCGTTCTATCTGTGGTGTTTCCATCAGGTATTCGGCCTAATACCGAGTATTGAAATAATGGCCGAATTGGCCGAATATCAAATAGTGGCCGAGTATTCGTGGCATCTCTATTGTAGACGAATCGGTACCTCAATTTCAGTGCCGGTTGGTGTTGCTTCGCTGATGTTAACTATGTACGGCCTGTTGTGGAAGACCGGAGGGTTGTCGTTTATATCTTTAACTGGTATCACACGGCGGAGCGAAACAGTGTTTGGCTCGGTGTTTGCTATACCTTCATCTGAAAACACAAATGAAATAGGTAAATTCTTTAATTTGAAGAAATATGTGTCATCAAGGAAGAGACTATACAACTATAGTTTTACGTTTAATAGGCATCAATGGTTTCTTCCCACAACAAACAACTTTAATTAAATTAAAGTAGTCTTTATGTACCTTTTAAAGCACAACAGCTTTAGTCACCTCCATCCTAGATCAAGAGGAGCTCGATGGCGCAGCGGTTAACGCACTCGGTGTGCGATTGCTAAGGTTAAGCAACTTTCGCAAAGGCGGTTCATCGGATGGGGGACCAAAAATGTATCATCTCGAGCTCCTCCGTGCTTCGTGAGGCGCATAAAGCCGTTGCTCCCAGCTGTATTGCGATCCACCCACGCGCGTGCCCCAGAAGTGGGAACATAAAATAGCTGGTTATGATCTTAGATCAACAGTCTCAGACTCAAAAATGCGGTGGGTATATAAAACCTAGTTATTTTCCATAGTTTTCAATAATTGTGTTGCCATACCATCAATCTCAATCTTATGAAAATTTAAATGAATCTCATGAACTTCTAATCCTCCTATTGTGGTTGCTCTGAGTTACACGAATTTCCATATATAGAACCTCATTGCGGGATGCTCTGATTTGTTCGAAAAGCCGTTTCACGTAACAATGGTGATTGTGCTGTTATCAAGTTCCACCCGGCATAATCTTCAGTCACTGTGTCCTGGTGATAGATTGTGCAAGTGGTTGCTGATGCACAGACTTGAAAACATTGGCGGAGCGCGTCCCTAACCCTTCGAAGAAGGTTAGTGGGGTTAAAGTAGCCTTAATAACTAACTGAGTAAATGAAATTCCGATTAAGATCCCGCAAGTAGGCAACTATTTACACGTTGCCAATTCATAATTTGATGGTCCCTTGTGCTTGCGCAAGGATGTCTGACACCTAACTTTATAACCGTAAGGTTGGTGGGGGGTGGCAGTATAAAGTTTAAAGTCGTGTGTAGCGGGGTGTCCGGAAATCCTCAGCAAAATAGAGTTGAAAGTCCCAGACAAAAAATTACTTAGTACTAGTGATTACGCTTAGACACACATTGCTTCGCATTTCCATCGCTTATACTAATTACTTATTGATGATGATTAGATCTAGTAAATATTTCAATAAGCTCAGTTCAGATAGCCGCTTTGATCTTTATTGTACTAATGCAGGACAGGTTAAAACTTTGTTAACTCTTAAAAAACTGCGGATGACTTTTGTTTTCCTAGTAAATGTTTTCTGCTTTGTTTGCTTGTTTATTAGTTCATAATTTGTTAAATGTTGAGTAAAATTGTGAACTATGCTGTTAGCTCCAAACAAATTAAAATAAAAAATAAAGTTAAAATAAAATGTTACGTTTGTTAGGTTTCAGTTTCGATAGTTCCGCTTATTACCGAAAAAGGCAAGCAGATATATGTTAATTGTATCGATTGCTCTAGTTGCGATTGATATATTGGTATTACGTACACAAATCGCTCAATGTATGTAAGCCATTACACACAATTTTAATAACAAATGCACTAAGCCAGCGACCATTGCGTGATTTGTGACCGTAATACCAATTATAAACCGCAATTAGAGCAATTCGAGTAGCTCGATGGCGCAGTGGTCAACGCGCCCGGTCTGCGAGTGCTGAAGTTAAGTAACTTCGCAAAGGCTGGTCATTGGATGGGTGACCAAAAATGTATCATCTCGAGCTCCTCCGTGCTTCGGAAGGCACGTAAAGCCGTTGGTCCCGGCTGCATTAGCAGTCGTTAACAACCACCAATCCGCACTGGGCCCGCGTGGTGGTTTATGGCCCGTTCTTCCTATCCATCCATGATGGTGATAATGATGATGTGATGAATTAGAGTGGTCACGTTGCAATTGTACAATTAACAACGCTGTAAACTTAAGTATAAGCTTGCGGGATAAGGTATGGTAGTCAGGTGACGCTTACCTGTGATACTGATGATTATTTCTAGCGATTCTTGTTCCTCCCTGTCCAGTGTCCTGGCCAGGGTCACCACGCCCGTCATGTGATCAACAGTGAAGTATTGACCTGATATCGAATATCGCAGCGGACTGTTCTCGGGATCAACTCCTGAAGAAAAAATTTTTTTTCGATAGGTTCATAAATGTGTTCAACAACGCATGGTTTAAGTAATTGATTTAAATTTGACTGTCTTATCACATTAATAATGTATCTATGATGGCTCTATGTTATGTAAAGGTAAACGATTATCTAACAAGCAGTTAATTTTAATATTTGAACTGTCGCATATTTTATAAATTTATGTAGTATTTAGTAAATTATTTAAATCAGTATTATATGAGTTGTTTGGTTACTATAGATCTGTTTTTAAATAATACTTTTTAAATATAATAAAGCTGATGCTTATGCATTATACTTATACAATCTGATTGGCATGCACTGTACAAACTTTAGGGGTGGATTCTACACGATAAAAAAATATTTAAAAAATTCCAAACTCCACTTGTAAAATGGTTTTACTTTGTGTTTTTTTCGTAATTTTTGGTGTTGAAAACCGACATATTTGTTTTTTTGTCCTATTGAGGGTCGAACTTTTGGCTACTTTATTGATTGTTATTACTTGCGACTAGTTACACACCCATTTCCAGTTGTTGATTATTTATATTAGTAATTGATATTGTTGATTTGTTTTTTAAGAGTTCACATTGTAATTAATATTTCCAGTTGTTGATTATTTATATTAGTAATTAATATTGTTGATTTGTTTTTAAAAGTTTACATTGTAATTAATTTTTCTTTCCAGTTGTTGAATAATTGTAATAAATATTTTGAATGAATACAAGACTGATTCAACGTTATAAACAGACTTTATTTATTAACACTCCTAAAGTCTAAAAAGTTATAGGTGCACTTTTCATTTCAATTGTACCTTCTATTGTTTGACGTAGATCTAATAAATGGGTACTATAGTGGGACTTTTTGGTAGGCATTTTGCGAGGGTGCCATAGCGGGACCATACCAAAGTGGAACTAACCCCCTTTTTTAGCATCTGCAAAATTCGAAGACAATAAAATAAAAAGTCTGCCATTTCTAAACTGTTGAGCTTGGAATTTTTTAAGTATTTTTTTACTATGTATATTTGAGTGTAGAATACACCCCTAAAGTTTGTACAGTGCATGCCAATACAGATTGTATAGAATACATCTAAAAAGTAACAACCAAAACAGGATTTATAAATCACTAATATCGACCTCATTGACCTACTCTTCGGTAAAAGAAGTACTTTTAACATTAACGAGTTTTTAAAAATATGGGTAGGTATCTACCCTTTAACAAACCTTTTAGATGATATACCGGCGTCCCAACAGGTGTATCCTCGGGCAAACTGAACTGAGACATGTCCCCTATCTGGGGTACAAAGTGAGGTGCCCTGTTGATGACCTGACCCGAACATAACCCCAGGAGGGATATCAACAGCAGCAGCATAAGAGGGCTCGGATCCATAAACACAACTGCCGCTGTCCTTTTCTGAAATATAATTTCGGCCATCTGGAAAATAAAAATAAAAACTAGATTTTTGGATATTTTGCAATGTGCAATGCAAATGATGAGTAAGAGAGAAAAAGCTAGATGGGAATAGCCGACGAGCGCTCTGCCACTCGGCCACAAAGGCGTTAAGTAGAGTAGCTATTAAATAATTTCAGCTATAAGAAAATAAAATTTCAGAAGGTAAAATATAATGTTAAGTCACTACTGCATACGCTGCGGTCGATTCTAAATCGATGGCTGCGGTACACCTAAACGTCCATATGCCCGTTTTCACCGACGGCCCTTAAGTTTTAATTAACCAGGTTAAGTAGTAGTTAGGTAGTAACCATGGTTAGGTAGTATGTGTGACGGTTTTACTCCGGCAACCGTCATCTATCATAGCTTTGAAGTTATCTAAAGTTGCTTAGTCGCCTTATAATTACAATGTTTATTCGTAATAGTCTTTGTGTCTTCATAACATTTGACAAACTCTACTCATTATGCATCCATTGGGAAGGCTCGTGCCCCAGCAGTGGGGACTTATAATGAGCTGAGATTATGAAATTCGTTAAAAGTATTTCATTTTAATTAAATATTGGGTAAGCTTTAAAAAACAGACTTCAATAACCCTCATCTGTTTTATGAGTCAGTCGATATTTAGTCTACTATCTTTTAATTTCATTTCATGGTAGTTGATCGACCAGCTAGAGTATGAAATATTGAGGTCCAAATACCAAGGCGGCTAACGGACAATACCAATTTCCACACGATAAGTTCACGAGACCGCGACGACGACCGAACGGTTGCATAACGGTTGTTTTGGGCTGATTCTTTGCCGTGTTATAGCTGGCTGGCAGTACAGCATGTTAAAATATTGACTATAAATCATATAAAGTCATAATTATAAACCTTAAGTAAAAACAAAAAAAAATACAAAAATAAAAACCGACTCCAAAAATTTTTACTGATAAAATTGCACTAAAAAGTAAAAAATAATTGCGTAGGTTAGTTTGCACAATTTACTTGCAAATAACCCTTATTATACCTACTCTATCTTATATTCTTAAAAACTATGCGACTGCCATATACTTAACTTCACATCTAACAGAACACATATTATGACAAACAAGCAAATACCAAATATTTACTTGCAATCCACTTAAAGAAACTAATAAAAATTATATTTTTAGACTGCATAAACAATCATTTTATTAGGAAAATATATATATGTAGGGAGATACAATTATAGTTATTTTTGGTGCCAGCCAAGGTAACATAAACATTTAACGACATACTATATATATAATCATAATAGTACATTCAATCTTGAAATTTCATGAAATTTTGACTACAAACGCGGACTGGCACCGGCTTCAAAAAACTTCGTTGGCTGGCACCGGCTCCAAAAATAACAATAATTGTACCTTTATATTTTCCTAATAAAATGATGGTCTATATAAGCAGTCTAAAAATATATTTTTTATTTGTTTCTTTAAGTGGATTGCAAGTACATATTTGGTATTTAATTTTGCTTGTTTGTCATAATACGAGTATGTGTTCTGTTTGATGTGAAGTTAAGTATAATATGGCATAGTTTTTAAGAATATAAGATTGAGTGTAATAAATGTTAATTGCAAGTAAATTGCGCAAACTAAACTACACAATTATTTTTTTACTTTTTAGTGTAATTTATCAGTAAAATTTTTTGGAGTCTGTTTTTATTTTTGTTAAATTGTTTGTTCATTTCTCGCTTTTTAATGATTCGTTTCGATATATTTATCCAAAATGAATATGGGTAGACCTACTAAACGCGCTGCTCGTATGAGACAGCGCCGATTAAATGAGACAAGCGAAGAAAGCGAGATACACCTATCTCAAAGTAGGAAATCAAAAACTGAATTCTGGTGCCTGCCTTCTTTTGCTTCGTCATAGTCCCTTAACTAATCGATATATCTTATCGCCACCCGTTAAATACTTATCATTGAGGAGTTCCGGTGGCAATCTGTGGTCTTTTTCATCAGTTACACTTCATGAAATGATACTTTCTGAATGCAAATGTTTGATTTATTGCTTAACATACCAAAATCACTATAGGTACCTATGCCTACAATATTTGAGGAGTTCCCTCAGTTCCTTAAGGACTCCATCACCAGAACTGGACCAAATTAAAATACCATACGGAAAGCACCAGCTTTCAAATAAAGAAAAAGTCATCAAAATCGGTTCACCCAGTCGAATGTTCCGAGGTAATAAAAAGTCTATTACACACGAAATGGTTGAAATCTATATTACAATATAAAATAGAATATAGAATTAACAATGACGTATACTTTTTTACAAATCATAAGAGCATGCAGTAAGTACTCATTAGAAGACATGTCACACTGTTATCCTATCCTGCCGCGCAAGTTTCGAGAAAATAGATCGTAATGTCAGCTACTCAAATATGACAATCACAAAAACAGTAAGTTGTACTTACTGCGTTCATAAATTGTGCGGCAGTATCACACTGTTATGATCACATTTCTACACTCCCACAAATTATTGTAATTATTAGAAGGCGAGCCGATCTCACTGTTACGGATCATACTGTTATGAACCTACTTCCGTCCCTTTTCTACGAAATCACTCCCACAAATTGTGTATATAGAAGGCGAGCGGAAAGACGTTACACATCAAAAATCAAATTCTGAGAAAGAGTCGAAATAAATCCACAAACGGGATTTGAACCCACTTCTTCTGCCACCAATAATGCTATCGTTGCTGTATCCGACCTGTTAATTTTTATTCAATACTATCTAACTACTTACGTTGTAAGCCAATTGATACTTACAATGTTAAAAAAGCTACACCATCATTATCATCCGACTTAATGTCAGTAACACAAAATAACATTATTTTGCATTTTTCGCTAATTGAAGACTCATTCAAGAATCTATCGTTCTTTATTAAAATAACTATTACTTTATTCTGTTCTACTATATGATTTAGTTTAGGGTTTGTTTAATTTTGTTTTTAATTTAATTTCATTTCGTAAAGAACGTGACGCTGGTAGAATTGTAACAAAAAACTGACAGTGTGTATACTTGAATATCAGTAGTTGCTCTCTTGTAACGTACAAGTTTTATTATATCATTTTACAACCAGTTTAAAGTCCATTGACAATTATTAAATTAGTAGTATAATGTCTGTAACAATTAAAAATAATCGTGTACTTACGAGTATAATAACATTCTAATGCCCACCCGTTGAACCATGTCGAGGGCACAGCTTGTTCTTGTAATGAGTAGTTTTATCTGTCTAACTAAGCACTGTGGCTAAACTGTCACTTGTACTACCAGCACTACAACATTACAATTTCGCAACCGGTCTACGCCATTTACTCGTAAATGAAATGCTGTGGGTAAATACTCATATCGATCGCGTGCAGAACTTCGTCAGATACGATGACCTTTTTTATCCAAACTTGGTAAACCTAGCTTAAAGAAAGCGTGCTTGAGACTCAATCGCTCTTTATACAATTCTAATTATAAATAGCAAAGCAATTAAATAAAAGGAAAACGCGCGGTACGCGACATACAACCCGTCGCGCAACGCATCGCGTCTCCCTCAAGCTTGTGTTCTCTGAAAACACTCTCACTGTGTGCAAGCGTTTCAGTTCTAAAATAAGAGTCTGCCTTCTACGTGACTCAAGGTCTAATCACTGCATCAGTCTAGTGGTTAAACCATCGGTATCATATACAGAAGTCTTGGGTATAACTGCCAGTCTTGGGTACTTACATATCTACACGGTTTGGTTGGAGGTAAAGCTTGTTTCAAGTCCTCCTCGCTAGTATTAGTCTCCACCATCTTAGATTACCGTCTTAACAGTAATACTACTGGTATAACTGTTGTGTTCTCAGAGTTAGCAGTAAGGTAGTCAGGTTCTCAGTAGCTAAGAATTCTGGGTGAAGACAGCTTCCACCTTCGGCCTCTTCATTACTTACCATCAGTTTTGATAAACGCTAAGCGTTACTTCAAACAAACCTTCAGAACACAGTCGTTGTAGAAACGGTAGAACTGTGTGTTCAGGGAGTTGAAGTCTCTCCTCATTCGCTATGGTACCATTCGGCTTATACCCTTGAAATCGTCAATAATTCACTAACACTAACCGGGACAAGAGGTCCAAGGTCTCCACGGAAGATCAGCGTTGTAGTGACTGTACAGTGCAATAAATGCTGAGTCCTCTAATCAGCATTTTTCGGACACATTTTTCAAATTGTGTTTTTTGTTTTACATAAGTTTGTGCTTTAAATAGTTTTGTGTACCTAATAAATAAATAAATAAATGAATATATTTCAATTTTATTCCTTTCATTTCAAGCTGATGAGTAGGGTCCTCCCAAAGATGAAACCAACGCTTAAAGAAAAAGTTAAATGCTTCTTCGTTAATTTCTAGTAAACAGCGATATTGTCAATTCCTGATACGTGCATGCCTAATAATAGCAGTTCATTAGAAACAGAGCCATTATGAAATCTTTATTCATATTATTCGGTAATTAGCGGCAGTCACATTATGAATCGCAACTATTTGCTGGCCTGTGGATTGTAGCCTTCCACAAAACGTTTTTATTCGACAGACGACAGTTTTGCGTCACGCAATATGGTTTCCTCATATAACGACTACGCTATACTTTAAAGTATATCGTATTCAATCAATAAATCACATTTACGGTATCTTTAACTGGTAGAAAGTGATAATAAAAGTATTCGTTGACTTAATTTTACTCTGTCTCTAGTCAATATCATTCCAATCTCGGTCGGACGTCGTCAGTTTCTTGACAAATATTTTGATTTTTTCATGGTGTCTTTTTAAAATAAATTGTAAGGCTCATCTTGGGTTGGCACTCTTGTCATAGTGGTGCAGCTGATGTATATGGTTGATCTCTGTGGTCGTTCCAATTTATTAATTTATTTTTGTATTAACTAGCTAGTAGATAGCATGGGCAAGACAATACCAGGGCTTTATTATTATAGTAATTAATAAGCAACTTAGATTTTAATGATCTTTTTGTTAATTTAATTATTTACATTACATTTAATATTTATATCGATACATATTACACAATGTTGTCTCTATTCGTTCCTTCTTCTTCGTTTCTTATCTTATGGGATTTCTAAAAACCCTGCCTTAGTTAGTCCATGTATACATCATTTCAGGCGTTGATAAGTCAGTCAGTTGTGAGTCAGTACTTATTTGTACCTATATCTTAATCTTTATATATATAAATCTTCTGTTATACGTGTTTGTCACCTAACTCCTCTTAAACAGCTAGACCGATTTTGATGACATTTTTTGTGTATATTTCAATGAGTTCCTGAATGAATATATAATTTTGAATGTTTGAATGTTTATATAATTTTAAACGCAAATTTTGTTGCGAAAAAATTACAAAAACACAAATGTTGAAAAAATTTACACGAGCAGGGTTTGAACCTGCACCCTTCTGACATACCGGGTCAGGTGCTCTTCCAATTGAGCTATCGTGGTTCTAACCAGCCCGCCGAAATTATTCAACACTATTTACTTTTTACTTTGAAAGCCAAAGGCGCCCATTCAATGTTAACAACTACCGTCATTAACATCCGATCATAATATTTTTACAAATACTAAAGATCAGTTAAGAAGTAGGCAAGCTATTTATAAATGTTTATATAATTTTTAACGCAAATTTTGTTGCAAACAAATTACAAAAACACAAATGTTGAAAAAATTGACCCGGCCCTGACCTGACCCGGTATGTCAGAAGGGTGCAGGTTCAAACCCTGCTCGTGGAAATTTTTTCAACATTTGTGTTTTTGAGTTCCTGAATGGTTTGAAAACACAATTGGACCCGGTAGGTGGCACTGCAATAGGGATCCATCACGGGATACCAGTGTTCTCAAGCGGAAGAAGTCGCGAGCGGGCTTCTAGTATATTATATAATTCTTCCGTACGTGAGTATGACACTGAACTCCTCCTAAACGGCTGAATCGATTTTGATAAAACTTTTTATGTGTGTTTGAGTTCGTTTGAGGAGCTCGATGGCGCAGTGGTTAACACGCCCTGTCTGCGATTGCTGAGGTTAAGCAACTTTAGCCGGTCATCGAATGGGTGACCAAAAATTTATCATCTCGAGCTCCTCCGTGCTTCGGAAGGCACGTAAAGCCGTTGGTCCCGGCTGCATTAGTAGTCGTTAACAACCACCAATCCGCACTGGGCCCGCGTGGTGGTTTATGGCCCGTTCTCCCTATCCATCCATAGGGAAGGCTCGTACCCCAGCAGTGGGGACTTTATGAGCTGATGATGATGATGATGAGTTCGTTCCTGGATAGTTTAGGTTCGTTCGTTGCAATAGGGTTCTAGACTTTTTTTAAACCATCGCCGTTGGATACGGGTTTTCACTCAAGCGAACGAAGCCGCGAGTGGGCTACGGGTGTATTATTCATTTATAAATACTGCGAATATTTCAGTTACCCAATATAGCAGAAATAACAATAAATCGTTTGTTTTAAAAACAGTAAAGCCTTAAGCAACGCCACAACAATAGTGCGGTTGCTCCTCGACCTCATGTCAGTGAACTGGAGACAATGGCTGGGAAGTGGTGATAATTGGTTGGCGTAACAGTTCGCGTTTCGCGGGCCGCGTCGCGTGCGTGCCCGATCTCTACGGCGCGGCTTGTTCAGACGTGGGCGTGGGCTACCAGCTTTTTTAAGTAGGTATTGCATATACAGCTATGCATGCATAGCTTGATGACGCAGTGGTTAACGTGCTCGGTCTGAGGTTAAGCATTTCGCAAGTCCTTTCGCAAAGGTCGGTCATCGGATGAGTGGCCAAAAATTTTTCATCTCGAGCTCCTCCATGTCACAAGTATCCCGAGTATAAACCACCACGTTGGTTGGTAACGACTGTTAGTGTTTCGGGACCATAAGCTTTACGTGCCTTCCGAAGCACAGAAGAGCTCGAGATGATACATTTTTGGTCACCTATCCGATGACCGCCCTCTGTGAAAGTTGCTGAACCTTAGCAATCGTAGGCCGGGCGCGTCAACCACGGCGCCACCGAGCTCCTCGAAGAGGTTGCCGGTGTAAAACCGTCACCAAAAGTAGTTTAAGAGCTACCTACCTATAATTTGACAGGCCTTCGATAGAAAACAAGCATAAAAGTGTTAGATAATTATTATAGTAGTTATTATTATATTATGTAGAATTGTAGATAGTCTAGGTATTCTTATTCCTATATAGGGTCTACCCTATTATACAATGTTATTTTTAGTTTATACGAAACCTGAAAACTGTTTGTTCAGAATCAGTAATAGAATCGATTTTAATATTTTTTATACCATGTTAGATTTTGACCAAATCATATTTACAAAATCTCAAATAAAGTATACCCTACTAAAAACACACAACGGGACAACACAAAAAGCTTGTATCTTCGTGAGTTTTCAAGATATAAATTTTTTTTTTGTACTGATTCTTTAAATGATAATATTTGACCCTTGTTTCCATTTTCGTATTAACTAAAAATAAGGTTGTATAGGTATATTACCTTATGTTATTATTATTGTATTATATTGTGATGTGGCATAAATAAACGGTTTCTATTTCTTTCTTGGCGTACTAGTTTCATTTCCCAGCGAGAAGAAATCAAACACAGGGAGGACTGTATTGTACACGCTTAAGTTGATGGTACAGGACTTATTTTAAGTTTACTTAGCCAGCCAATAATCTGTCACCAATACAGTTTTGTTGTGTTTGTTGAGTTATGAGTTTATGATAGCCAGTGTATCAGTCATTGAGGATTCTGGATGAAGCTTTATCATTAAATGCTATCATAAAAGCAAAGCGCTTAATTGCTAAAAACTAAAAAATGAGAATTTTTATGTTATAGCTATTTATGTATTATTTATAAATACAAATCTCATTTTTTATTTTTTAAGATAAGATCTAAGTAAATCTATGTTATAGGTATTTATGAAATAGATTTACTTAGATCTTATGAAGCCACTTTAAACAAAACACACCTATATGCCATATTAATGACTTGACTGAGTAATTTCAAACTGACTTGTTGTTAAGTTTATCTAGTTTCTCTATTTAAGATAAAAAGGTTTTACAGTTCACATCGAACTAAAACTTATTACGATGTATATTGCACTAGGAACTGTCCTTGATGACTAACATCTGTATTTCGCAAAGAAAGTTTAATGTGTAAACACAGCTTAAGCAACTGTCACTCATAAAAGTGATACCAATAATTATACGCACCTTGATCAAATGTTTCTATCAAATAATATCACATAACACTTAACACACGACACATAGTATTTAAAGAGAATACACCACGGAAACACTTGGATAGAATTTATTATAAAACATTTTAATTCTCACAAACTCTACACCGCCGTTTGATATGTACTGTCAAAAACTTGCGCCACCGGTATTCTGTAGTAGATTTGTACCGGGCTTGTCTCACTCGCACACCTTACGGCAAAGACTGTATCTAGAAAGAGAGAGGTGTGTTCCGTTAACCTCGTCACAAACTCTACGCAGATAGAGCCTTTTTGCACGGGTAAAAGTAACGGGGGTTTTCTTGAGATGCGTGAGTTGAGATGTTGAATGTAAAGTCACGTTGGTCAAAAAGAGACAGACGATGTACTAGGTCATGTTCTAAAGGGCATACGTCATTATGGCTTGCATTAAGGTCACTGGAGTGAAAACTTTTAGATATTATGTAGACAAAAATTGATTTTGTTTTGTAATACTGTATCTATAATAGCACGTCTTAGTAATAATGAATATAACTAAAATGTGAACGTTATTTAAGGTTCAATTTTAGTATGGTATACGCAGTGCACTTTCTTTTAGCAAAACACGACGATGCACTGTTTGGCATTAATTTTAAAACCAGTGTATGTTTGTCTTTATTCCGTGGAGTTTTTATTTCAAGAAAAACAAGCGTAAATTGGTTTTCTTACTTTACAATATATTGAACATAGCAGCGCAGCTTCTTGAACTTAAGATATCAGCGCCATCTACGGTTACGATGGTGAAATAAAAAGGACAGCTGAGCGTGTTTGTTGCGCAGCCGCAGCAGTGCTTTTGAGTTTGCTGTATACTCGTAGTTCATGAATTTGGCGTTATGCACAATTAAGAAATAACAAAGCTTTGAACATTTAAATAACATTTATTTACAAAATGACGTGCCCACGTTATTCTAACACAAAGCTTATAGACTAAATACATACTCGTAATAATAAGTTCGGTGGGACAGTAGTAGGAATTTCAAATAAGAGTTACGAATGAGTTATTCTTCATTGTTATCATTTACTGATTGACTTTTGTTTCTCTTGATTTCAGTATAAGAAAGTGAAAAATCAGGTCGTCGAAATCCTTTGGCTAGCAAATTGAGCCTACGTTTTCTATTCGTTTCAGAGTTTGGATCTAATAGACTATTAATAATCTTTGAATTTCGGTAGTTACTTCTATAGTGACCATTTATTTGAGTGGTAGTCGATGTTGCCGTGGTTGCTTCATTTATATCTTCACTAATTTCCTTCACAATTGAGTCCAATGTTGTAGATTTAATGTCATTTCCTAGTTTAAATATGAGCGTTTGGTTTTCGATGTCATCTATATCTAAATGGCTTCTAAAATTTCTTCTATTTGTGATTGGAAATAAATTTTCGGGATAGTCTAATTCCCGATATCTCATGTACTCTTCAGGTATCTTTGCGTCTTCGTGACTGAATTTAAGTATATCCGGTGGCTTAGTGTACCACGCACCTTCGGTGCTTGATAAAGTGACGTCATAGAATGGTATTGTTGTTGTTACTTGAGGTAATGTTGGAGGAGGCGGAGTAGGTGGAAACAATGTTCTGGCTTCGAAAGGTACAATACCAGAACTACCGACATGGAAATCTTCTACTTGCGATGTTGATAAGTTTATTGGAATTTCAGTAGAGTAAGGTGAAATAGGAATAAAATTACTATCTTGCGTAGTACTGCTCAATAAGTCTGTTATATTGTTATTAATTTGCGTTGTGAAATCTTCCCTTTTTTCTGGAGTATAAAGATTTATTTGCACAATCATTTTTGACCCTGAAGAAGATTCGTTAATTTTTTCTTGTGAACCAAGCTCATGATCTACGTTATGAGTAAAATGTTTATTCTCTTTCAAAATACGTGGTCTTTTTATAATATTCCTTCTTTTAGTTGTAGTAGATTTCTTTTTGAAGAGTACTAAAGGTTTTGAAGTTGTCAAGTAAATATTGTCTATAGGTGCTCTTTTTTCAGTATCAAGATTACTAATTCCATGTTTTAAATTATTTTTTAAAGGAAACAAATTTAGCATAACACTGAAAGTTTTTGCTTTGCTGAAACTTGAAGAGTCTGGAACACGCGATTCACTAGAAGTCGGTTGTGTATCTAGTATTCCATCAATAATATTCTCACAACTACGCCCATTGCAGTACCGTTTTCGGTTAGGAATAGGTCTAAACAAAGGAACTTTAGAATATTCGTTTCTACCAACAAAAGTGGGTGAAAACCGTAAAAAACCATCTGCCAAAAGATTAACTTCGCCAGGGCTATCTGGTTTGTATTTAAACAGCGGATCCGATTTGTGGTTGGATTGGAAGATGTCTACCCTCTTTGAATTATCACCAGGTAAGTCAAAGTTAGCATGTTTCGATCCAGAATTCTGACTTTTCTCCTGTGGTTCTACATAGACACCGGTGAATGCAATATGCTTATTTGTAGGCACCGTATACATGTCGCCAATCTTTGCATTAATAGTTTTTTCCAGATATTTTATTACTTGTTGGATATTTTGCAATCTTTGAGCATTACGATAACTTTCAATCCAACTCTTTGATCCGTATGTCTTGCTAAATGGTACTGGAGTTGGTGACTTATACTCAAAAATGAAAGGTCTGGGACTGGTCCTTCTCAACTGCGATGGCCTAAAATTATTAATACTACTTAATTTTGTAGATTTAGATTTTGGAGCTATAAGTTGGGGTTCTTTGTTTTCAAGAGTGGCATCTAAAGCAGGATCTACATAGCTGTTCTCTTGCATAGCATTCACCAAGAGAGGCATTCGTTCGTAATAATCTTGATCGAATCCAAAATAACTTCGATCCAGTCGGTCCGCCACTGGGCTGTCATCTGTTATATTAACAATACTATTTCTTCTGTTGTCCCTTTCTTTTATTTGTACTAAGTTTGATTCTATCGCAATCGCATACTCGTAGATCAGTAGAATTACCTGAAACAATAAATATGTTTTGTTATATGGTGTACATTTTAATGAGGATATAAAGTTTTTTTGTTATTAACTGTTAAAAGTAGTCTAGCACTATATCAGTGTCATGTAAGATCTTTACAAAGATTATTGCATTTACAATATCATGCAAAACGTCTTCGTAAGCGAGTAATTCTTTAGATTTAAAGATTAACTTTCTTTAATACATGTACGTACTCATGCACTGTGTTTCAAGTAATCTGATATGGCTAAATTATCGTAGGTGTTATGTTTTGTTTATTTTTATTACTGAAGTGTGAATATAGAATAATTATCAATTTAAACATTAAAAAGACATTAAAAGAAACGAATAATTCATGATTTTTTAACATCAACATCATTACCAGATCATTTTTCCCCTTTGACATGAGGACGAGCAAGAGCCTTCGCTATGGATGGATAGGTAGGGAGAACTGGCCATAAACCACCACGCGGGCAGGTGTGGACTTGGTGGTTGTTAGCGACTGCTTATGCAGCCAGAATCAACGGCTTTACGTGCCCTCTGAAGCATGAAGGAGGAGCTCGAGATGATACATTTTTGGTCACCTATCCAATGACCCGCCTTAGCAAAAGTTGCTTAACCTTCGAGCAATCGCAGAATGAGCGTGTTTACCACTGCGAGCACCATCGACTTCGTGATGTTTTAAAATATTTTAATCGTTTTAAACAAAATACTTAAAAGGTTAGTGAATGATTCTACATTAATATGTGAATTCATACAGACACAGAACTTTGGCCGTAAATTGCAACAAAATAAAATAACTTGTAAGAATTAGTGGCGTCCTTTATTATTCTAAAACGATAGAACACATTATATGTTTTTTTTTTCAATCACCATCTTAATGATTCTACTTTTAGGTAAGCTAAAACTCTGTATCAGTTTCCTTAACTTTTGAATGAACACAACAAGGAATAAGTTTTATGTTAACTTACGGTTCAATTATAGCGCGACATGCATAATACTTAATGAAAACTACGCTTGCAGTGAGTGTGAGTATATTAATGTACAGTATATGAAGCAAAGATTACGGCAGATCAAAATAGTTATACTTCATATTATTATCATAGTCCTCATTGTCATCGACATTCCAACCATTGCGATAAATTTCTAAATAAGTCGGTCTGTTCACGGGTATCATCGATTTTAAATGGGTCCTACTATTGTTACTTTCCAATAGTTTCCATATGTCTTCTTTTTCTATTTTAGCGGTTAGTCCAATATCAGTAGTATCAATAACAGTGTTATTTAACAAAGAATTAGATAAGGGGGTCATACTTTCATTTGGTTTGACATTGTATTCATCATGATAGTCATCTTCATGTGTCTTATCAACTTCATCTTCAACTGTCGGATATGCATAGATGCGGTTAAATTGATCTTGTTTACTTTGTGCATTTGATTGAAACTTATTTTTGTTAAGAATGATTTTTTTGGTCTTCTTATACGATGGATTCGCGATTTCGTGATACATTTTTGGTGTAGCAGTATTTTGAAATACAAAATCGTAGTCACCCTTATAGTTAGCTGTATCTGTTGGAGTGGCCATTGTTATTCTGGAAGTATAACTTTCTGTTGGCGTAACGGCATCAGAAATTTTACTAGTTTTGGTGCCGTAATTTGATATTAGAGGATGTTTGTTGGCTGGTAGAGGTAAGTTCAGGCGTTTCAATGTTTGCAATCCATTCAAATGAAATAAATTATTCCTTTGTTTATTCTTTTTCTTTTCATCGTCAGCGATAGTAGCTGGAGATGATGATGTTGAAGTATCAATATCATTTTCGTAGCTATAAATTGGATAAGTGTCTTTATGTATGAATCTATGATTATTTCCAGATGTTGTCGGGTTTTCAGTAGTCATTACAATAGGGAAGAAATCAATTTGATCCATGTAAGAAGATTTTTCTAGGTTGAAATGAAATTGCGATGTGTTCTTTTCTAAGGAAACAGTAGTAGGTAAGTCCTCTTTATCAATTGTACCTTTACTTAATGTTGTTATAGGCTGTGCTGTCATAGGCTGAGTTGAAAAAAAATTTCTAATAATTTCAGTTGGCTCGATAAATTGCTTCATAGTAGTTACTTTGAAATCTGCCCGTTGACTAGTCATCTCCTTTATCTGGGACTGGATATTTTTAATCATAAATGATGCGGGCTTTTTCAAAGCATTCGTTCTCGTTGTCTCTTTATTGTAAACATCTCCTTTCCTGAATAAATTGCCAAATTCCGAAAATATTAATGGATAGATGGTCTTTTTTCTAGTAGAAAGTCTAGGCTTGTTAGAAGTGGTTGTAATAGGAGTCGTTGAGGTAGGGGTCGTTGTGGGAAGGGCCGTTGTGGTAAGGTTCGTTGTGGGAAGGGCAGTTATGGTAGGGATCGTTGTGGGATGGATCGTTGTGGTATTTGGTGCTGTAGTCGTCGCTGTGCTTGCTTGTTGTTTGGGACAGAGCTTTGTCTTATCCACTTTTAAATTATTATCTGGTAACAACTGATGAATACTTGAAACGATCTTATTCAAAATATTACTCAATTGCTTTGGACATTTACAAGGGACGATTTTGATCTGTTTGTTATAATTCCTTTTTTTAGAAGGTTTTAATATTATCTGAGATTTGCCATTAAGAGCATTCAAGTATGTGTTGACCATTTTCTTTGGACTTTTTTCTACTTTTTTTGGTGGTTTCATAGTTTCAGTAGTATACTCATCGTCCAATGTGGGTGAAGTGTGATCGGTAACTTTGCCGCTGATCATTTTATCAACGTATTTCATTATCCTTTTATAGTCTCTAATTTTTCTTATTTTTGTAAAGTAGGTTAAGTCTTTACTAGGTTTTTTATAATAACCTATGGGCGAGGTTTTGTATTCTATGGTAAGTAGCCTCGATGCGGGTTTCTTCAACCAGTTCTTGTTATTAGTAAATAGATCTTTTTTAAATGTAAACTCTGTTGTTACTTTTCCTTCATAAGCGGGACTAGAGCTAGAGTAATCTTCAATTATTTTTTCTAGGTATCTATTTTGTTTTAAGGCTTTTATTAATAAAGGTAAAAGTTTAATAGTAGTACGATCAAAATTCAATTTAGATTTGCTAAACTTTTCTTCGAACGTTGAAGCCAGCGTGTCATTGAGGAGGCCAATCCAACTGGCTTTCGCTAGAGGCTGTTGGTTTGATTCCGTATTTATTCCATACTCCATGTAGACCAGGAATACTGTCTGAAATAAATTAGAAAACGAAACATTATAATTTATTGAAATTAAAACTTTAGACGAACCATATTTAATGAATAGGTATTAGTTTTCAATTACAAAACTAAATTAGTCACTCACCAATTTACATAACAAATACATACAGTGAAGCACAATAGGTTATGACACGTAATGACATTTACAAACTAAAAATACTTGAAATATATCTGGGATGCTTTTTAAATTTATTTTTCAAAAATTAAAGGTTACAATGCATTATAAGCACACCAAAAATCACTGAGATTTGTCTGTTTAAAAACCAATTAAGACCACTAAGACTGTTGCGATTTCTTAAAATAACCAGCAATAATTGTTTGATAACGGCATTGTTACATTTTTTTGCAATTATTACTAAATGTGAAATATATTTCAAAACAAAAGTTTATGAATTATTTTGTGTTTATTTAAGGAATCTGCTATTGATAAGCAGTATTTATGATAAGTTCAGGTAATGGATTATTCATTGCTAAGGATCGCGTGTTCTAGACTAAATAAAGTGGAGATATTGCGGAATATTACTTTCTCTTTTTACTTTGACAAACACGTAAAAAGTAACGTACTCTTCAAAAGCTTAATTTGTCTGTTATTCGAGTAATTACGAGTAGTTACTAGTTCAACAGCTCGGTTTCTCTATTTTTTAATATTACCGATTTATTTCTGACATCCAGTGTAAAAGTTTAGCGCTTATTGACCTTATACTCAATACGTTATTGCTTTCTTTTGTTGCGTGTTTAGTTGGTTTTTTTGTTTGTTTTTTTGATAGCGCAGTGGTTGTAAAAAATGTATCATCCCCAGCTCCTTCTTGCTTTGGAAGGCACGTAAAGCCGTTGATCCCGGCTGCATTAGCAGTCGTGAACAACCATCAATCAGCTCTTGGATCCGAGTGGTGGTGTATGACCCGTTCTCCCTATCCAACCATAGGGAAGGCTTGTGCCCCAGCAGTGAGAGCATAAAATGAGTTGGTGTGAATGCTATGGAGAAAAAACTAAAACTAGTAAGTAAGGTATACATTACAATAATAAAATACCTACAACTGTACAAGATTTACCTTTAGATAAGTTTAAAAATCATGTAAAATCTTCTTTACTTAAAAAGGTTATTATACAGTCAAAGAATATTTAGATGACAAAACAGCCTGGTTATAATAAAAAAAAAACACTTTTTATTTTATTGTGATCAAACATTACTTTAATAATGTCTTAGTGCTGATATGATAGACTTTATCAGCAGTGTCACACAGTTTACAAACAATATATTTGTTGCATTAAACATTTTATTAGGTTTTTATTTAGTGTAGCTTGAGTGTAGCATGCTCTCTTTATTGTCTCTGCGGTGTGGTGGCATGTGCGTCGGGTCGTTACATTCCCTAAGATATGGTTGAGTGAAGCGATGGCTGATTCATATGTCATACTCGTGAACGGGTGCCGCCTGTGAAGGCTGGTCTGCTCTTGCATACTATTATTTTTATTATTATTAACTATAGTATGACTTTGTTTTTTTCTTAGACAATTTTTGACCTCTATTAGTAATAACAATAAAAATAATAAAAACGTTAGTACTGTATGACATTGTGAAAATTTTAACTGGTAACTGATGTAAATTTGCAAACATAGATATTATTATGTATTTTTTCTCTTTTGTTTTTTTATGATAGGGCATTTTTAAATATTTTGACGCTGTAAGGGAGAAAAGAGTTGGACGCATGCTGAGTTTCTTGCCGGTTCTTCTCAGTACAAAATCTCCCGCCCAGAATAGACTTATGAACCGATGGCATAATGACGTTCATAAGAGCTATTTGTAGCCTAAAATGAATAAATAATTTTGAATTTTGAATAATACGTGTCTTACAAATAAACAAAGAATAAGGTTCGAATAGTTATTCGGTGTTTTGTTTCTTTTGCTCTAATTTGAAATGACGTTTACATGACAGGCACAAAACACGGAATAACTATTCGGACCTTATCCTTACCCTATTTGTAAGGGGTATTTTAGTAAATGCTTTGTTTATTCGTTTGTATAACTAATAATTTGTTTTTTTTGTTATTGTTATTGACATCAGTTGTGGGCTACATGAATTAAGATTTTAATCGAGTAGTTATCATTAACTTGCATTCAAGTATTACACGTTGACAGTAAACATAAAAACTTACATCTAATTACCCTGTCAAGTTATTAGTACCATAAAATGTATTAGTATTACGAGTCACATTTACGAAGTAAATGTTGGGTAATGGGAACTATTATCGTTTTACCCATCAGCTTGAGTTTAGACGCTACATTCCACCACACTTGTTCATAGTAATAAAAAGAAAGCAGTTACGCACAGTTAACTGCTGGTCTTTAGAAAACTTCACAAGCTTAATTTTAAACATTACAAAATGATATTTAATTAGCTGGATTCCCACACAAGTTTTGTACAAACTAGCTCAGGATATCGACGGGTGCTTCAAACTTTGAGAGCCTCTTGGATAGTTATGCACTTTCATAACTTTCCAAGAGGCTCTCAAAGTTTCATTGTGATGGTATATTTTTACATTTATAATGTTAAAATAGTGAAAATACTAATTAATGTTCAATATTTTTTTCATTTATAAACACAAGCATATCTCTTGAAAAGTTATGACTGCACTGTGACACTTAAAGTCAAAGTCAAAATCAAAGGTGATTTTGACTTTGACTGATTGCCAACTAAGTGTACATAGAGGTCTTAAAAGTATTTGGTGCTTACAACTTAGCTACCTTTTACAGATGTAATAGGATCCACCGATATAGACATAAAGAGATGAAAAGTAAACCTTAGCCGTGCAGTGGGAAGTATGGTAAATAGTTAAAATTAAAATTCAAAATATTATTAGTGTATCCGAGATTATAGTGTATCACCAGCATCATCATCATCTCAGCGAAAAGTCATCCACTGCTGGACAAAGGCCTCCCCCAAGGATCTCCACAACGACCGGTTTTGTGGTGCTCGCATCCAGCGGCTTCCCGCGACCTTTTAGGCAATTAACACACTGCCACGCACCACGCTGCATGTTGCGTGTCGACGCACCTACGCGCGACGCACGTGGATGCATTTTCTGTGTGTTGGACTGTGCGTGTTTACTATACAAACGGAGATACTTACAAGCAACGTTGGAACACGCATTCACGCGCTACGCTGCGTGGTGCGTGGCAGTGTGTTAACTGCCTTAACCAGATCGTCGTCGGCCCACCTTATTGGAGTAATGTCGAGCTACTTTATGAAACTTTTTATTTATTTTAAAAGTAGTTTCAATTGCTTTTGCTACAACCGTCTAAACGAGGATCTTCCTATGACCAAATTAAGAGAACTTAATTATATTTGAAGCCTGGTCACTTCTAGGTTTACTAGAAGTTCTAGAACTGGTTAGGGTATCGCAAAGGGGTTGCAGGACTTAGAAAAATTTCTAAGTCCCTTTGCAACACAACGTGGCCCTAAGCGAAACGTCCAAACTCCCATACTAAAACATCGCAAATTTTTTTAAGTGTCGGTTTCATACAAAACCATCGGAAAATTTTGTCTTTTTTTTCAATTTTTTTTTACTTTTTTTTGAAAAAAATTGTTATCTTTAAGAAAGCTATGATTTTCGTCATTTTGTAAAAAAAAAGTTAGAGAGTATTTTTGGTGCACCCCTTTGCGCCATCTGGACCCTAGAACGTTCAAATTATTATATTATCTATCATGAACAACAGATTTGTTAATTTTTAATTAAGACATTTTTTTAATTACCTATTTTATTTCTATTTTAAAGAAGACAATTTAAAAAATACTACATACTTTTAGGCTTTGCGACCTATTTGTAAACATTTGACCTTAACAGTTATGTAAGTAAATAAAAACAATATATAAATAAAGCAACGTATTAGTGACGTCACAGTCCGTAATAACCATATGATTTCTATGTAAGAATTCAGTATTGACAGGTGATAAAAAGTGACTCTACTGTAAACAAGTCGACTATTACATTTGTATTCATTCAATATAAATTAATTGGTATGCGATTGAGTTGAAATATGTCGTGTTTACAAAACAAGAGATGCACAAACAAAAGCGTGGACGACAAAAAAACGATGCAGTTATGCGCTCGTCACTTGTTATGGAAAACAAATGGACGATGCGTCGGGATTACTATTATTTACAGGCGGTGTGCAGAAATTTTTTACTCAAGTTTAAAGTAGGGTAGGGTAGTCACTAGTTTTGGCACCTTTTGTTTTCCTTTAGTTGATGGCTTTGTGCGACTAGCGCATTTAGCCAGTGTCAAAGTAATTTTTCTTACAAGTCAAACATATAAAATATAAACAATATTTCGTTCCTGTATGATGATGATGAATGATAATAGAAATGAGAAGTGAGAAATGAGAAATGATATACCCCCCCAATATTTCGAGTATCTCAGTAGAGATGTGGGGCTTTACTAATTTGTGTTGTATTAGTTAAACTTTTTATATTATAAACTAAAATAAAAGCCTAAATAATAGCCCGTATTGCTAGAAAGTACGCGTACAAGTCGTGTAGTAGTAACAACACTATATTTCATTTTGTTAAAAGAAACCTAGTTTTTAGTAATAATCAAACATTAAGGTGGCGTGCACTTGAAGAGACCTATGTCCAGCAGTGGACTAGTATAGGCTGATGATGATGATGAAGCATTTTTTTTGAGTGAGTTTGTTGATTCCCTCAGGCGGCATGTTCAGCGTAACCAGACTTTTTTGGGGGCGGCGAGAAACCTAAAGGGTTCCTTAAGCCGTGTGAAACGAATCACCGTCAGAGGTATTGTAGAGGGAATGTCATCACACACTAGTGCATGTCTCCGTTGTCTACTGAACTCTCCCAAAGGTTCGGATAGGATCGGGTTAGGCAAACGATTCATTAAAAATGCAGCAAAACTAATAATAACCACAATAAATTTTTCTCATGAATCACCATTCTGGCTCTTGACAAAGGTCGAGTTGGAAGTCTATCTAGTGCAGACGCCGGCACATCCACCTACCTACCTATCACCTAACTGTAAAATTTCTTCAATACACTTTCAACCATATACAGGGTGTAATCGTTAAGTGTGTCCAGGCGATTATTCCGTAACTATTACAGATATCAAAAAACTTTAAACTGATGTTGAAAGTACGTTACCTAATGAGTAAAATGACTTCAATAACTTTGAAAAATCAAACGAGATGTATCCAAAATTTTGACATCAAACACTCCCATGCATTTAGTATGAGATTAGTAGAAAGGTTTTAGTTTCCTTATTTTAAAAGGTTATTTTAGCTTAGTACTGATATTAAGGGAAACTGTTTATTAACCTAACAAAGTAATAAAACTATCTTTTAGTTGAATAATATTTATTTCTTAGTAAGTACAAAATTTTGTTTGCAAAGCAGAAGTTCGAAGTGACGTCCTTGTTGTGCGATACAATGACGAGCTCTATTTACAGTTTCTAAATGAACTTTCCTTAACATTTGCGGAGTGATTATTATCATATCATACGTAATCATAAAATATGATTATGGTAAAATGAGTACTAGACCACTTAAAATAAGGAAACTAAAACCTTTCTACTAATCGCATACTAAATGTATGGGAGTGTTTAACGACAAAATTTTGGATTCTTCTCGTTTGATTTAAAAAAAAGTTATTGATGTCATTTTACTCATTAGGTAACGTACTTTCGATATCAGTTTAAAGTTTTTTGATATCTATTACAAAAACACAAATGTTGAAAAAATTTCCACGAGCAGGATTTGAACCTGCACCCTTCTGACATACCGGGTCAGGTGCTCTCCCAATTGAGTTATCGTGGTTCTAACCAGCCCGCCGAAATTGTTCAACACTATTTACTTTGAAAGCCAAAGGCGCTCATTCAATGTCAACAACTACCGTCATTAACATCCGATCATAATATTTTTACAAATACTAAAGATCAGTTAAGAAGTAGGCAAGCTATTTATGAAATGTTTTTGTTTTGTTTATATAATTTTTACCGCAAATTTTGTTGCGAACAAATTACAAAAACCCAAATGCTGAAAAAAATTCCACGAGCAGGATTTGAACCTGCACCCTTCTGACATACCGGGTCAGGTGCTCTCTCAATTGAGCTATCGTGGTTCTAACTAGCCCGCCAAAATTATTCAACACTATTTACTTTGAAATCCAAAGGCTTTCAACATTTGTGTTTTTGTAATTTGTCCGCAACAAAATTTGCGGTAAAAATTATATAAACAAAACAAAAACATTTTTGATATCTGTAAAAGTTACGGAATAATCGCCTGGACACACTTAACGATTACACCCTGTTTACTTCTAACATAAAGTTCAAAGTCTATTGAAGAAATTTGACAGTCTGTGGTACCCGGTTGATTTGCAGGTGCGCGTACAAATCGTTATAATATAAGTTACTGGCTGACCCGGCGGACTTCGTACCGCTTTGACAGTTTCTATGACATCAAAACAAACAAATCATATTTTAATTTATTGAAAAACGAAAAACCATTAAGCATTTTTTCTTTTTCTAGTAATAAATAGCCTAAGTTACTCACCGCTAATGTAGCATCCTAATGGTGAAAGAATTTTTTAAATCGGTTTAGTAGTTTTTGAGTTTATTCATTACAAACAAAAATACAAAAATACAAAGCTTTCCTCTTTTTAATATTAGTACAGATAGAACAAACAAGTTTTATTTTTTATTTTGAATCATTACTGCGTTTTAATACTTCAAAAGTTTTAAAAACATAGCATAGTTTCACGCAATCACAGTACATTTCATACGAATTATAAATTAACGTCTTTCAGCCGAGTGACCTTAAACCTAAGCACGAAATAAGGGGCTTCAGAACATAAGCTTTATACATACCGCGAGCAACGCACATGTGTGCGAGACAGCTCCAAGATACCGTGTCCGTGATAGGTTGTCTATGCACGCGTTGCTAGAGCGGGTTTTGCATAAAAACTTATATTCTGCAGCCTCCTTATTTGGTGCCATACATTAGACATCAACGAGAGCGCTGCGTGCGTCAAATCAGGGTGGACAATATTCTTTAGTCTAAAATGATTAATAACTCGATTCGTACGTTCTCAAACATAAATGTTTTACGCTGTACTTCCCCCGTCCGATCCTCAAAATGCACATAAATAAATAAATATAAATAAATAAATATTTCTTTATTAATCCTTCACAAACATAACAAATTTATAAAGGGAGTTAAAATACAAGTAACCTAAAATTGTGAAGGACTGATGCCTGAAATGGGTTTATAACAAACCTATAGCAAAGGTCACCAGGCCCCACCCGCAGAAAGGATACAGAGTTAATCTAAGACAAGAAATAAACAATACTTAAGACTAATTTAATCTAAACTAGCTGAGGCATAGGATACCAGAAATCCGTGCGTGTTAGTGTAGTAAGGTGAGTGTAAGGTGTTAGTGAACGAGTAGCGAAAGTGTGTGGGTGTAAGTGTGGTTGTGTAAGTTAGTGTATGTATGTTTAGCGTTGCGTAGGAGGATGAGAATAGTTAACTGTGAAGAAGCTCTATTAGCAATATTATTTTACTTCAAGTAGTATAAAGTTAACAGATATAACAAAATAAAAAAAATCAAACTAATAAATAATTAAAAACAGATAAGTGGCTAAGAGGGGGGAGAGAGAAATTTTTCTGTAGTTGCATAGTCCATGGACTTAAGAAATTTACTGGTAGACTGTTTACAACTGTACTTCGCTAGCGGGTAGATATTAAGGAAACTGTTTATTTTATTATAAAGATAGCTTCCAAGAAAGCCGTAGAAGTTTTGTGAAAATGCGGTTTTCAGAGCAGGAATAGCGCATACAGTGCCTATGCGCCGCTTCCCTTTAGTTTTATCAGGGTCGTAAGATTCTTCAGAGTGTTTCTTCAAAATTATTTTAAGGATAAATGTTTGCCTAACTGAGAGTATGTCCCATTTTTCGTATAGCTCCGTAGTGGGAAAACGATAAGGTAAACCCATTGCGACCTTGAGAAGAAGGCGCTGTGCCCGTTCCAGACTTAGCAAGTACGTTTTAGCCGTCCCACCCCAAGCTGAGATACAATACTCCAGAAGAGAGTGACAAAGCGCAAAGTAGACCATTCGAATAACCTTGTGATCGGTAATATGTTTGAGGTTTTTAAAGATGTACGTGAGTTTCCTTAGCCTAGAGGTGAGCGTATTGACATGCTCTTTGAAATTGAGACACTGATCCAGTATAACACCTAGGTATTTAATTGAGCTCGTTCTTTCAAGGGTCGGGCAATCGCAGGAGATTCCGAATGGCTGAGTGAGGCACTTATGAACTGTGAGACTGTATGCAAGCGATGGAAGCAGATCAGATCTGATAGTGAAAGCTATATATTTTGTTTTAGAAACATTAAGTGTCAGAACGCTGCTTTTCAACCATTTGGCGACCTTATTAAGACCCTTCTGAGCATTGTCAAATACACTCAGGAGTCCCCGTGAAGAATAAAGCTGTATCATCTGCGAATGCGAAAATCTTTTCTTCCGGGAGTTGTAGGTGACAGAGGCTATTTATGTAAGCTAAAAATAAGGTAGGACCAAGTATGCTGCCCTGCGGCACGCCAAATGTGACATTAGCCTCCCCACTAATCCATTGCTCCACCTTAGTACGTTGCGTTCGATCAGTCAAATAGTCCTCGAAGAGTTGGAGAGGAAGTCCTCTCACACCGAGGCTCTCCAACCTGGCCAATAGGCGTGGGATAGAAACCGTATCGAACGCTTTGGCCATGTCAAGGATACATACACTCAAATGACTGACATGCACATTCGTTTAGACTCAATACACAGTACTCGTAGTACTAGGGTACGGAGGCCCCTATACTAATTACAGACAGTATCTGGGCGCTTCACCCTACCCCCACGGCTCGGTCAACCCGAGCCGAGGTCCTAGTCTTATAGGCGCCCACCGGTTGTTCCGCTCCCGATCCAATCCAAACCGCTCGGAGAATCTAGTAGGGAACAGGAACATGTTTGGATGATACTGTAAGGCTTCCCTACTAGGGAACCCTACTAGGATATATCCTATATAAAATAAGAATAACAGTTGCACTTAACTTTGTGTATTATAATAAAAATATTACATTAGATTAAATCGATCTCAGAGCACCTCTAGCTCCCGTCTACGACTGTGTCAAACCCTCAGTCAAACCGTTGCATGCCTTTTTAATTTTACATGTTCGATGATTCAAATATTCATCCAGACTAAAGAGGCTTACATACAAATACAATAAACTAGCTTTTTTTATAAGCTGCATATAACCTCCTTACAATACCATACCCTCTACAAACCTTTGTCGTTGTTTCGATAACACGGCTTGAGGAACACTTTAAATTTCCCACCGCCCGCAACAATGTCCGGTCACGCTGAAAAGCCCTAAGTGGCTATCAGCAAACTCTATCTAAAACAATATATCTCCGTCTTCCTGCCCTGCTCTCGTGTTATGTAAGTTGACGCAATTTTTTTTCCGCTTTCCTCTATCAACGGTCACCCGAACAGTCACTTCCTTTTAATTCATATTCATTATCATTCCTTACACAATGCAACAATCTTTTTTTGTTTCTCTCGTTTTCCCTCCACCCATCAAAAATTATATTCATTTTATTTAACCTTGATGGGTTCATGAAGGAATTGCGTGATGTTGCAGGGGACCGGAAGGTGTGGAAAAGTCTGGGGGGGGCCTTAGCCCAGGAGTGGGACAGCTATGGCTGATATAATTTAATAATAATAACAATATTATTGTTTTTATTATATTCATTTAGTACGTACCCTAATTGCGAAAATTACTTATTGTAAATTCAACTAGGCACTGTACTTTACGTATCATTTAAATGATTTTTTTAAAGGTTTTTTAAACTGTATAACTTGGTAACGGCATATAATTTTGTAAATGTCGCTACATATTCTATTAAAGTTGTGGAGTTTCTTGCGCCCATTCTTCTCCACAGCTAAAAAATAGACGTCCTGAATGGGTAGTAGATAAAAAAAATTTTGCTTTTCTAAAGTTTATTTGAATAAAAATTTTTGACTTTGACTTTTAATGTTTATGTACTATTTTACTACAACATCTTCTCATACCATTCATTATTCCTTACTATTATCTTATTTTTATTTGCGTTGTTGTAAACGTAAAGTGTCTTTCAATGCTTCAACTTTTCCGTAAATAATCCTTCATTCTGGGCCTAAACTGATTGATTTATAACGTAATATTTACGAATATTGCCATAATATAGAGCATCCTGTATGCGAGTTAGGATTGTGGGTTCGATTGTTCGAAGGACGCTAGCAAAAAAATGCTACCTGTGTGCCATTTCAAGAAGTTCGATGGGTACGAAAAGTCTTATTAATTTTATAATATACCCACTTTTAAGTAACAACTGGGGTTGTATTTGTCTTTATGTCTCTATTATTATTATTATGTGGTAGTGGGTAGTAGGTAGTTATACAATAATGTCGCATACAATATGTATTACGATGAAAGTAGTGTACGAATAAACCTTTCTGGTTTATCATTAAGTTAAACAAGTATTTTTGTTTAAATAAATAAAAATAAAACTCTTACAGAGACAAGGAAGGTTTTTCGGATTTTAATAAAAGCACGAATACTAAGAATAATATCATGATTAAATCATGGGCCATGGGTCTTTATCAACATGGGTTAATTTCAATGTCAAAAGTATATTCTGAAATGCATGCTTAAGCCATTACTACGTGTTATATATTAAAAAAACTAAACGAGAGTTAATACACACAAAGATCAGGTAACTTATGGCTTTGTACTTACAATTACAACCGTAACGGTGACTGCCGTGGAAATAGCTGCGCAAGCGCATCCTTGTTTTATCTGTCGTTTCCTGGAAAGCCTGAGGAACTCCTCTGTTTTGGCGTCGATAGTCCTGTACAACCCGAATTGTCGTATTCTTGAGCTGCCATTCGTCGACACAGAACCTTCACTCGACATATCGACAGTTCACATCACTAATAACAAATAACTGCGGCGGCTATTTGTCCGTCACACGCGCACTTGATGCGTGCGCACAAGAAAATGCGGTGAATTCTTCGAGCGCAAGCGACAATGTGTTTTCCTTTGCTAGCTGTGTTTTGGGATGGGATGTACGTTGCTTATCGATACTGCGCCTTAGTCAATTGACGTTGATAAGTTTAAAGATTCTTTAATACAAGTAATATCCTGACTAAATGTCTCATGATCTTTTCCCTTGTCTTGTCCCAGGCAGAAGATTTGCCTTTATCACTATGAGTTAAACAAATGTTGTGTACTAAAATGATGACGATGCAGACTGCAGAACCATTTATTAGCAGCAATTTTTTATAAGAATAACCTAATATCGTATTGCAAGCCATACAATAGCTACCACAACGGTAATTCTCAATACCATTCTGGACAGTTGGACTTACACTCGTCTAATTAAAGATTTTTATTTAACATGTATTATCAATGCCATCATATATTTTCTTTATATTAAGTTTGGTCAGAATGTTTTAAGTATGGTATGAAACAGACACAATTACAATCAACTGGTATTTGTGCTAGCGCTATGTAGATCGGCGGGAACAGCACCTTATTTAAAATGCGTGCTTATTCGCCAATGTCATCTCATAATTATGCTGGAATCAACTTAAATATTTTTGTCAATTAACAAAATAATATCGACAAATCTATCGATACTTTACCACGTCTCTAATCCTTACATTCGGACGCAATTCACTGGACCGTAGCGCGGGCACGCTCATAAACATTCATATTGACAGGAGAAACGTATATTATGTGCGATTTATACAACGCTACACAAACATTATGCTACTTACACTTGTCAGACATTATATAACAATAAAATATAATCATTTAGATTACGCTTTATTACGGTACTTCTCAATAGATGGCGCAACTAATGTGTATATAAAAGATTTTTTTTTTATGACGGAAGAATTCAGTTATAACGACATAACAATAAACCTTTGGTTAATTACGAGCTATTTTGTTTTATGATTCTTTAACAATATCATCATCATCATTATCATCACTTAACATCAGGTGAGTTAATGCTTACCCGTAAGACATATAAAAAAATACAAAAATAGAAATCAATTAATGCCATCTTTTATTACACTATCTTATCATACACATTATAGTTAATAAAATGTTAAAGCTGAAATGGTGCTGGGCTGGCCACGTCTGCCACATGCCAGACGCGCCGTGGGCCAACATCTCCAAAATGTGGAAATCAGCGCCATATGGCTGTGACATTAAGCTTAAAAGAAGCAGCTACGGCATTTCATTTTTTTGCTGTTTTATTTATTTTTAATGTTTTTTACTATTTTTAAAAATGTCAAAGAAACGTTTCTTTCTTTCTTTCATTCTTTTCCCGAGATGTCACCACGTCTTGCGCGGTAGACCACGCAGGCGGTGGTGGGACGAACTGGACATTTTTGAAAGTTACTGGCGAATGGCGGCGATAATAAAAAATATAAAACAAAAAAAAATTGTGAGTGGCCTGGAATGGGGGAAAACCTTTGCCCAACAATGGGACAATTTAATGTTCTTAGTAAGAACAAATAATATTGCGTGGACATTTTTGCTGATACGGTTCATCAATTCAAACGTGAAGTATTCTCACAATCAGGTCTACTGGATTAACATTAAATATTTTTTTAGTTTGGTTTTAATGCAAAGTTAGGTTAATATAGATAAGGTTAAAAAAAGTTTTGAGATATATATATGTTTATTTTTTGATTTAACTGGTGTAGGTTTTGTTAATTGTCCTAATCTAAATCAATTGCTGTTCGTTTGTCTCGCTAAAACACGAAAATGGCTAGACTGATTTGGCTAATTTTGATTTTGAAATATTTGTGGAAGTTCAGGAAAGGTTTAACGGAGAAAAACATAAATAATAAGTAGGTACCGGAAAATACTTAAAAACGACAATTTCATTTTCCAATACAAAAAAAAAAAATTTTTTTCCTAGCTGTGAAACATTTGATGTCTTTTGTCTTTTTACAGATAAAAAATTGTCATTTGGTTGACAAATATTTATAGGTGCATTCAGAAATTTGTTTGTTTCATACATAGCTGTAGTATGAGGTCCGATATCTTTGCTCTGGAGTTTGTTTGTTTGTTTGATACGCTTTTAAGCGTAAACTATTTACAGATTTGTTTGTTTTGTTGTCATAGAAACTTTCAAAGCGATACGAAGCCCACCGGGTCAGCTAGTAAATAAATAAAAAAAGCTAACAATAGCAGTGACCTCAGTAAAACGTCAAAATATATCAGTTTTAAAAAGTTGTTTTAGATAATCTTGACGTCTACTGGAACATAATTATGAAATATTTATGATATTCTTAAAAAGTCATCACAAAACCTAACATTATTATTTATAAACATACGGCGACGGACATTATAAGGGTCGTGTGCAGCCAATGTGTAGCCAATAGAAAACTTTGCAACGTGGAGGAGTTGCTGCTAGTTCAATATAGTTTTTTTTGTTTCAAGTTAACCCATCTACTTAAAATTGCTCATTAAATCCGGTTTTAATTTAAATAAAGAATGTGATCATTTAATACAATATATTTTAACTAATGTTGCTAATTAAAATTTTAAATTGATTAACTGAATTAATTTAATAAAAGGTTAAGAGAATCAAAATCAATTAAACGCACATAAATAAAGCTTTGACACCTAAAACCATTTGTTATGTAAACTTAAATTATTGTTAATTATTGATGACCAGATCCTATGCTATTTCATCATTTATTTTAAGCGTCAATTTAGCTTATTTATTTAATTGGTTCTTCATGATATACTAAGAAATATTTTTTAACTACACTACATACAGCTTTGTACAATTTAAATAAATTAAATTGAATGATAAACCTTATTTGTATACGTTTACAAAAAGAAAACTATTATTTTATAATGTCTACCAAACAAAAATCAACAGCTAAGCTATTAATAAATAAGTTATTAAGTCACATGTAAAGGGATATCTTAGAACACTAATGTGTTAGAAGATATCCCTTTAAACATGTGACCTCTACTCTCTATTTCTCAGAAGGCAGATCTGTCCCCCAATAAAACTACAAAATGAGGAAATACCGCAGGCGCAGGCTGACGATGCGAAATATCTAGGTATGCACTTGGATCGAAGACTCACCTGGCGTAGGTACATCTGGACCAAACGCAAGCAACTGGATACGAAACTTAGATCAATGTACAGGTCACAAATTAAACCTGTCGCATGAAAGCAAGATAGCTATTTACAAGACCATCCTCAAACCAATTTGGACCTACGGGATTCAGCTCTGGGGTACTGCTAGCAATAGCAACATAGAGCTTCTTAAAGATTTCAGAGCAAGACACTGAGAGCCATGCTAGACATACTACGTCAGCAACAAATACATACCAGGATCTAAAAATCAACAACGTCAAGCAGGAGATTGATCGAAGTGAATCGAGTTAATCTTGTCATTGAGCTCAATCGGGTATTGGACCTCATATCTAATTGGGGCACCAATAATCTGGTTGAGTTCAATGCCAAGAAAACACAGGTGTGCGCGTTCACGGCAAAAAAGTCACCATTCCTTCCCCTTCCAACTCTTCAGGGTACATCTCTACGCCTGCAGAGCAGTATCAACATGCTCGGTATGACGATACGCTGCGATCTGAACCAAAGGGACTACATCGAAGCCGTGATCAAAACAGCCTCACGAAAACTCGGAATTCTGAACAGAGTGCGGCGATTCTTTACGCCGGACCAGTTGTGCCTTTTGTACAAGACACAGGTACGGTCTTGCGTGGAGTATTGCTCGCACATCTGGGACGGTTCCGCTAAGTACCTTCTCGATGCCTTGGACAGATTGCAGCGTCGCGCTGAATGCATTATCGGCAATGCAGAAGTGGTAAATACTCTCGAATCTCTGCAATTGCGTAGAGACGTTGCGTCACTCAGCGTGTTTTACCGCTTATACCATGGCGAGTGCTCTGAAGAGCTCTTTGACCTCATCCCACCTTCTCCCTTTCTTCATAGGAGTACACGTGCTGCTCTTCGGAGTCACCGATTCACTGTCTCAAATATCCCATCGCGCACAAAGAAATTTAGTGACTCGTTTCTCTGTCGCACCTCCAAAAGATGGAATAGTCTACCAGCACACGTTTTCCCTCCTTCCTATGATATGGGGTCCTTCAAGAGAGGCGTGAAGAAGCACCTTGTGGGCCGGCAGAGTGAAGTTAACTGATGCTACGTTTGTTTCCACGCTGCACCAGTTGTCTTCGCGTCTGGACTTCATTTCCACTTAACATCAGGTGGGATGGAGTCATTTGCCGAGCTAAGTATTAAAAAAAAAAATATATGAGGAGCTCGATGGCGCAGTGGTTAACGCTCCCGTTCTGCGATTGCTGAGGTTAAGCAACTTTTGCAAAGGCCGGTCAAGGGAAGGGTGACTAAAAATTTATCATCTCGAGCTCCTCAAGTCATAATGCCGTTGATCCCGGCTGCAAATCGTAATAACCACCGCACCGCACTAGGCCAGCGTGGTGGTTTATGGCCCGTTCTTCCTATCCATCCATAGGGAAGGTTCGTGCCCCAGCAGTGGGGACATATAATGAGCTGGTGATGAGGCAGGAGATTGCTGGATGTAGCGATAACTATCAGACGAGAATAACGAATCACGTCAACGAACTGGCAGCAAAATGGATGGGCACGGGAAGTATCACACATTCCCGAGGCATAGTGTCTCTACGGTAACTACGCGATTTGGCGACAGCACATGAGAGGGTCTACAGTGAGCCCCTTCTGCTAATAAAACATGAAACGTGAAACCCGAACTAAATGGCTTATTGTGTTCACATAGATCGCCAAGTTACAGAAAATCACAAGATTGACTGGCGCTTCATCCCACCTGCATCTCCATTCATGGGTGGCGCATGGGAACGGCTAGTGCGAACCGTAAAAACTGCACTCAGGTCTTGTCTCGCCAACCAACCAGTGAAGGAAGATGTACTGGCGACGCTACTTCTTGAGGCAGAAGCGATAGTCAATTGAAGGCCGTTGACCTACATATCATCTTCACCCGACTCGCCAGAGGCCATAACTCCATTTCACTTCATTCTGGGAACCTCATCAGTCGCGCCATGGACGTCATCGCTAACAGACACAGACTTGCTACGCAGATGTGATTGGCGAAGAACTCTACGGCTGGCCGACCAATTCTGGGCACGATGGCTACGCGAATATCTACCGACGCTCCGACCGAGAGGACCTGCCACCGACAACGCGTCCAATCTAAGCGAGGGTGATGTGGTGCTGATCGCCGATCCCAGCCTTCCTCGCGGCCTATGGCCCCTAGAAAGGATAGTGAAGGCTTATCTTTGTTGCAAGCCACACCCCAGCCAGTCACCACCAGTTGTTAGTGTTCCACTGGGGGTCCGGTATGTTGCTGACTGACTGTGGTGAAACCTTCTTTATATATTTATTGTGTCAATTCTCTTTTTTACTGTTTTTTAGAATATTATTTGTCATATAGTTGTCACATAGGTTTTATCGGTTCATTGTTACTTGTCTGCCTTGGTCTGTTATTAAATATCTTTACTTTTAAATACTTGTTTCCATCATTACCATTAACGCCCGTAATACGGAGGAGTTCTAATGGCATCCTGGCGGTAATAGCAAAGAAATTTGACTGTCCCATTCTTAGGCATTGGAACCGAGTGCATACGGGTGGGACTTTCAAATTTTTAAATTAGTGTTCTTTGGTATTTGTTGTTTTTTTTTAGTAAGTACCAATGTTACTATGTATGGACTAAGTGGTCTGAATTAAATGCTTTATTATTATTATTATTATTAATACAGTCCACTACTCATACATTCCACTAGCCATCAGACGCTTTAAGGGTACAATAAAGCTTAATCAATTTAATATTGATATTTTAAATAAGTTTTCATGTATCATTTTAAAATGTTAACAGAAAACAGAAATCTTCATTGATTCGGGCTATAAATTAGAAATACCAACATTTATAGATTGCTATCAATGTCGAATTCTAGTTTCGTATGTTAGGTAGGGTTATCACTGCGTATTCACTTGCAACTTCGAAATCTAAAATGTTTCTTTTATCATAAATGTTATGTGGATGACACTAAAAATATCCTTTATTTCAAAACACAAACATATGTTCATTTTTAAATCTTTTAAACACGTTAAAAAGTAGAAGGCATAAAGGCGAGGTCTCTATAACCTTACAAAATTTAAGTTTTTTTAAATACTTTTAGATTGTAGCGTATATAAAAATGTGCAATTAGACCTCAGTGAGTATTCATATTTTTTTATGACCGTTAACTTTTAATCCTAACAATTGACATATTACTCGTATTGTTTGTATAACAGTTCCAGTAATTGTCAACAAACGAGATGTACTCTACAGTGCTAATAACTTAATAACTAGTGGACTAGCATGGGTATCCATCATTGCTTACAAAAGAGTAACTTGTTTGACAATGTTTATTCCATCAAATTACATACGAGTATTATCACGATGTTTATTTTTCTCTGCTCGTCTTTCATAATACTTTTACATTCTTACTGCTATTATTTACAAACAATTAAATTTACATCAATAAATTGTCTGGAAACTGCCGAGTGGCAACCCTATTGGTAAATCAGCCGAGTGTGACGCCGCGATCGTCTATTTACTATCGGGCTTTTGATTAATGGCTCCTCAGGAATGTTGCGACTCTTCCTATTGGAAAGAAAGCGAGAATAATGGAAACGCAGGGAGAAAATATTACTACGGGGGTAATTATGACTATCACTCATACGCTTAGATGATAACGACTTAGTTGCTCTTAAACCAGACACAATAGAAATTCAATTATTCTATGGCACTGTGGTTATATTGGGCGTCCAAGTATATTACAAATTCTTACCATGTCTTGCCAGCATAATGTTTAAGTATTGTCTGATTTCGGTTAGTAGTTAGCTTAACGATATAAAAGCTATACTATTGAATTTGTCTATAGTATAGTGCACCTGACCCGGCATGTCATGGAGTGCGGGTTCGAATCATGCTCTTTGAAATATTTTCACACGTGTGTGTGTGTGTGTGTGTGTGTGTGTGTGCGTGCGTGCGTGCGTGCGTGCGTACGTGCGTGCGTGCGTGCGTGCGTGCGTGCGTGCGTGCTTGCGTGCGTGCGTGCGTGCGTGCGTGCGTGCGTGCGTGCGTGCGTGCGTGCGTGCGTGCGTGCGTGCGTGCGTGTGTGTGTGTGTTGTGTGTATTTTTAGTTTGCCATGAGCCATTTCATTATAAGCACTTTACACTGTTTATATGTGTTTATTTAACTATATAACCATTATCATGCTTGAATACCTCAGTAGTCTAGCGAAGCTATAAGGATTGAACCACGGCTTCTCACATTCAATCCGAGAACCTACCCGTTTGGCTTCAGACGCTTCAGTATATTCTTTATCGTTACATATCAACAAATAGGATTCAATTAATACTTTAGCCGCCTTTGTCCGTCTCAGAGACAGGAATCCCAGGTTCGAGTCCAAGTCACTGGGGGTACATATCTTATCTTATCTATCTTATCTTATATTTTTGTACGCTTTAGCTTGTTTTAAGCCCGCCAACCTTGCTACTTCCATTTTATCTAATTGACAACTAATCGGACAATAAATAAATACATACGATGCTACAATTATGACTACGTGCATTTTATCTGGCACTCCTGCTGTGTAAGTTTCATTCGCGATTCGACCACGTTAACTTTTTTTTTTGTTTTTGAGAGAGATTGCTGATTGCCTCAAACGGCATTTTCAGCGTCACCGGGCTTTTTTGGGGGCGGCGAGGTACGTAAAGGGTACCTCAAGCCGTGTTGAAACCAATCACCTACGGAGGTTTTCTAGATGGGACGGCATCGCGGACTTAAAAGTACGCGTCCCAGTGACTCACTAGATTCTCCGAAGGGTTCGGATCGGATCGGGGAGCGGAACCAGCCGAGGGCGCCTCTAAAACACGGACCTCGGCTCGGGTAGACCGGGCCGTGGAAGAAGAGAGAAGCGCCCAGGTACATGTCTGTACCTGGTATAGAGCGCATGTGAACCGGTTCTACGTACCTTTGTTCTGCGAGTACGGTGTCTATAGGGCCTAAACTAATGTGCATGTTTAGTGTATTCTGTAAATGTGTAGTGGCATTTAGAGGATCGGGCGGGGGGATCACGTTAACGAAAACGAGAACTATGGCAAAGTTAACTCTTCTCGTATGCCGCCAGGAGGCGCTGCTTCAATGCCATACTAAATTTCGTTTACGTAAACGTAATCGAATTAATACTACATCATAACTCACACCCTGATACGAAACTGTGTTTGGTTTGAGTTTGATAAACTGATTGCAGTTGATGATGTTTGTTCTCGCGCGTACGCATTGTGTTTTAAATATAGGTGAGTGTCTAGAAAGTCAGTGTACTGGCCGTCAGGCGTGAAATTTTTCCTGCCGTAGAACGTAACTGTACGAGACTTCATAGTTTGTTCGTAGTTTCGTTACAAATATTATACTTCTTTCAAGATTAGAAAATAAAAGAACTTTAACGTGAACAATGTTATGTTGAAATAAGTACATTTATTGGCAATCTGTACGTAAGTATATAAGAGATATTAAATATTTATAAAATACAGTGAAAAAATTAAACGCCTACCCGACCCAGCCAGGAATCGAACCTGGGTTTTCCGCAATCTGGGCGGCTGCACTGACCTTACGACTGAATTTACTACTTAAGAGATATTATTTATGTTATATTATGGAATGCCTAACCAATGTCCTCACTTGGTCTAATTGTCCGCAATGAAAAAAAGTATGTTTTTTGTTTAATCAATAATATTAGGTTCAGTTTTGTCTGTGATAATTTAGTATGACTTGTTGCATTTTTCTTTTAATATGCGATTGATTCCTATTGCTATTAGATACTGGGCGTGCTACTGCTCGTATATTGCCATGAAAACAAATTAATCACGTTGAACGCAACAGTGTACGTCTGAAGTCAAATGAGAAGTTTCATTCAAGATAATTAGGGCAGATTTAAACTATTCTGTAGAGTGGAGTGAGAGTTACTTCACTCAAACCTTGTAGCACGTTTTAAGTGAGTTAAATGAAGCGGGGAGCTCGATGGTACAGCGGTTAAAGCGCTCGGTCTGTGTCTGCTAAAGTTAACTTTTGCAAAGGCCAGTCACCAGATGGGTGACCAAACAAAAAAATCAACATCTTGAGTTCCTCCATGCTTCCGAAGGCATGTAAAGCCGTTGGTCCCAGCTGCATTAGCAGTCGTTTACAACCAACAATCTGCACTGGGCCCGCGAGGTGGTTTATGACCCGATTTTCCTATAAATCCTTAGAGAAGGAGTGGGGACATATAATGAGCTTGTGACGATGAAGTAAAATGAGAAATAAAAAGACTCCATTAAATTTTATTATTTATTAAAAATACTCTTAAACCTTATATCAAGATTAGTCGAAGGCAGTGTCGATTTGCATATTTTTTTTGAGTATTCGATACTTTATTTATCATTTTTAAATATATACATTATCAATATCACTAGAACCATGGTAACTCTTTACCTACAAAAAACAAATACAGTTATACACATAATGTATACACAATATATACATAAGTTATTACATTGTTAAAACAACTAAATAAAAAAAAACAAAACTTGCGATTTTGAATGCAATAGCGTTCAATTTGGTATCACAATTATGGCAACTTATTTTTTTTACTTATCTTACTATATTAGAAGACGAAAGGTACAAGTGGTTTATCGTAAAAGTAGCCCTGGTTATCTACGAAGGGTGGTCTCGTCGTAAGGGGCGCCCGCGTGGTGACAGGAGGTATGTACTTGATGGGGGCTCTGGTCGTCGATGGCGGGGTGTATACAGGTACCCTGGTCGTCACAGGCGGAATGTATGGCCGATAGGTCGTCGATGGAGGGATATATACAGGTACCCTGGTCGTCACAGGCGGAATGTATGGCCGATAGGTCGTTGATGGAGGGATGTATACAGGAGGCTTAACTGGGTAAGGTAGAGGGTTGGACGGTTGTGGGTAGTCATAGCCGGTCGTTCCCCTGGTTGGGGGCGGCGGTGGCGGAGGTGGGGGAGGGGTACGTCGTGTAGTTGGTTGGATGTATACGGTAGATGGGGCGCTAGGCTTTCCCGTTACTGTTGGATAAGTAAATGGGATATCTGGCTTAGGGTAAGTGTACCCGGTGGTTCTATATGTAGGAGGTGGTTGTGTGGTCGGAGAAGGGGGTGGTCTCGTTGGCGGTAGGTATGTAGGTGGTGGAGTCCGAGGTGGTGGTGGCCTAGTTGGTGGTGGCGTCCGAGGGGGTGGTGGCCTAGTTGGTGGTGGCGTCCGAGGTGGTGGTGGCCTAGTTGGTGGTGGCGTCCGGGGTGGTGGTGGCCTAGTTGGTGGTGGCGTCCGAGGTGGTGGTGGCCTAGTTGGTGGTGGTGGTGGTAAGTAGGTTGCTGGAGTTCTTAGAGTTGGTGGTCTTGTTGGCGGTAGGTACGTAGGTGGAGGAGTCCGAGGTGGTGGTGGCCTAGTTGGTGGTGGCGAACGAGGGGGTGGTGGCCTAGTTGGTGGTGGCGTCCGAGGTGGTGGTGGCCTAGTTGGTGGTGGTGGTGGCAAATAAGTTGCTGGAGTTCGAGGGGGTGGTGGCCTTGTTGGCGGTGGTGGGGGCCTTGTTGGCGGTGGTGGTCTTGGTGTTGTGGTGGGCGGTAAGTATGTAGGTGGAGGAGTCCGAGGTGGTGGTGGCCTAGTTGGTGGTGGTGGTGGCAAATAAGTTGCTGGAGTTCGAGGAGGTGGTGGCCTTGTTGGCGGTGGTGGTGGCCTTGTTGGCGGAGGTGTTGGTCTCCTTGTAGTCGTGGGTGGTAGGTATGTAGGTGGAGGAGTTCGGGGCGGGGGTGGCCTTGTTGGCGGAGGTGTTGGTCTCCTTGTAGTCGTAGGCGGTAAGTATGTTGGTGGTGGAGTCCGAGGCGGTGGTGGCCTAGTTGGGGGTGGTGGTGGTAAGTAGGTTGCTGGAGTTCTTAGAGTTGGTGGCCTTGTTGGCGGTAGGTATGTAGGTGGAGGAGTCTGAGGTGGTGGTGGTCTTGTTGGTGGAGGCGGAGGAGGTATTCTTCTTGTGGTGGTACTAGGTGGCCGATAAGTTGGTGGAGGAGGTCGTTTTGTTGTGGGTGGAAATGTGAATGGTACTTTTGGTGTAGGGTAGCTGTATCCCGTTGTTCGGGTGACGTCATATATTGTAGAGTATGTTGGCGGTGGAGGAGGGGGAGGCGTAGGGAAAGTAAATGGTACTTTAGGTGTGGGGTAACTGTAGCCCGTTGTTCTGAAGGTTGGATATGTTGGTGGAGGTGGCGGAGGCGGCGGCTTGGTTGTTGGAGGAAGATAAGTTGACGGTGGGAAAGTTCTAGGTGTGGTTGTTGTTGTAAGAGGGCGTTTTGTTGTAGTTGGATATGTAAACGGTACGTTTGGCGTGGGGTAAGTGTAACCCGTTGTTCGGAAATTGTCGTATATTGTCGAGAATGTTGGAGGCGGGGGAGGGGTTGGTGGCGGCGTTCGTCTGGTCGTCGTGGTCGTTGGCGGGAATGGCACACGCGGAGTTTTGTACACGTAGCCTTCCGTTCTAGGCTGTTGAGTTGATGACACGTAATACTCCTTCTTCACTGAAGGCTGCGGTGGCGGAAATGGGATCGACGGCTTCGGGTAAAAGTAGCCATCTTCGTTTAGATCTGCCCTGATTGGTGAACCAAGGATCGCGTAGTTTTGGTTTGAGTAGCTAGGGATGGCCCGAGCTGAGCGGTCGGCCTGGCAAGTGTGATACACCGCCAGCAACACCACCGCTATGTGCAATGACAGCCTCTGTAAAGATAGATAAAGGAATATGTTAGACAGAATATACACAATAAACGTTATAACAATTTTTGCTTGGTGGTAGATTTATGCCCGGAACTCAGAATATTTTATTCTGTTTACTGTTTTAGGCTACGATACTTGAACTCCTATAAATATCACTTTGCCATTAGTTTGTAAGTCTATAGGTCGCTCATTCCTTTCCTTTTTCCCGCCTTTCGACGCCCAAAAAGGAGGAGACCTTGTGCTGAGAAGAAACAATATTGGACTTGATGGGAACCATTTTAATGCCTTTTTCTGCCACCAAGCATCATTGTGTTCCAGTTTGAAGGGTACCGAATCCAGTTAAACTACAGGACCTTGAAGCTTAAGATATTATAAAGCTTTAAGGTCGGCAATGCGTGCGCGATACCCTTATGTCCTCAACCTTCATGGGCTGCATTGAAATAGATCTAGTTTTTCTATGACAAAATTACAAAATTCATTAAGAAAAATTTTATAAAAAGTTTAATAATGTTATCTTGTTCAGATCAGCGAGTAAGTAACGATTTCGTAAGATCAGATACATTTCACTCATGTCAAAGTTAATGTATTCAAAAAGGAATTAAAATTCTAAAATATATGAAACTACTCAAGGATTGTGTTGCAATATTGGCGCTAGCTATTTACTGTTTGGATAAGATATTTAAATTCGACCTTAAAGGTCATTAACATGTTTACTCTTCGTAGGTAGTTTTATATACCGAAACCAAGTACAAAGTTACAAAATAATGACATTCCTTATAAAATATACTATATTTTATTCGTAAGTGTTATAAATTACTGTTTAATATGCTAATATTTCTTTATAAATCGCACAGTGTTTAACGTGCGCGGTCTGCAAGTACTGAGGTTAACCAACTTTCGCAAAGGTTGGTCATCGGATGGGTCACTAAAATGTATTATCTCGAGCTCCTCCGTGCATCGGTAGGCACGACGGATTGGTGGTTTATGGCCCGTTCACCCTATCCATCCATGGCGAAGACCCGTGCCCCAGCAGTGGGGACATAAAATGAGCTGATGACGGTGATGATGTTTCTGTATTAGTATTGAATATAGAAGTGATCCAAAAAATTACATTGAAAAAAGTTTAACACTTATAAGTGGTTATGGTGTTGTCTGCTCATTTTTGTTCAATTTGGTCTGTCTATAATTTGGTTTCAATGGTGATTCAAGGTAAAAATAAAAATAAAAACAACTACCTTCTGAACCATTTAGGTAAACGATTCACATCAACAACAGCATTTACATTGAACACGATTACAGACACGATATTTTGAACACAAAATTTAAAAAATAGGCTGACGTATTCATAAGTTTTAATAGCGTAAATGGGTATGAGGGTGGTGGGAAATATTTCATTCCTCAAGCCGTAATGACTGAACGTACCCAGGAGGTATTATGAAAAAGCGAAAAGCCCTCGGGCCCGTATAGTGGTGAAGGATAATTCTGCTGTCATAATTAAAAAAGGCACATCTAACATTTTTCAAATCAGGAGAAAAACGGGTTTGAAAAGATAGGCCTTTTGCTCCTGACTCCAAATATGTATCTAACTCAAATTTAAAAAAAATGTTAGTTGTGCCCTTTTTCCTTAAGACGGCAGAATTTATCACAGTTTTTTTTATAAATCCTATTAGTTTGCGCTGGATATCTTAGTATGTGTAATGTAGTAGTTAATTATTAATTTCCAATTCAAAAGTTATACGAATTGTTAAAAGTATTTGGTGGCACTGAAAGCGCCAATTAAAGATTAAACAGCAATGTTGTAGAAGATTGAATAGCTCTTATAAAAATTAGGAGTTCCTAAGTTATCTGTAATATTTTTGATTACACTTTCATCGGCACTATACAAACATTTACAGCTAGACTCATACCTTTCCACATATACATTAGCACGTGGGGAGATCCAAACATACCCCCCGTGCCGGCTCCATGTGAGATGGCGGGTTTTAAAGACTGCTATCAAAAGACAATAAGACCTTTTGGTTTTGGCTTCACGTGCTTTCTAATGCATGGAGGAGCTCAAAATATTTTGTTTTGTTTAACCTATCCATTGACCTGGCTTTATGGAACTTTGCTTAACGTATGTTCGCGGTAACGTGACCTGCACTCGCCAACCGCCGCGCCTTCCAGCTCAATCATAATCTAGACCATTTAGTCAAAACAGCTTCATTAACATTTCACATTTTAGTATTGGAACTTAATGCTATAATAAGTCAATTAGTTTTCAAAAATATATCGATGTCATTAAGCCACAGAAGAATTTATTGTTGAGTATGAAATTATTGGAATTTACTAACATGAAACGCGATTCGTTTGTGCGTAAAAACGGAATTTAAAGAAGCCCAAGGCGCTCCAGTCGGTGGAATGTAGCCTGTTTTGTGTGTGGCCCAAGTTGGGAGAGGAGAAGGGCAATATCATCTTTGTAAATCACCAACGTCCATTATATCAACGAACTTTATAGCTTTTTCTTTCATCGTTGATTTGGCATTGTCGTGTGTCTTTAGCCAGTGTTTTAAAACGTATGATAAGTTAAATTGACAATAAATGTATTTTGGGCGATAGCAAGTAGCCTCGATATTACTTTTCTTGGACCACTCATCATTAAATGTTTGGTTTCGAGGTAATCAAGAAGATTTATATAAGCTAGCCACTTCTGTTAGGTCACCATTCTCAGATGCGTTCCCTTGATGCCTTGGATAGCTATCACCATAGTAGATATCATTTATATGTTCTAATTAACTTCGCACGGGTGGACATTTTGTTTAAATATAGCCTATGTTACTCAGCGCTAAGGTAGCATTCTAATGGTTAAAGATTTTTTTTAAATCGGTCCAGTAGTTTTTGAGTATATTTGTTGCAAACATACATACATACAAAGCTACAAAGGTTTCCTCTTTATAAATATTAGTATAGACAAGGGGACCCTGTCTCTTATGACCAAACGTATTTTTGACCGACTTCAAAAAAGAGGAGGAGGTTATCAATACGACTGTATTTTTTTAATCCATCATCTCCATAACAAATCATTGGTCAAAAATCATTTTACGTCTCGTATTAATTGGAGAATCCCATTTATTATTCATGTCCGTTGGCTGAACAACTTGACTAAAACGCGTTTGATAATTATTTAAGGGGTTTCCCAAAAACCCGAAATATGTGAGTAGGTATTATATTACCACAACATTTGATAACTTTAAGATTGAAATGGAAACCAAAAGACAACAGACCCCAACTGTAAGTTCCACACACATACACACATTAAATAAACACAACAATAAAAAAATTATAATTTGGTCAAATTAATATAAATTGATAATAGTCATAGTCAAATAGCAATTTGAATAAAGACAAAGTGTTGAAAACATTCCACGAGCGGGATTCAAACCCGCACCCCATGACATTCATTGTTTGACCATACGATAGTTTCTGAGGTTAAAAATTCAAAATTCAAAATTCAATTCAAAATTCAAAATCATTTATTCAGTTTAGGCTACAAGTAGCTCTTGTGAATGTCGTTATGCCATCGGTTCGTAAATCTACTCTGGGCGGGAGATCTTCTACTGAGAAGAACCGGCAAGAAACTCAGCAAGTGTCCAGCTCTTTTCTCCCTTACAGCGTCAAAAATATTGGAAAATGCCCTATCATAGCAGAACACTTTCCATTACAAATAAACACAAAAAATATATATAAGACAATTACAACATGTAAAAAAACAAAATAAAAAATGTAAGTTAACAAATTTACATCAGATAATTATGTAAAGGTTTCAATTTCCACAATGTCATACAGCACCACTACAGTACTCTAGTAAAAGTCAAAAATTGTTTAGGTAAAACAAAGTCAAACTATAATTAATAATACTAAAAATAAGATAAGTATGCAAGAGCAGACCAGCCTCCACAGGCGGCACCCGTTCACGAGCATGACATATGAATCAGCCATCGCTTCGCTCAACCATATTTTAGGGAACGTAACGACCCGACGCACATGCCACCACCGCAGAGACAGTAAAGAGAGCATGACACACTCAAGATACTCTAAATAAAAACTTAATGATGTATTTAACGCAACGCTGTTTGTTATCTGTAGGACAATGCTGATAAAGGCTGTCATATCAGTATAAAAAGTATAAAAAATAATTTTAATAAATTGATTCAAATATAATATGTGATTTTTATTATAACCAGGCTGTTTTATCATCTAAATATTCTTTGACTGTATAATAACCTTTTATAAGTAATAAAGACTTCACATGTTTTTTAAACTTATCTAAGTTAAGTTAAGTCGTTAGGAAGCACGAATTTGTACATGGTCCTTCGAGCCGGATACATACATGTCTGTCAGGTGCACTACCAACTATGTTATCGTGGCTCAATCCAACTCGCCGAAATTAATCAAGACTATCTACTCTTACTATGTAAGCCAAAGGAGCTATTCAATGTCGACAACTACGTCATCAACATCCGATCTTAATATTTTTACAAATATTGAAAGATCAGTTAAGAATTAGGCAAGCTATATTTATGATTACTTACATAGTAATCATAGTAAATAATTATATCAATTTTACAAAATAATTAATAATGTTTACAGCGTTACAAGAAACACAATTTTTAAAGGTAAATTAGTCATAATTAAATGATTCCGGTGTATGCTAAATTAATAGAGTATGAAGCGTTGATTATTGAATAATAATTTGTTAAAACTACGTAAGTTACTTTGCTTTAATATACTTTATTATTTTAACTGATATGTACATGTATGTCGTTTACTGTTTTAAGCACAGAACAGTCAAATAAGGTCTATTCCGTGCTTTTAAGCATTTTGTGCACAATAAATATAGACTAGTGACTTGCCTAGAAAAATATTAATAATTTTAAAAAAATACCAATTTTATGGTATTACGAATATTAATAGTTTGTTCCACAAACTGACATTATTATTATATATATTATTACATATACTATTATATATATTTTTGTTTATTTTTGTATGTTTTTTGTAACACAAATCGGTCGATTGAGAGTTTAAATCGCTTTATGAATCCATACGTAAACAAATACTAAGCAAAATAAATTCATTGTTTGTGTAACAAATTATAAGATTTTAGTAAATCATGGTAGAGTATGTAAGTGATGTTGACAGAGAAACATTAAGTCCAATGTTAACGTTTATATACCAATACAAGAGCTTTAATCAAAATCCAAGTTAATGACAATTACTTAATAATGCGTCGGTCGGTGCATCTAGATCCCACTTTGAATGTAGTCCGTTCTAGACCTTCAGACCTCAACATAGAGTCACTTTTTAATTAAAACCAAATTCGAAGTATACACGTGGGTCGTACCTTATGGCGTGCCAATCCTTACCAAGTCTTAAGGCATAAACTCATCACACTTTGTCGTAGTATTATTTTAACATTAGATGTAGACAATTTAAAATCCGTTTATTTTCATAATTAGAAATAAGATGTGTTACTACATTGCACTCAATAAATATGTAATAAATAACAGTAAACGTTTTGATATTTCTTTGATGCCTGTCTATTTACAAGCAATATCTTTTAAAAATACTTCTTTATACTATCATCATCACCTTAACCCTATCACATTAACCTGTAAATGACCCACAGCTAGGCTGCGGCATTCTCATATGAACAACAGCATATGGGGATTGGTCCATTTTGACCCATCATGGCTATTGCCTAAGCACAGCACCTTAGTGCGATTGGTTTATATTAATGTATTTTTGTTTAAAGTACATTATGTTTTCTGTTCGCATTTTTTGTTCTGCTTTGCAAGCATATCGTCGCATACAGCTGATAAGCTATTTGATTCGAGGTCGCAGCTGTGGTGGTATGTAAAACGCTCTTTGTACGCAGGATGTGTCTCGAATGCCTGATTAATGAAGTGGAGATGCCTTAATGGGAGTGCTCCGGTTGGTTGACAACTGTGGTAGCAAATCATTTTAGAATAAATATTATTAACGGGATTATTACCATGTTTTTTGTTGTGTTTGAGTATCCGATACATCCGTGATCATGGCGCATGCAACTGTGCCGAAATAATATATCATCGGATACTCAAACACAACAAAAAACATGGTAATAATAATCCCGTTTATAATATTTATTCTAATGTAAGTGACCATGATAGTTTAAAAAGTTATACAAATCATTTTAAATTTTTAATAGTAATAATTTAAAAAAAATATCGAAATCTAAGACATTATTGTGCATGCTATGGTTATACAGCTAAATAAGTTTAAGATACTTCTCGTATATTATTGTATATACCATCTATTTAAAGGCAAATGAATGTTATGATTACTTATAGTGAATTAGTATTGTACAGAGCAATAGAACTTTATTAGTTTTTGGCATCTGGGATAGAGACCAAATTATTATATGCTAGATTGTATGAAAGATTATTTCTTCTAGAGACATTGGTTTCTCTTACGCTAATACTTTTAAGTTATTAGCACAAAGCTTGTAAATTAATATATTTTTTAATGCTATCATCAATCAATGTTAGAGACACATAAGGACTCATGGGAACGGCCTTCACAAAACAGAAGCTTTCGGTCTATCCATCTTTGAAAACTTTACCAAGGCTATAGCAGCCGTATTCAGTGGTGAAGAAAATTGAAAGAATGTTGAAGAACATACAAAACTGAAAGTATAAAGTATCCAACATTTTTGGTACCTACGTACAACCTATGGGCAGAACTACCTCAATGTATCATTTCATTTTGATCGCCTCTGTGGTCTGTCCTCTAGCTAGATAGTAAGCATAACCCTAGAGTTTGATACACAGCGTGTACCCGCACATATTATGTACCCCACGTTTGTTATTGTAGTCGGTTGCGTTGATGGCATATAAGTACACCTGGATAGCTACCGTCATGTAAATTTAAAATTCAAAATTTAAAATCTTTTATTCAGTTTAAGCTACAAGTAGCTTTTGTAAGTGTCACAATGTCATCGGTTCGTAAGTCTACACAGGGCGGAGACCTTGTACTGAGAAGAACCTGTAACAAACTCAGCAAGGGTGTTTCTTTTCTCCCTTACAGCGATAATATATTGGAAAATAGCAGGACACTTTCCATAACAAATAAATACACAAAATATAAAAGACAACCTTATCATGCAAAAAAATCAAAATAAAAAATTTAAGTTAGCAAATTTTCATTAGGTAAATGTTTCAATTTCCACAATGTACAGTACTCTAGTAAAAGTCAAAATTGTTTAAGAGAAACAAAGTCAACTATAGTGAAAAATACTAAATATAAGATAAGTATGCAAGAGCAGACCAGCCTCCACAAGCGCCATCGCCACCCGTTCACGAGTATGACATTTATATATTTATACGTGAAGCAAAAACTTTGTATCCGTTTTTACGAAAATTGCGCGGACGGAGGAGTATGAAATTTCGTACACTCATAGTTTATATAGAGAAGGATTACAGAATGTTAATATTTTTATAAATTTTGCATAAAAAATACATTAAATCAATAAAATAAACATTACACATACTACCATGTATTTGACACACACGCTTAAATAATACTCTTTTCAAAAATTTCAAAAATGGAAGAGGAGCGGCCGAAATCTGTCAATGCCAATCAAAACTTACATTCTATCTTTTTTAATTTTTCATTGCTTATGATTCAATCCGTGCAGCCTTAATAAAATTACGTTAATTTATTAAGGCTGCACGGATTAGTCGTATTAGACATTAATTAGTCGAATTTCAACCACTGGGCGACCACTAGTAATATATGAATCAGCCATCGCTTCGCTCAACCATATTTTAGGGAACGTATGTAGGTTAACATAACAATGTTCGTAGCATTTTTAGAGTTTAAGATAAAGCTTCTATTGCCTTATTGTTGCTTACCATAGGGTAAGAATTGGTTATCCCTATATGCACCCTGTATGTCGGTACGCAACTTAGTACATAAACAACATAAAAATAAATAGTTCGCCTACAATAAGTTTAGTTATATATTTAAGATGATTGAATTAACCAAGTATCAATCGTGACATTTACTTTTAATGCTTTTAGTTACTTATAAGCTTTTTATTATTATGAGCTACGTTGACAAGGAACAGGGTTCAATTTGGAATATGTACGTACAGTCGTTAGTATTATTAATTTATAGTAAGCATACGTTCCTGACCCCTGTTACTGCAACATGACACAACGCACGAGCAAACACACAGCGGCCGTAAGGTTTACAAAACCGGCGTACAAGTCTAACAGTGTGTTTGAATGGCGGGCGGCCGGGTCGTACGAAGAAGCGGTCGAAATCAATTAGTCACGTCCAGTTACGTTAGTCGGCGACCGACAATGAGACTTGTCTGTTTATCGAGAAAGTTTGTGTCAGACATCTTGGGAAACACGAATACGTTAGTCGCAGGTGACCTTGAATCTGTATATTTCTATGATTTATTTAGAAAGAATATAATCATTTTAAGTACCATTTCAAAAACTTTTTGTTACCTAAATCGCATGCATCGACCTGAACCTATAAACACTTACCTTGTGAACTAGTTTGATTGAATCATGACTACCGTTTTCATATTGTCATATAAAAAAGAAAAAAACCACCATCATCCCAATCAGCCCGGGTCAGTTCACAGCTTGACACAAGAACTAAACCCGATCTAGGGCTCTTCGCAACAAATTTCAGCATGCTTCTCATGGTGTTAAGATAATAAATTTTACAAGTTTGTATTCAATTTCTGTTTTATCTGTAAACATGCAATTCAAATAGGACTTTTGTACACTTCATCAGCCTACACACGTCCACTGCTGGACATAGGGCTCTCCAAGTGCACTCCACTGAGCACAATCCGCGGAAAACCAAACTAAACTTAAATCGACATAACTAACTTTGTACACAAAAGATCGCGATGAGTCGAAATGCTACTTCGAGAGGAAAACCTAAGCAGCCCCCACTAAGATAAGAACTTAGATCGAAACAGAAGTACCTAAAGAGTTCCGTTGGATGTGCTAGCGGCTGTACGTCATAATGATGCTAACCAATCGTAAGCTAATATTTAGTGACGACATGAGCCAACGTAGTGAGTAAAAAACCGAAATTATACGTGAATGTAAAACTAATGACTACTGAATTTAAAATAATGACCAATGCATTACTGCAGTAACGTTATGACTGTGATGTCACAATGCAAAAATCTCGGTCAAAGTGAACAATCGGTGATTTTTCTTCGTCAAAATTGAAATTAAATTTGAAGCGTTTTGATAGCCAATTAGCTGGTGACAAGAGGGCCACTTGACACCAATACTGCTCGTCTCAAGCAAGTCGCATTTGGTTTAAGGTATGAGCTGTAGCGGTTATATGTCCCACAATCAATTTATTAACAATTGTATGGTTCTGTTTTTAAATTACGTTTACAACAATTCAATTGGTATTTTAAAGTGGAATTTAAAGTTGAAAACTTGTAGCCCAAAAGTGATTTCAACTATGTTATCGATATTATCCCGTGTTGTTGAGATATTTTATAATATCCATTCTTATCGACTTTAAGGACTCTATAAAAAAATCTAATACTAACAATAGGTTAAGGAAATTGTTACTAACATCTACGAGGTAAAAGGCCTTGACATACATTTTTATTTTTATTTTTATTTATTTTAAAAGAACTTTTTGTGCTAAACTTCAGGTCTGTAGACTTAAAAGTTCCTGAAGTTTCGTGATTGAGGTATTCGCTATATGGCGCTATATAGATTTTAACATAATTATACCTAATTACAGGTAGAATAAAACTGCGAACCAATGGTATTCATAACTTTAGAAAGAATTTGGTAAATAAGCAAACATTTTTATTGTTATGAGTTAGCTACTGAAAACAATCAAATATTTTGTAATTGTGAAACATGTTTGTTGTCTGTAAACAGTGAGGACGTTCGAAATTTATCGCAAGTAAGGTTAGCCGTATAATATAATTTATTTTTTAATGAAACGAATTGAGATGTAGCTTCTTTTACGGATCTGCTCGCGTATATTTGATTTCATGCTTATTTTGACGTTTCGAACCCTTTGCATGGTCCGTAGTCACAGGTCGTCTCATAAATGATTGGTAATTTGTATACTTTTTTTTTACTATTAAATCTAGTATTTACGAAAAACATTAACATAATATCTATTTATATTATTTTGAATTTTGCATTCACTATCCTGTTAATATTATAAACGCGAAAGTTTGTTTGGATGTTTGTTACTCTTTCACGTAAAAACTACTGAATGGATTTGGATGAAATTTGGCATACAGATAGTTTATAACCGGGAATAACACATAGGATACTTTTTATCCCGATATTCCCACGGGAACGGGAACCACGCGGGGGAAACCGCGAGCGGCCACTAGTGCTACATAATTATAGTTACAAGAAAAAATATTACTGAAAAAAATTTACTAGCCTCAGGAAGCTTGAGTGGGAATTGAACCCACGACCTTTGAACATAATATCTGCAGGCATTGACGCGCGTCACCCAACCGTCGGTCATCACCCTTAGGCTAAATTCGGCGCAACGATCACAGGAGCAAAGGTCAAGGCTTTCATCGAGGAATCAATTAATATGACAGTTTACACTGTTCAAGCAAGAGGCAGTTAATTGATTAAGTTTATTGTACGATGGTATTTATACTTTTTAATTGCTTTGACCATAATGTGCATGATATTAAGCATACAGATTTTTGAGTATTAAGTTGGACAAATCTTTATAGATATTTAGTGTTCAAAGCCATTTTAAATAACAAGTACGTTTTTTTAAGGTTATGGTAACTATATTTTTATATTTTCTTGATCATGTCATCACATTAATTAAGAATACCTACGTAGTGTTTTAAGTTCAGTTTATAAAATTTACTGAAGCGAAAGTTTTCTACTTCGAAAACGCTATTCTCTACTTATACCTAGCTTTCACTTCAATTGTCTAAGGTTATGAAATAGCGAAGTTCAACAATTGGCAACATTGTAAGGTTACTGATAAGCCGCAGCCACGACACAAGCTAACGTACTAGCGACAAATAAAATTCACATAAATTCGGTTTTTTTTCTTTCTTATTTAGTTGGCTCATTACCACCATATTTTTTAAGTCGCAATAGCATTTTTAACAGCAATATTGCCTAGCAACCGTTCTTCTTTTACAACAATATCCTCAGTGGTTGTGGATCCAAGTCAAATGGGTGGGTGGTAAATCAAGTGCGCTACTATTTCGGAAAAAAATTATATCTCAAACATGATTAAAATTACTTTTCAATACAAACAATATAGGAGCTGATTCCAAAATAAGAAGGAACAGCGCAAACGCTTACAGGTTATTATTTTTAATATATATAAGAAATGTTTACATAAACAGTTTAGTTAGTTAAATCTTCTATAGATTAATACATGAAGCAAAAACTTTGTAGGTACCCCTTTTACGAAAACTGCGCGGACGGAGGAGTATGAAATTTCGCACACTTATAGTTTATTTATATAGAGAAAGAAAGCAGATTGCTAATATTTTTTTTTTAAATGATGCATTAAAAATACATTAAATTAAAGAAACATTATTTCATACATTTTTCAAATATTTCAAAAATGGAAGAGGGTCGGTCTAAATCTGTCAATGTCAATCCAAACTCACATTCGATCTTTTTTTAATTTTTCATTGCTTAGGATACAATCCGTGCAGCCTTAATAAAATATTGTTTCAAAATTGGAATCGGATCAAACTAAGTAACAATGCTACAAACATTGATGTTATGGCGATATATTTAGATAAGATGGTGGTAGCTAGTCTTGCGGGCAAACAAGCCCTACCACCAACCAAACCGAGTACACAAACATGTACCCCCCGATGGGAATTGAACCCAGGACCCTGAATCTGAGACCGGTCAAAACCACTAGACCACAGAGGCGGCATTATAAATATAGTTCATTAATCAGATACTAGATACTTAATGGGTTTAACAACTGTTTTACGGTCATAAAGTCTGATGAATAATATGTTGGCAGTGTTTCCATGAGTGGGCCCTGTGTCATAACGCCGGCTATATTTGGTCAGGCGCTCCTAAGTTGGTTCTGCAATACGCAAGGCTTTTGTTACAGCAAAGAAAAGATTCGATTTGGCAAACTTATGCATCTTAAATATGGCAAAAGTTACTTGTTTCGTATACCTATGTTATTGTTTTAAATTATTCTTTTAAATATACAGCGTTGTTTTTCGTTTGTAAGAAAATTGTGAAAGATTTGATTTTATTTGATTGATCAGAACAGTGTATGTGATGTTATCTAATATATTGGCTAATAATTATATCAATAGAATTGCATCGATTGATAGGAAGTACGTGCGATACATAATCAAAGCTCAGGCGTAATCGTTATCGCTATTCGTGTCAGAAAACAACAATAAGTTACGATTTTGCTGCACTGCAAGACATTGCAAGACCAAAAATGTTTGCGTGAAACGAAACGCACTCGATTTACAATAGTTGTCGAAAACTTATTGTCACTGTCACCACGGACCCGTGAGATGAAACATTAGGATAAAATTTAATCAATAAATAAATTAACGCGAACAGATGCGTATAAAGTGTTATAACTTATTGGAATGTAATTATGTTAAGTTTAGCCACTATAGCGTACTATACAGGATTATTTGGTTTGGGTGTAAAAAAGGAGACCCCAAAAAATAAAACATTTTTTTTTCACGAAATGCTAAAAAACATAGCTTACAAAAGGAGATTTAATTTTTTTTTGTGAATTTAAAAAAAAAATTATGGACCTAGATTTCTGTTGTCTAATAAAAAAAATTACCTCGAAATTCAAGACAATCGCTACGCTGCGCTTCGCTACGCTGCGCATCGCGATTGTCTTAAGTTTCTTTTCTAACCTATCACGTGACCTACAGCAAAAAGTGAAAAATTTTACAAGTCCTACCTCCATACAAAACATGATCGAAAAATCGGCTGTCTCGGACCCCCTTTGCCTACCGACCCTAACCGATTAGTTTATCAAAAAACAACGATTGCATTGATTTGAAACGTGATCTTCTAAAACCGATGAAAAATTCAACTCGCTACAGATAAAAGAACCTGCTAGGCAGTTGTTTCTAAAATTAAATAATACACATACATTAGCCAAGGTCTGTCAACTCCTGTCGCGTATTAAGCAACATCATGATTTACAACAACGAAACTTTAACGGAACCAGAACAGAATTTGTTCAACTAAAAGGTAGAATTAATATCCCATTTTTTGTCGTCCATTTGGAAATGCTAAAGGTTGTGTCTGTCGCATCACCGTTTTATTGGTTCGACACGCTGCTTGAAGTCCACCGATGACCTTGGCATATTGGATTGGAAGCCTCGCTCCGGTATTGTGATTAATCCGCAATAGGCGTACGCTCAGATCCGGGTAAGCTTTCCTTTGGCATGCTACTAAAGCGATTGAAAAGGAAAGATAACAAAGTATTGTGTCCTTTATTGTCCATAGAAATAACAGTTTAAATAGCACATTATAAAATACATATACAAGGGTGAGCTTATCTCTAAGAAAGATCTCTTCCAGCCAACACTAGCTGTGAAGGGAAAAGAAAGACTGCGAAAGTATGCCTTAATCGTAAATAATCTAATGGAATTTCAATGTTGTTGTAAATGTAAATGTAAATCTTAATTTAGTTCCTTTAAAGATAATGTAAGTAATAATATATCCTTGGGGGAGGCCTTTGTCCAGCAGTGGACGTCTTTTGGCTGAGATGATGATGATGATGATGATGAAGTAATAATATGAAATTTTGCAAAAAAAAATGTAACCAAAAATTTATTGTAAAAAAAATGGTAAGAAACAACAATAAAGTGCTTTACTGAACGAAAAGTGACCCGCTATGAAATTAGTAACATTTTGTTTTGAATTAGCATGAATTCAACTTATTAGTTATTAAGATATTCACTAAAGTTTTAATTTTTAATATAATATTATCGTTATTATATTGCTATTTAAACTTCGTTGATTTATTTTATTTGAACATAAAATATTTTAAAATTAGTTGGAAATATATAGCTCAATCGCTTGAAGTCAAAAGTGGAAATTGAATCTTGTCTCTAGATGTTGGTGTTGTGTGAGTATTAGATATATGCCTAGGCATATGCCTATATAAGAGAACAGTCTAAATCTAAAAGCTTGTTGTGTATTACATGTTGCGTTCATGTTTAGTGATCAAAAGAATAAGACAATTTATTGCAAAATTACATTAATTTTATGCTATTTAATGTTACTTAACATCGCGCCACATAAAGCTTACGAGCATTAACTTCTGAAAATCGTAATTAAAAAAAATGAGAACTGACTGCACCAAAATTTAAATTTAAATAAGGTTTTTTATGTATTCTCCACTAACATAGCTTTTAAGTTTACTAACAACATGGATCAATAGTCTGAAAATAAAGATTATGTATGTAAAGTCGTCATCAATATAAACTAGTAACATAACAATAATAACTCTTTCCACAACGTGACCCACGCTGGCCCACGCTGACCCACTGTCGACACAGACGGTACCCAGACGCTGGATCGCGACGGATCGTGCGATCAATTCTGCGATCTCGGTACAGGATTTCAGTACGTCGAACACGTACAGTAGCCACATTATTGTACTTATCAAAATGATGATGATGATAAACCAACTTTAAACATTAATCGTTTTTGTTTATCCAACGGTTGTCTGGAAGAGATCACTCTTAGTGATAAAACCGTCTTTTGAACGTGTACTTTTAAAAATATTTTTGTCGAATAGTTTTTTTATGTACGTAGTCACAGGTAGGTATTATCATGTAAATACTTTTGAGTCTTATTTCATCGTTGACCTCTTTAGTACCATGTCATCCCGATACGATTCGAACCTCTCGGAGAATCTAGTAGGGCACGGGGACACGCCTTAGTGCGTGATGCCGCCGTTCGATTCACACGGCTTGAGGACCATTTAAGTTTCTCGCCGCCACCAAAAAAGCCCGGTGAAGCTGAAAATGCCGTTTGACGCAATCAGCAAACATTATCATAAAAAAACCATGTCATAATACCTTTACTAGAATTTGATAAGCGCATGTCGAATTATTTAGTGCGTTTGACAAAGTGCTAATGTGTTCAGTGACTTACTGCTGACTGCATGCTTAACGCTCTCTGCGTTAAGGTCGAAATTACAGTTATCGTCATAGAGTTAATATTTACAATACACGTAATAACTCAATGGATAAGTATCTTTAAGCCTTAACCAAATATGACATGCTTAAAATTTGCTGATCTCTAAATGAGGATGCCTTACGAGAATTTTCTCTAGGTACCTATTATGTATGTTATGTTTATTTTTCACTGTTTTATTTAATACAAAACAAAATTATAATTTTGGAAACTACATGTTAGGAATTGAAGTTTTAAAATACTGTTGTATTAAATCAAAAACAAATACCTGTCAGCTCCTACATAATACATTAAACTTTAATTTTTTTACTTTGCTTTAGTAAAAAAGTTCGTAATTGTTTTCTAAAGTTTACGCGAACACTACACATTGAAATGAAACAACTTTTACATAACAACAACAAAAAAGGGGTTTTTAACAAGGGTTCGAAACGTCAGGATAAACATTAAACAAGGAATGTGTAAAATAAACGCTAGTAGATCCGTAAAAGTTGTTTCATTTCAAAGTTCGTAATTATTTAGACATTTTAAAAGGTACAAAAAATATATTTTTATATTATGTCAAATTTTAATTGAGCTATATGAACAGAGATGTTCAAGGTTTGCTTTGATTATTCTATCAAAACCAAATTGATACAGCGTTGATATGTCAATATGTCAAAGTTTCATATTGACAATTGAGTCAACAAGCGCTTTGATTGAAACAGGCGTAACCTAAAGACAGGGTCTACTTAGATAATCAACGCATCGATCATCGACGGCCGAGTTTGCTGAGCATTGAAGTGATGGTTGATGCTAGTTTGTGGTGATGTGTACGCGCGACGCAATGTATGCATAAGACAGCTATCGATGTAAGACATATGGCTATTCATAGTAGAGCTTCTGCGCCCACGCTCCAGCAGTACACAATGTGTCAATGCCGATGTCTCCATTTGCACTGACTTTGATGGTGGCGATGATTTCTGTCTTATTGACAGCATTCTTTGGCACATTGCGCAATGAAGCCTCTTGTGTCAACGGTGTATCTCTAATTAAAAGGCAGCTGTCAAATTATTGTGGCGTTGTGCCGTTAACCCGTGGCTGGTTTCGTCCAGAATTAAATGCTTTTCCAAATATCATTATTGTTATTTACTGCAGCTAGTTATTATTATTGAGCTATGTTGAGTTATATTTAAAAAAAAAACTCATTGACACTCTGCATGCAGATCACTTGGTTAGCGAGGCATGTTTTTGCTCCGTGCTTGTATTATTTAACTTATAATTGTTATTTAGTTTCTTAATTTGAAGTGGTATTTTATTTAAGTACTATTTTGTGAAATGTTTTTGTTTTGTTTATATAATTTTTAACGCAGATTTTGCTGCGAACAAATTACAAAAACACAATTGTTGAAATAATTTCCACGAGCAGGATTTAAACCGGCACCCTTCTGACATACCGGGTCAGGTGCTCTCCCAATTGAGCTATCGTGGTTCTGTCCAGCCGGCCCGCCGAAATTATACAATACTATTTACTTTTTACTTTGAAAGCCAAATGTCAACCAACTACCGTCATTAACATCCGATCATAATATTTTTGAAATACTAAAGATCAGTTAAGAAGTAAGCAAGCTATTTATAAAATGTTTTTGTTTTGTTTATATAATTTTAACGCAAATTTTAAGGTATGTCAGAAGGGTGCAGGTTCAAATCCTGCTCGTGGATTTTTTTTCAACATTTGTGTTTTTTTTACTGTTTTGTGGTTTAGTTAAATAATTTGAAAGTAACAAGCAAGCCCATCCATCCTAAGTAAATTTAATATAAGCCCCACCAAAGAACCGTTACAGTCATTGTTTTAAAAGGTTTACAGATAAACATACTGTGTATGTTAAAAAAATATGATAATAAGCCTGCCACTTTAAGTTACTTCCTGACGTGCCCAAATAAGTGATGATTAATTAAGCATACATTTTTTTTGCGAATCAATCGGATTTAATAACATTATGTTTTCATTATAACACTTGAAATACACGTATGCACTTCACCTAAGCATATTTACATAGTATTATTTAACTTTCGTTAGATCATGCTTTTGAGTGCTATCTCGAATTCAATTTAAAATCTCATATATGGCAAACTGACTCCGCTATACCGAATGCTAAACAGAAGTTGAGTCCAGGGTGCCTAGTGTGTTTTGTTTACTGTCCGTATTCATTCGATTACGTTTACGAAAAAGAAAATTAGTATGGCATTGAAACAGCGCCTCCTGGCGACATACGAGATGAGTTAGCTTTTTTTCTTTTTTCTTTTAGTTGATGGCTTTGCGCGATTAGCACATTTAGCCAGTGTCAAAGTAATTTTTCTTACAAGTAATACATAAATAAACAATATTTTATTCTTGTATGATGATGATGAATGATAATAGAAATGAGAAGTGAGAAATGATATACCCTCCAACCCCTAGAGTACCTCAGTAAAGATGTGGGGCTTTACTAAGTCCTCGGGCGTACTTCTTGAGAGAATTTGAAAAGGGACGTTGCACTGTTTTGTTTCATTTGCCAACACTCATGCACACTCACGAACACTTAACGGTTAATAACCCACCGTTATTTCACATTAATATTCGACATACACACATTTTAGAAAATAAAACAAAACCACAGACATGACTCTTCACTTTCCCGCCAAGAAGTCCCGAGTTAACGTTTTGTCATACAAATTCTCGTTTTCGTTAACGTGATCGAATGGCGGATGAAACTCACACTCACACTAGGATTAAATTAAATCTGATTATTATAGAATAATAGTTGATTTGTTGTACGAATGTACCAATAATTTTTTTGTTTTTTGGTTAAATATGAAAATAGTTGTTAATAGCTTCAAGATATTTACAATAATACTCTGCGTACCCCTCCGGGAGAAAGGCGTGACAGTATGTATGTATGTAATGTGATTATTATTGAAATAAGTAAAACTGAAAATATGACTTTGTTATTTTCTACAGTAGTAAAAGTTGATTTTTTTTTATATAGTTACTTAGTTGATTTTGTTGTATGAATGTTTATTAATGTACAATAATTAAAAACCATACAAATAAATGATCTCCTTTGTTTTATTTTGTTGGACCAATTGCGAATTGGACCAATCGCGAATTGGACCAATAGCGAATTGGACCAATCGCGAATTGGACCAATCGCGAATTGGACCAATCGCGAATTGGACTAATCGCGAATTTGTAATTTTTTGACGATTGGACCAATCGCGAATTGGACCAATCGCGCCTAAACGATCCAGATGCGATACAGCTAGAGGAGCAGTGGCGGTAGCCAAAGTAACATTAAGAAAACGATAGCGAAGTTCGAAAAGAATAAAATGTGTGGGATTGACATAAGATTGACCACGTGATTTAGCGCGGCTTATGTCAATCCCGTACATTATATTCTTTTCGAACTTCGCTTTCGTTTTCTTAATGTTACTTTGGCTAAGCCTACGGGAATGTGCCTCACTGACCGTTAAAGCCCAGCGAAGCTGTAAACGCCGTTTGAGGCAGTCAGCAAACTCTCAAAAACAAAAAAAAACTGGCCGTCCTTACCTTGCCGACTCGCAAGTTGCAAAACTTTAAAATAGTCTTTAGTTTTGAGTCACATCGCTGCTTATTATTGACCCCAGCCCCCCGACCGCCTAACCGATCGCTTTAAATACGAGTATAATTTATGACGTCATCTTGCCACCTCGCGCCGCCTATGAAAACAATATCAAAAACTAAAGGCTATAGCTTTCGATGTTGCTTTCATAGGTGGCACGAAACGACAAGATGACGTCATAAACCACACACGAAGTCAAAGCGATCGGTAAGGCGGTTGGGCCCCAGGTTGTGTTTTGTTTTGGGAGATGAACTCGTGGTGCATGCATTTTCTCTAGTTGAATGGAGTTACCCGCCTCTGTGGTCTAGTGGTTAAGACCACCGGTTTAGACCCAGAGGTCCCGGGTTCGATTCCCAGCGGGGGGTACATGTTTGTGTACTCGGTTTGATTGGTGGTAGGGCCTATTTGTCCACGTGGCTAGCTACCACCATCTTATCTAAATATATCGCCATAACATCAATGTTTGTAGCATTGTTGTGTTCCGGCAGATAGATAGGCTAGTTGAGGATCCCGGGTGAAGTGTGCTTCCATCATTGACCTTATCATCACCAAACATCATATGAGATCAAGGCACTCTGCTTAATCGTAAAATATTTTTAAAAAAGGCAGTGTTTTGCTTCTATTTCATGTCCGTTTATGGATTACTAGAACTGTTGGACTTGGTTCCTGTGGTAACGTCAAAAATAAATGCAGAACGAGGTAGTCAATCATCAGGCGAGCCATTGTCTTGTTAAGGCTGCCTTGAAAATAGTATCCTAAATAATAATTTTAGTATGAAAGCCTTCATGTGAAACGTTCATGGTATCAAAGAAATTTATTTCTTGATAAATGCCATCAGGTAAATGTTTGGCATTCACAGAAAACCCACGTTACCGTTGAATTGTCGTTTTCAACATAAATTTCGATCCCACTATCTAATTTAGAAGTGATGTCAACTAGAAATAATTAAGTGAGGACCTACTACGATCTCAGGTTACAAATTTATGCTTTGAAGTTTAATTAGTGTATACTTCCAAGCTTTAAATTTGCAAACCTGTGCTGTGCATTGCGATAAAAAATAATTTGTTATCCCAAAACACGAACGGTCAGTTTCGATTCCAGTTTAAAAAAAACACCAATAAAACACGCTCGACCTTTGGAGGATCGAAATTAACGTTACAACAGTTACATAACGCACAGACAGACAACACATGTTGTGTCATAGTCTTGACCAACATCCTCTGAAGTAAACTTGACCTGTAAGCATCATTTAAACTTGAAATGCTTAAGAGTATTTACTGACCGCAAGAAAACGAATGTAACTGGGTTTATTGGAAACTTTAACTGAATCCAGCGAGCTAAACACAAACTTGAGCACTCAGTCCCAGGAGCCGAAGACTCAATTGTAAAAGACAGTTTTTAATTAATATTTTTATTGAAATTAAGCACTCATTGCGAATGTATTGACGTTTGTTTTCACATGTTATTAGATTTGGGTGGATTTGTATAAAGTTTTTCATTTATAGTGTAGTGTATGCTTAAAGATAAGAAAACAATACTAGATACTTTTTTTTAAATATATTAAAATTCCTGACAGCATCAAATTGTTTTCAAGAACGTTCTCCACAGATTGATAAAGCACATTATTCGGTCTTTGACTTCGAAACAGATAAGACGCTGAATTGACTAACACGTTTTGCGAACTTAATCGTCGTTATTTTTTGTATAATTAATTAAAACAATGTTATCTTAATTTATTTTAATTTTGTTATTTTTTTCATTAAACAGTTATGCTTTTTTTGTTTAAAACAATGAATAATGATGTCTGTTACTTTGCTTAAAGGCGGCTATTTTCAAATAAGTAACTGTTAAAAGTTTTTAAGCTTTGCATTCCCTGTGTGGTGCCGGGGTTAAAGAATTGTACCACCCCATCTCTTCCCGTGGGAATCGTAAAAGCCGACTAAGGGACCATTCCAGAGGATGGGCAGCAGCATCTCTCTGAGGTTACCCTCAACCTACTGCGATCGCCAACCCGCCTGCCAAGCGTGGCGATTACGGCAAATACCCCTCATATCCTTGGGGGAGGCCTTTGTCCAGCAGTGGACGTCTTTCGGCTGAGATGAAAAGCTTTTACGGGACACTAAGGTACACAATGTTCAAACTTGAGTCCAAAATGTTTTGTTATTAAGTAACTTTTCTTTTTACGTGATCGTACAGGCTTGAATAAATATTTTTTATGCCAAATCAAGGAAACGCTTCGCCTTTATCTCACCTCGCGGTTAGTGAGGACCTCATACACATACCTGCACAATGGATTACCACAAGCTATTAAATTTCCACAATAGACTTTTAACTTTATTTAAATCGCACATGGTTGATTATTGATTGAAGAAGTTTGACAGTTTTAAATAGGTCGATTTGCAGGCGTCTGTACAATTGTTACTTGCTGTTACTTGTTAATGATTATATACTTAGATTATATACTTAGATTATATGGTAGTAGATAGGCGGGCTTAAAACAAGAAGAATAAGTTAAACAAACAACCAATCTACCCATTATCTATCAAACGGAGCTCAGTGCATATCCCCGCTGGGAATTGAACACGTGACCTTTGAAAGTCGGGTGTTATAACTAGGCTACAGAGGCAGTTACTGTGTTGATTGATTGCACATTTTATAGCCTCTAGGTTGCCTCTTACGATTCAAAATAATGCAACTTACACATATTACTTACATACATACGAATAAAATAATATTATAATAGATTTTTGATTATGTAATCTATGAATCTAGCCAGCACAAACTACTGTCTTAACCAATATAATCATTATGTGAGATCACGTTACTTATTTTCATTAAAACCTTAGTTTATGACCTGAAGTAATTCTTAGTAGTTAAACTGATTTTATGAACACTTAAAGTAGAACAATAACAATATTAACATAATGTAATCCTCTCCTTCCAAATCCATTTTGCAAGGCATACGCAATATCTTGTTGATGCGACTATTGTCTAGTGGCGAGACTACCGGACTTGAACCGAGAGGACCATGGTTACTATATCTAGTTATATTTCTCTAAAATATGGTTGAGTAAAGCGATGGCTAATTCATATGTCATACTCGTGAACGGGTACCGCCTGTGGAGGCGGTACTTATCTTATTTTAATATTATACTTTAACTTTGTTTAAATAAGTACTGTATGACATTTTGAAAATCGAAATTGGTACTTACCTGCTGTAGCTTTTGCAAACTTAGATATTTATTTATTTTTATTTTGTTTTTTTGTAAATTGTCCTTTTTAATTAGTATGTTTATTTGTGATGGGAAGTGTCCCTTTTATGATAGGGCATTTTCTAATATGTTGACGCTGTAAGAGAGAAAATAAATGGCCTTGCTGAGTTTGTTGCCGGTTCTTCTCAGTACAAGATCTCCCGCCCAGAGTAGACTTACGAACCGATGGCATAATGACATTCACAAGAGCTATACGTAGCCTAAACTGAATAAATGATAGCTATAGATAGATAGATAGATAATACTTTTATTGCAACACTATAAAACATAAACATGAACAAAACAAAAACAATAATAATATTACAGAATTACAATTTGGCGGTCTTATCGCTTTCAAGCGATTTCTTCCAGACAACCAGTCGGATGGAGAGAGCTAATTATCTTTAAGATCAGAGGTGAAACTATGAAAACATACTAGAATAAAGTGTATTTTATAAATGAAGCAAAATAATAATGATAATGATTGATAAATACTGGGTGGCGCAAAAGTAATGCCCCTATTTGGTTCAGCTACAATATCTTTTCTAAATTTGAAAACTAGAATTAGTTTTTCATAGATGTATATTTAGGCCATGAAATTTCATCGCATTACGATTTGAAGATGATGTCTCTTAAATGTTGACCTCCAGAGTTGATGCACATTTAAGTCCTATTTATGACATTTACCATAACTTGCCGTAACACTTCCTGCGATATGTTCCTTATTTCTTGATGAATGTTTTCTTTTAGGGCTGCGAGAGTCTTTAGCTTATTCACATAAAGCACAGATTTCAAATAACCCCAAAGAAAGAAGTCGGGACAGGTGAGATCGGGTGATCTTGCAGAATCGTCGACGAAATTCACGTTGTGTTTTTATCACAGATTAATTATTCCGTAAAAACATTGACACGATTATTCCACGTTCTTGGGGAGTAAAACGGTCCATTATTATTTTTAATGAATTTTACATTTATTTACTACGAAAGTTGAAATATCAAAATCACAGGAGATGTCATATAAAAAAAATATAAGTGATTTCTATAGTGCCAGTACTTTTGCGCCACCCTGTATATACAATACCTATTTAGATATCATCTAAATAAATAAACCTACTTAAACATAATAGTAGTCTTAGGTAGGAAAGTAGCGGATATGGCAGTTTTACAGCAGGACAGGGTTAATCGGAAAGGTATAATTTTTTCACGAGCTCTTTAAATATGTGAATGGATTTCGCACGCCTGATCGCAAATGGAAGCGAATTCCAGAGACGAACAGCTTGGACGGTAAAAAAATAATCATAAAAGGTGGTGCTGTGTGGGATTGTCTTAAGATTTTGAATTTTGAAATCTTTTTATTTTAATTTAGTTAGGTTTACCACCATTAATCTGGAGATTGTGTAATAGATGATCCCGGAACTAAAAAAAGTTTCAAAATAAACCATAAGTTTATAAAGATAGAGTTCTTTCCATAAATTTAATAATTTTTAGTCCTAATTGCTGTTATTGGATAGAAAATCAACTAAGTTTTGCATTTTTATGTTTGTCCATTGACCTTACCGGGCCAACTGGAAAACCCAAAACTTCTGAGATAATTTATGTTTTGTTTCGTTAGCAACAACTTTTTATTGTAAATTAATACCTTACCATCTAGCATTAACTAAGCCGTGTTTATGCTGTGGATAATAGTATCTATAATAAAACACTGTTGGATGAAGACTGTTCAGCAATGCTTAGATTACTCTATAGTCTATGGTAGACTTTACTTAAATAAATAAATTTATAAACATCAAACTTAAAAATCTTTAATAATAATTATACTTTAAAATGGATATTTATGACATAATATATATTTTTTTTTTTTGAAGTTATGATATTGTATTTGTAATATTATTGTTACGGAATAAAAGAGAACTTAAAATAAAATGTCTGACTTCACAGAAAACAAAATAGCTTGGTTTTGAAATCCTTCAATCACTCCACCAGGTTTATGTATTTTAAAATATATTTTTTATAGATGTAAATGTGTATTTAATGATATATTTATTACATATTTTCGATAATATAGACCTTATCTATAAAGTTTATTTAATAAAACTTAATTTAATAAAGACATTTGACTCTGACTTTTTTGCTCATAGTAACATAATTAAATAATATAATATTTTTATATTAGACCAACATACGAGCATATAACTATGCTAATCAACTTTTATTCGATATGTTAGGTTCAAGTTTAAGATGCAAATTCGTTTAATTAGTTTTAGCGATGATAGCGGGACACCATAAAGTTCGACATAATTATATAATGCAAGCGGGAAGATATGATTCGACTTTCGTCTTTATGTTTGCATAATTTTAAAGTTCAAATTCTGACACGCCACTTTAACAGATCCGTAATAATATTGCACCGGAATATACTTTGGCATTGCTTTTAATTAACAGATGCTTGGATCTAAATGATTATGGTATTTTAAATATTAATAATTATACCTAAATAAACAATATGACAAAAATGGATCAGCATTAAAATCAAATGTCCATTAAGACTTTAAGACAGTTTGATTGTTATTAAGTGTCTGTGCATAAAGATTTCTGCGATATCAATTCGTTTATTTTTATATTCGATTTTTTTAATGTTTTAAATGTTAATTGAAAAAAATAAAGTTGTTAGCGTTTGACGTGTTTCTGGACTCGTCTAGTGCTTCTAAACGAGTCTAACTGTAGGTAATTATAATTAATGACCTATCCATATAGAGATCAAATAGCTCCGGATTTCCTAGCCCAGACATTTTGGCGAAACGTGATGTATAAGTTTTTTCGAATATCTTTTATTGAATATCAAGGTCAACAGGTTTTGGCCATCCTTATTTTACTTTAAAGATACATAAGTAAAGTATTTATTAGAAACTATATTGCATATTTAATTAAACAATAAAGCAGCTTGTTAAAGAGTTAAGTGCTCGCCTTATAGAGGCCTCCGGTGACAAGAAGGCTGGAAGCTACCTCTGCCAGCGTATTAGTTAGGCAATCCAAAGGGGCAATGTTGCCAGCATTCTTGGGACCGTTCCCATGAGCCCACAGTTGGAGAACATCTTTTATTTGTAGGTCTTTAGTTTTTAATTTTCTAATTATTTTGCTCTGTTTTTTTTTAAGTTAAGTAAGTAATGTTTCTTTTTGTTGTGTACATTAAACAATAATCCAATGCATTTGCAAATAGTAAAGGTCTAATTTTAATGTAACCGCAGCATTTCTGCAACTATCCATTGAAATGTAACACGTGTGTATTGTATGTGAGTCAGAGAGTGTTGTTTAATTTTAGAATGCTAACAATTTTCCATATGACAAGAATAACTTTAATTTATAATGCCAGTTTAAATTTAACAGCAGTTTAATTTAATTTTGAGGCGCTTGATGGCGCACGCAGACGTTAACGATCTGCTAGTGCTGAGATTAAGCAACTTTCGCAAAGGCCGTTTATCGGATTGGTGACCGAAAATTTATCATTTCGAGTTTCTACGTGCTTCGAAAGGCACGTAAAGCCGTTGGTCCCGGCTGCATTAGCAGTCGTTAGCAACCACCTATCCGCGCTGGGCCCGCGTGGTGGTTTATGGCCCGCTCTCCCTATCCATCCATAGGGAAGGCTCGTGCCCCAGCAGTGGGGACATAAAAAAGAGCTGATGATGATGATGAACATTTCAGATTCGTTTGTCATAGTCTTAAACTATTCGACGAAATTTGGTGCATTTTTCCGTGTGTCTCCTTATGCATAGCTTCTGCGGGTCACCTCATGTGACTTGGCAGTGAGGTCTTAATTGTCATTTGATTGTTTGATCTGTCAGTGTGGCATCGGCGCGACGTAGCCCTCAAGGTCCGCCGGATTTCCAGGCTACTTTAACCACTTTCGTCGAAGCATCAATTTTGTAACACACCAATAATAAAGTTTACACAACCACCATGATTCATGATTCTTTAAAGATGCTTATTAACGTGTGTCCTTACTTTTTGGATGTTCCTTGTTGTTATACATTCAAAGTTCATTTTACAGTGAAAGAAAACAAATTATTTTTGGACTTTAAGTTTTGTAATTTATCAATTAAGGTAGACGGTTTTAAGTGTTGCACTTGTGACCTTTCCGCTACCTGTGGTGGCGTCAGCAGTTTGTAATGTGTGTGACGTATCATCATCATCTTTTAGTGTCATCCTTATTCTGAAGTTTGGAGATCAGTATAAAAAATTTCCTGCGGTCCCATGTAACATATTTTAACGGACGATATTAGTTATCGTCCTCTAAAGTCCAGTCCAATATGACGTAAGTATTAATATTAAAAAAAAAAAAAAAATTGGTTCGTTTGAATGTCGTCTCTCTCCTCTAATAGAGATGAAATCTTAGACCCTAACTTAGATTTAGATTTGGAAAAGTTTTTGGTAACTTCGGCATTTTTGTTTTTATCTTATTTATAAATGGGCAACATTATTACCTTATAAAAAATATGGAATAAAGGTGCGTTTATAAATAGTGCGTGAATTTTTAACGACTAGTAAATTGCTATAGGCACAAATTCATAAAGAGATGGCTAAAATAAGGCTGTACCATTTTATTACTAAACCTTGAAGTTCGTCCTGAAGAGCTTAGTTTAGTTTAGTTTAGTTTGACTGGGCTGTGTCCGCACTTAGCCATTTGATTTGGCCATTGTACGTATACCTTCCACCTACTCCAACCAACCCAGACTATCCCAGAAGGCTTGCAGCCTTTTCAGGCTACTGCGGGCTTCCGCGAGCGTCCTGGGTGCTTGGAGAAACCGAGCCCGTTCATCTGCCACACTCCTGCATTCCATAAGCACGTGTTGTGGCGTGTTGTGGCGTCCTGACGAGCTTACGGACGTTTGTGATAGTTGTTGTTATATTCACGGCCTAATACTCGTGGTTTTAAAAGTATTTTTATTTATTTTATTTGCTATTCATCGTAGGTATTTTATTAATTAAGATGGTTAACTTCCTTACGTATCCTTAGACCACCTTTCAGGGCAGGGAATTATCAGAGCCCCAATTCTGCTATTTTATAACGTTCATAATCGTGTCTCAATGACATGATTTTATCTTTTAAGGCACGTTTATACTCGTAGCTATATTATTTATATATTATGTATAGCTGAGCTTAGCTAAGTCCGCTTGTGGGAGAAAACTTAATGTTGAAACTCTTAATCACCATTGGTTATATAATTGGTTAAATGGATGTAATCTTATTGTTTTCCGATCGTTTTAGATCGACCAACTCGTGTGAAAAATGTTGAGAAAAGTCTTAGCACATTTTTATGTGAGCGTACTGAGTAGACAAAGCACACCAAACAAAACTATCTGTCAATGAATCTTGCTTGTAAGTCGGATAGGTACCGACATCGCTCGACGCTTGCAAGTGAAAAGCGAATCACTTTTATATGGTATTGTTACAAAAAAACTAATTTTTTATATAATATTCTTTTCTACGTCTGACTAAAAACAAAGAAAACAAAGTACTAGTAATAGGTAAATTTAATATAGGCAACGGTTCAAAAGACACATGTTTTATTCACCAAAGCCATGCTATTAGATCAATGTGCCCATCGTGATACGTGGGTAAGATTAATCTATACTAATATTATAAAGCTGAAGAGTTTGTTTGTTTGTTTGTTTGTTTGTTTGAACGCGCTAATCTCAGGAACTACTGGTTCGAATTGAATAAATCTTTTTGTGTTGGATAGTCCATTTATCGAGGAAGGCTTTAGGCTATATAACATCACGCTGCGACCAATAGGAGCGAAGCATCAGTGAAAAATGTTGCAAAAACGGGAAAGGAGCCTAAAAAATTAAAAATGCTGCCGAAAGTCACTATTCCACGCGGACGAAGTCGCGAGCACAGCTAGTATATAATATAATCATATATCTTTTTAATACCATTACACACATACATTACTATTTAATGATTGTAGCTTATAGACATTGGGATAAAATATACAAAGAACTTTGTAGAGCACAGCATAGCTTAATTAGGATAAAGGAAGGGGTTTAATTGCTATGTTTATTTAATTATTATCAAGGGAGAGACTACTACACCCGTGAAGCCTTTTACCTTAACCTTATCACACTTAATTTATTTATTTATTTGTTATTATATTAAATTGTACATAATCACAGTTTAAACCAAGACGATGCACAATTTAAATAAAGATACCAATTTCATTCTTCTCGCTCACAGAACACCGAGCATGCTTTAGCAAGATTTGGATTTTTTTTTATGGTAAAAGGAGGCAAACGAGCAGGCGGGTCACCTGATGGAAAGCAATGGATGTTTATCATACAAAATATCGAACTCTTTGCCGGGTACTGATGTTAGACTCCTAGCCATATTTAATTTTCTACGCACGCCCGCGTAAGTACATACAGTGATTGTCGCCGCATTTTATAGATAACAACAAAGCCATATGTCAGTGAAAACCGCAGTTGCTCACAACTTAAACCAAAAGAACACAGGAACGGGCGGACATGTGCGACATTCCGACTCAGCATTGTGTATTGAAAAATGTGCTCGGAAAAAAATATCGTTTAGTCACAACCGGCTAACAACTTCGCGGGTTCATAAATAACTACTGTTTATTAGCGCCTCCTCCATTGTTTCCGTAACAAATAACTGTAATTTGAGTACGCTAGTTTGTTTTTATTGCGTATTAAGTCATTACTGCGCCGTGATTGATGTGATAATTTATTAAAGTTGAATATTATAAGGATAATTGAATTGGTGAGTTTTTTCTCCAGTATTTGAATAAGTATGTTTTTTCGTGTATTTCTTTTTACTTTTTGCTGTAAGTTGGAGGCTGCAGCCTTTGCAACATTGCTATAATTATGTTTAATGACGGGAACAGTTTTATTGAGTCGTTATTTAGATCAGATTAGCTCACAGTTAATTTTACATAAATAAATTAAAGTAAATAAATTTTGTTTTGGAAACTAGGTACTTGCTCGTCGGTCCGGATAGTGCAAGAAGGTGGTATCAGCTGAACAGATTATTTGTGTCTCCGTCAAGAACAACATCTAATGAAAATAAAAAAAATGATTTTTATCAACACAACAAGTTATCACAAGATGCACAAACCCAGGTATGTAATTGTAAAATACTCGTGTTGGAGTTGACATTGCTGGCCGTACTGCCTCAAGATGGTGGTGGACGGCATTGGGGTTTGCATTGAGTCCGCAGATGTTAGCGAACTCGACCTCAAACGGTATGGTTGTGGTGGGGATGTGCACCGCTGAAGGACCAGTTCTAACGTTAGGCGCTGTCATGGTAGAGCGAAGGAAGGCGTGAATCGCGGTAATGTTTTTACATCGTGAGCAGGTTGATGGGCGGTAAGAATTTTCGATTTTCCCCAAACCGTGAGGGAACCAAACTACTGCGCAAGTATTCTAAGAGCCATGATCACGCGACCTTGCCCCAAAGATTTGTGCAGGTGCATACATTCGGCCCTATTTATTTTTATTTTACAGAAATTTTTAGTACAAATTCCTTAAGCTGCATTACATCTTCAACCGTTAACCGCGGTTAAAACTCTATAGTCAGTGTCAATAGCTTAACAGTCGTAATTAAACTTTTTTAGGAGTCATACAACTCATACATTTATCCATTCGTTACATTGCGACCTAAATTATCTGCTACGACAGACAATTAATTATCAATCAAGTGCTGGTTATGAGTCAGTATCTATCTGTTGACTTGTCTCGTTGTGGTCTTGGCACATGAACATGAGCTAAGTCTCAAAGATTGAGATTTTTGTTGAAGCTTTTGATTCTGGACGATCCTTGATCTGGAAAGCTGAAATAGGCTGAATATTTGAAATAAGAGTAGTTTTGCTAAATGTGATACAATGAGGAATAGAGACAGATTATGTAGAACAGTCATGGTCTGGATTTCTAATAAAACAATGGTTGGTAAGTGGTAGAGCCTGTCCTGTCCTGTCCTCTCCTGTCCTGTCATGTCATATTTGTCTGGCTAAGCACTTACATTTAATTAAATATATCACCGTATTAAAAAAAAATTTGCATTTTAATCAACACTTCTCATAACTTGAGATGAAAAACAAAATTATTTAAGCTTAACATTAAGAATTTTTTTTAATTAAATATATAAGTTTATGCTCTATGCACAAATAATAAAATAAAACATAACAAATTTAAAGAAAAACCAAAGGTAAGTATATAAAATCTTTCCACATTAAATGAGTATATTCGTGACTTGGGCAATATGTACATTGGTAGTATGCTAATGCATATTCTACTCGTTGTCGCCTTACTAAGAATTTCCTATACCCTTGACATAAAGGTTAAAATTGAACTAAAATTTTTGACCCTGACGGCAGTTAGGATGCGCATAAATTCATAATGATTAAGTTAAATAGTGATACTTTATTAATATTTATACGAGTATTTTAATATGCAGGACAAGGTGCCCTTATTAGGTTTATAAGTAAGAAAAAAAAGTAATTAGCCTATAACTGTCCCACTGCTGGGCAAAGGCCTCCATCATTGCAATCAAGTCATCACTACCATTGATGGGTATTGGTTTAATTACCACGAAATAACCAAAAAACACTTTGCCTCACCTAGGCATTGAACCCGGGATCTTCGGGTATCGGGCCGACCGTGCGCTTTGCCACTGAGCCATCGTGGCGAGCTTTATAAATAAGAGTTTCAATAGTTTTTATATTAATAAAAACTTAACTTACTTACTTAACTTTTTTAAGAAATTTCCGCTCGCCTGACCAGTGGTGATCCTCGAGCTGGCGCGTATTTTGGCCAACGCCTAAGTTTGGTCATCCAAAGAGGCAACGCCGCCAGCGTCCTGGGCACTCTCCCGCTCGGCAGCGATTTGGAGTCCCTTTTTTATTTGTAAAAATTACGTGTATATTTCTATATATTTTTAAATTTCTCTTAATTATCTATAGTTATTAATTTATTAATTCACAAATTATAAAGATTATAGAAACTTAATATCTATTTAATTATACTAGTGTTCGCCCAGTGGTCGAAATTCGACCGTAATTTTATTAAGGCTGCACGGATTGCCTCCTAAGCAATGAAAAATTAAAAAGATAGAATGTGAGTTTGGATTGGCATTGACAGATGTCGACCGCTCCTCTTCCATTTTTGAAATTTTTTAAAAGAGTAATATGCGTGTGTGTCAAATACATAGTAGTGTGTGTAATGTTTGTTTTATTGATTTAATGTATTATTTAAGCACTTTTAAAAAAAATTTAAAACAGATTGTTAATATTTTTTTTTATCCTCCTTATCTATATAAACTACTAGCTGTGTTCGCGACTTCGCGTAGAATAGTGACTTTCGGCAGCATTTTAATTTTTTTAGGCTCTTGTTCCCGTTTTTGCAACATTTTTCACTGATGCTTCGTTCCTATTGGTCGCAGCGTGATGTTATATAACCTAAAGCTTTTCTCGATAAATGGACTATCCAACACAAAAAGAATTTTTCAATTCGAACCAGTAGATCCTGAGATTAGCGCGTTCAAACAAACAAACTCTTCAGCCTTATAATATTAATATAGATAAGTGTGCGAAATTTCATACTCCTCCGTCCGCGCAATTTTCGTAAAAAGGGGTACAAAGTTTTTGCTTCACGTATTAATATGTAGAGGACGGATGGAATATAAAGTGTTCCTATAATGTTCCAATCCCGTAACCGAAAAAGAGCATTAGCTCATTCCAACTAATTGTGATCCTGTAACCTTTGAAATCGAATGAAAGAAAATAACTTTACTACTTCCTGATATAATCATTCGTTGCATTAATACTATATTACGAGTACAACTCCGAACTCTGTCTACGCCTTAGGAAATGAAGTTAAATAAGCCTGACTTCTCATCACTTTAGAGGTCATATTCTCATGAAATGCCGGGTTCTATGTAAATGCGGGGAAGCCTTGGGCGGTTACTCACCTGATTGAGTGACAATGAGGTCGAAGAAACGCACCGTGACCTGCAACACTCAACCTCTATCCAACGTCTACCTTACCTTTACCTGTCAAAAAAGTTATGGTGGAAGCTAGATTGGTGAACTTAGCACGAGTTTTTCCACCTCTGAGAACAATTGAAATGTATTGAAATCGTAACTGGGACCTTTATTAGGTCTGGGTCAACTCTAACTACTACTTTCGTAGTCTCCGTTGTCTAGTAACCTAATTATGGTGGGTCAACTAATCTTACTAACATTACTAATGTTCGTTTTCACTTAGATAGCTTAGAAGTTATTTCATAATTTTATAAAAAGGTGAAATTTAAAAAAAATGTGTTTAAGCTAAATCTTAAAAAAATATGGCTGACGTTTCAAAACCTTTCCAGTCATCCCGTGACCCGGTAACGGGTTCGACATAAAAACAAATAATATGTAGAACCTTAACGCGAGTGGATTCATAAAAAGCGTTCACATCAATTTGTTGTGTTCGCGTAGACTTAGGAAAACAATAAAGATAAGCGGTGTGGTCTTGTGGCGATGCTGGCCAATAGCCTAAGCTTCTGAGCGATTTATGTTGTTCACACATCATCGTGGCATAAGCAGGTATGTCGCAATAGTTATTAGCGGATGCTTGAGCACGTTTCATATGGAAACTATGTAGTTTATTTATGATTAATTGCATTTTCCTTAGATGTAGCTTTTTAATTGTCTTAAATACTTGAGCAAGTACACGCATATGAAATGCATCATTGTGTTGTATTACAATCGCAACAGATTACTTCCTGTACCTACTTTCTGACAGAATACCTTTGCTGACAGTTAAAATATAGCAGAAAAAGCAGAAATAGATCAATGTCTTCATAATCCATTGCATGTGCCTTACCAAATTGAAATTAATATAAAGATAATGAAACTTGTCGAATCATATTTCAATGTTGTCCGGCTCGTCAATCATACAATTAGTTGGGACGCCTAAAGTTATCTGTTAGACTAATGCTCGCCGCTCACCGGTCGCAATCAAGCAAATTAATTCTAACAAAGTCATAAGTCAAGTGTACTTAGGTGTTACTTAATTGTGAATGATGGCCGAACGAAACAATGCTGTAGGCGTTTTTTTTAAAGATAAATTTAAGGTTTAACGTTGTAAATGTCAGATACAATTATTTTTTTTTAAATAACTTGTACTAATAGTAATGTTGATGTTGATTTATTTTCTTTCTTACTTACAACGTTGGTGGCCCAAAAGCGTATTGGTAGGTGCCATCCGTAGGCTTTCAAAACGATCTGTGAAGAGTTGCTATTAAATATTAGTTATAAGGTATTGAAAAACAATTTCAATATCCATTTTACGATAATTTGGTAACTTATTCTAACTTACTTACGAGTAGGTACACATTTTAGTATTTTTATAAAGACTTTTTTCTAAACGAGGAATCGTTTCACCGATTCATAGGTATTACGTAATAAATTTAGTTACCAATTGCATTTGCAATAGCATTAAAACTTACTCACACTCTCGAAAAACTCCTAATCACTATCAAATAGTAGTTAGTAAGCATCTATAGCCGTTGGAATAATTACAAGTGCTTACATTGTAGCGTAGTAACAAGCTTTTTCTATCGAGTTATGGCAAATATTGATTTATGAAGAAAGCAACTAAATCTAATAGCAACAGCGACTCGCGATTTCGGTGTTCTCAAACGCCAGAGCTGCGGTCAAATCTGCTCGACCTTTGGCGGCAGCCTTGCGTTGCGTCACGCGTCCTCCGCAGGCGCAGGCGCATCTTACTCTCGCTCCTTTGCTCGTACTTACAATTCCACCGGAAAATTATATGCCGCCAAATTATATACGTTCTCAGTTCAGGTAGGTAGCTACATGTCGTTAAGCTTAGGTCGATTTGGTAGCTTGCTTAACTTAGCTACAGAAGCTCGCTCAAAGAAGCTTGCTCAGCTTATGTTTGGTAGCTCGCTTACCTTAAGTTTGGTAAAAAAACCAAAGTAAAAAGTAAATAGTGTTGAATAATTTCGGCGGGCTGGTTAGAACCACGATAGCTCAATTGGGAGAGCACCTGACCCGGTATGTCAGAAGGGTGCGGGTTCAAATCCTGCTCGTGGAAATTTTTTCAACATATGTGTTTTTGTAATTTGTTCGCAACAAAATTTGCGTTAAAAATTATATAAACATTTTAAGTTTGGTAGCTCAAACTCCTTAGGTTTGGTAGCTTAAACCCCTTAAGTTTGGTAGCTCACACGCCTTAGATTTATTAACTTAAACTAAGACTTAGTAGCTTAAACAACTCAAGTTTGGTAGCTCACATACTTTATGTCTGGTAGCTTAAACACTTTATTTTGCAGTTTAAACATCTTAGGTTTGGTAGCTTAAACACTTTAGGTTTGGTAGCTTAAACACCTTACATTGGTAACTCGCTAAGCTCAGATAAGGTAGCTCGCACATCATTGATTTGGTGGGTCGCTCTCCTCAGATTTGATAGCTCACACACCTAAGACTTAGTAGCTCTCACGCTTTAGACTAGGTAGCTTGCACATCATAATATATTTGATGGGTAGCTTGCCTTAGATTGTTGGTTAAGAAAGTACAAGAAAAGTGCATCGTTGGTTAAAGGACTGCCTAGCGGTCTAGCCTTTACGCGTGATTTCACTCTAGCGCGAGCATTAGCGAGAAGAAGTATTATTATGTCAAAGATAGGGATGACCATTACTTTTTAATCAAATTATGTAAGCAATTTTAAAATAAGCTGGCTAATAGTATAAGAAACAATGAAAGTAAAACTTTAATGGGAAAACAGTGTCTCGTTAGTTTAAATGTAAAAACTGGCCAGATTGCGAAACCTCGCGGCTTCAGGTCCAAAATGAGGCAGTAGTTTTTATTAAATGTTTTAATACTACCCAGACTTAAAAAATCTTAGGTACGAGTCAACGTGGTTTCTTGGGCGCCGCATTGACTAGTAAGCTTTTTTGCACATTATATTGTCAAACGTTGTTTATTCTCTAGTCCTTGACCGTGACCTTTGGTTTAGCGGTTTCGTAATATTTGCCAACTATTCTTAGGAACTCATCATAATTATCGGTTACATACTCTCAATAGATTTGTATGACAATGCAAAGGTTCGATGTCAAAAATGTAATGCGGTGCATCGTGAACATTGCATCGCATAGCTCAAAACGCACCAAGGTATCAAAATTTTAATTAATTTTAGCCTGTTGCGATAGACAGAAAGAAGTGGAAAGAAAGAGGTCCATTGTCCTACAGAGGGGTAAAATATGCAGATATGTTATGATAAATACTTTATTTAAGGTAATGCAATTAGGTAACATACTTTGTGTTACTGCCCACCTTTGACCTTTATTGACCACCTATATAATAAAGCATTTCGTACAGCAATAAACTCTTAACGCATTGAGGTGCGTTATGTCACTTAAATTTAGCTATAACTATTAAAGTTACTAATCACCATACGCAAGTATGGGCATAATACTTATATTGAAAAAAGCTTACGATCTATATATATAGCTATATACTATAGTTATAGAACTATAGCTATACACATGGCTAGTATCCATAAACTATAAAAAGCTAATAGTTATAGAACTATAGTATATAGCTATATATTTTTTTTTTTTTAATTTATTGCCACATAAAAAAGTAACATTAACATATAGATCGTAAGCTTTTTATAGTTTATAGATACTAGCTATGTGTATAGCTATATACTATAGTTATAGAACTATAGTATATAGCTATATATATATATATAGATCGTAAGCTTTTTATAGTTTATAGATATTAGCTATGTGTATATACAGCTATGTCATTAGTACATAAAGCTGTAGGTTTTCTGTATATTAGATGTCATTAAAACCCGTAGTTTGGCGACAATGTTATTTACCGTTAATATAATATATTTGAAGTATTTGCAGTCTTACCTAATTTCAGTTAATTTATCAGATCCTAATAATATAACATAAACATTATCAGTAAATACTTAAACTTCAAATTTCAGGTAATAAAGGAAACTGCCAGTACGTTAGAATATTACATATTTATGTCTAAATAAATATGTCTATAATCTAATTTAGTGAATATACACGTATGTAACGTTAAACAGGCATTTTATTGTGCTGTAAATAATCTTTTAACATATTCGACTCGTTTGATTAGATTGAAATGACATTAGTTTTTAGTTTTATGACTTGTTTGTATTTTATTTACCACTAAACCAAAAATAATAAATCATGCACATAGAATGTCTATGTTCACAATTAATAAGTACTTAAATATTTATAGTCAGTTTTTTTTAATTAAAATTGTAACTTTCCAATTATTTTACAGCACAATATTAGAGTCACTTATTTTATTTTAATAATAGTTATGTTGAAATAGTTTTGTATAGCTCACCATTTCCAAGCTGCTTAGCACAAGCACTGCATATCATGAACACCCCGCGATGCGCGTCGCTCTCGGCACGCGCGCGTATACTATGAGCCGGACGCGCGCGCCCGACCGATAATATAGCTTCGTGCGCAACTTGCGTTCAAGCGATCCTGAAAGTCTCACCTTGCTGCTATGAAAATTCAAGGAACGCTCACATTTATGTTTTAATAATAATATGATTCAGAATGACTATTTTAGTTAATTATATTCTATTAGCGACATCTAATACTACAAAAGGATGTTTGGAAGCATGGACTGTCCAAATTTATATTTAACTACCTAATAAAATACAGTCTGTATTTTATTTTATTTTATTACTTTATGAATAGACAAAAAGTCGTTAAAGTAGAAAGTATAATGAAATGTATTCTACAAGGGCGTTGTTTATTTAAATTTTGTTTTGCTTTTATTTTAATAAAAAATAGGTTGTACTTACTGCTCCTGTGAAAAACTATTTTTCCTATTTGCAATGCTAGGGACGCCCTCCGGCTGGGTGGAGAGTGGCTGGCGGCGTTGGATGAGAAGAACCGCAGATCGGGCTTAGTGGCATGCCTTCGGGTATGCCAATATCTAGCAGTGCCATTACACGTCACATTATGTTGATGAATGCAGATTAAACGATAATCTAACAACGAACTAATGAACTAATCATACACTACAAGAATTAAACATTTTGTTTCATGTTCAGCCTTTATATTTATTCACGTTGTCTTATGATCCATTGTAATGTCGGAAGAGCTGTTAGTCAGATTGCAAAAGGTCGTAGGTTTATGTCCCTTCTGAGTCAAGTCATAGTTTTGCTACCCTGCTCAGAAGCGGCTGAAGTGGATGAAATATAGCATTCTCAGGTGTGTAGCACTTAAGAGAACTAGTCCCGGTGACCCAATGCGATAGTACTGTGGTGATCGGGTCTCCTTGCTCGGGCAGCTCTATGGCACACGACGTGGCCGGAGTCGAATAAAGAACGTGTTGCAAGAAAACCGATAGAAGGAAACAGAAGATGAAGATTCGGAGTCAGCCAGCCGACACGCGTAGGGTCTAAATATTGTAAAACGATTTGTTAAAATATATAGACACAAGTTATCTTATTGTTTCTAATGATCACCCATTATTATAGGTAGAGCTCTTTAAGCTCTACAGTACACGATGCGTTTAACTGTATGTATACGATGCAGTTCTGATTAGAAGTTAAATTGATAAGCTACAAAGTTGCTAAGTATTTGTAGCAGGAGTGTGTTGTTGAGACCAGTGGCGCTTGTTTTTGCAGGGACATCACCTTCCATTTAAAATAGAAATCTCTTCGAGGTCACCGAGAGAACGATGCGAAACCTCTCCCTTATGGAGGGGTAAAAGCTAGGAACGGTGCCCATTTTTCTGGGCTACTATTGTGGAGGGCGGGCGGCTTTCATGTTTCTGCTAGAACAGTTTACTTTAGCTATTTTCATAGTGTCATGTCGTATGGTGTCTTACTGTGGGCTACAGCAGCTGATGTTGAATCTATATTTATTTTGCAGAAACGAGCAATAAGAACCATTTATAGACTAGGTTCCCGAACTACTTTAAGAAATATTTTTAAAGAAATTGGTGTTCTTACAGTTGCATCTCAGTTCATTTATAATTGCATAGTTTTTGTGCGTTGCAACATCAACTCTTTTACTAAACACGGTGATGTACACAATTTCAATACTAGAAATAAGAAAAAACTTGTAATGCCACTGTTCAGGTTGCAAAAGGTTCTTGGCTCTTTCTTGGGGCAAGGTATACACTACTATAATAAAATACCTAGTACTGTACAAGATTTACCTTTAGATAAGTTTAAAAAACATGTAAAATCTTCTTTACTTAAGAAAGGTTATTATACAGTCAAAGAATATTTAGATGACAAAACAGCTTGGTTATAATAAAAAATAAAACTCTCTTTATTTTATTTTATTGGGATCAATAATTACTTTAAAAATATCTTAGCGCTGATATGATAGCCTTTATCAGCAATGTCCTACAGTTTACAAATAATATTTATGTTACGTTAAACTTTTCATTAGGTTTTTATTCAGAGTATCTTGAGTGTGTCATGCTCTCTTTAGTGTCTCTGCGGTGGTGGCGTGTGCGTCGGGTCGTTACATTCCCTAAGACATGGTTGAGTGAAGCGATGGCTGATTCATATGTCATACTCGTGAACGGGTGCCGCCTGTGGAGGCTGGTCTGCTCTTGCATACTATTATTTTTATTATTATTAACTATAGTTTAATTTTGTTTTCTTTTTTGTTTTTTTCTTAGACAATTTTTGACCTTTATTAGTGCTGTATGACATTGTGAAAATTTTAACTGGTAACTGATGTTTTGCAAATGTAGATATTATTATATCTTCTCTTTTGTTTTTTTTTATATGTTTGATTGTCCTTTATATTTTGTGTTTTTATTTGTGATGGAAAGTGTCTTTTTATGATAGGGCATTTTCCAATATTTTTGACGCTGTAAGGGAGAAAAGAGCTGGACACTTGCTGAGTTTCTTGCCGGTTCTTCTCAGTACAAGATCTCCCGCCCATAGTAGATAGACTTACGAACCGATGGCATAATGACGTTCATAAGAGCTATTTGTAGCCTAAACTGAATAAATGATTTTGAATTTTGAATTTTGAATTTTGAATTTTGAATTTTGAATGTCTCCTGGAGGTGTAAGCTGAAGTTTCCCTTCTTGACTTAACTTTAAGCAATTTCCAGTGGAGTGGAGCAGGTAGTCGTCATAGCCACTTGAGGAAGCCTTGCCTTGGCTGGCCGTCGCTCGCAATGGGAGCTACGCCCTACAAATACTTTATGCCCCCACCCCCCCTCCAGCGTGTAGGAGGATACACCCAAGTACTTTCTCTAACTAGAAAACAGTATTTATTATAATATAATTATAGTCTTTATTATCCACAAAAACATGATTACAGGCAAAATATGTCCTGCCTCCAAAACTTGGCTAAAAGCCTGTATGTCAGGAGGCAGTTGCTCTCCAAATGGGGTACATTACAAACCAGCTTATGCAAATAAACGAGAATAAAATAAAAGATAAAGTAACAAAATAGTAACAATAAAAAAACCATTTTATTTGTTATACAAATTCAAATTCAATTTAAATTCAAATTCTAATATTCTTTTCTAAAGTTTACGCGAACACTACACATTGAAATGAAACAACTTTTACGGATCTACTCGCGTTTATTTGTTTATTTTACACATTACTTATTCAATGTTTATCCTGACGTTTCGAACCCTTTGCAGGGTCCGTGACCCCCGTCTCCCTGTGACCACGGACCCTGCAAAGGTTTCGAAACGTCAAGATAAACATTAAATAAGTAATGTGTAAAATAAACGCGAATAGATCCGTAAAAGTTGTTTCATTTCAAATTCTAATTCAAAATTCAATTCAAAAAATTAAATTCAATAGCTCTTATGAACGTCATTTTATGTCATCGGTTCGTAAGTCTATCTACTCTGGGCGGGAGATCTTGTACTGAGAAGAACCGGCAAGAAACTCAGCAAGTGCCCAGCTCTTTTGTCTCTTACAGCGTCAAAAATAATGGAAATTACAATTTTACCATTAGATGTTGGCTTCATCTTAACTTTGTTCAATTTCACACATAACTTGTAAGGAGACAATCAATACTTAAGAGCGTTTACGCCGCACACTAGCGCCGCCAATGAAAAAAAAACATATCTAGTAATTAGAGATATAAAATCAAATTATGCTCAATAAACTATTTGAATAAAGTAATTTAGCATTTTTACGTCACCTGACATGTTATGGTTCAGTTAAATACGGCGTTACAGTTGACGAATAAGTCGTTAAAAGTGACCGTTTTTAGCTGTAACGTCTTATTTAACTAAACCATAACATGTCAGATGTTCATTAGGTGACGTAAAAATGCTTAATTACTTCATTCAAATAGCTTATTGAGCATAATTTGATTTTCTATCTCTAATTATTAGATATGTTTTTTTTTCATTGGCGGCGCTAAGTGTGCAGCGTAAACGCTCTTAAGTATAAATTACTTTTTTACTTATTGTAAAATAAACGTAATAAAAATATTTTTTTGAATTTTACAGCATAACCGAACCGAAACTGTTAGTTTAAACTAACAGTTTCCCAAATTTTAGTAAAACCACTGTATGGAATTTCTAGAAAATGATAAAACATCTGATAAAAAAGGAACACCCTCGAACTTGAAAGTTCTATCAGGATAACACATGAACGCGTAAAAGGTCATTTCCACAATCTCAACCGATCATACATCATAATCACTTGAGGCAATCAAGTCATACACTAGTCATTCATTATACATAACTAATGTCTATTATTACTACTATAAATTACATTTTAAAGTTCACATAAATTGTTTGATGCATAAAAGCCACACACAGGCATCTGAACCGATTTTTTTTGTCCAGAAACATAGTTCAAGGGTTCACTAAAAGGTTCTTGAATGAATTTGAATGATTTTAAATCGTAATCATTGGCGCATGCGCATGTATGATAATTTAAATTATTATTTTCTAGCATTATGATATCCAAATGGATCGTAGCAATCGGAAACCTATCGTATCTTATAAAAAAGAAATTTGGTGACTCGTTTCTTTGTCGCACTTCCAAAAGATGGAATAGTCTACCAGCACACGTTTTCCCTCCTTCCTATGACATGGGGTCCTTCAAACGAGGCGTGAAGAGGCACCTTGTGTGCCGGCAGGGTGAGGGTGACTGATGCTGCGATGATTTCACGCTGCACCAGTTGTCCTTGCGTCTGGACTACGTTTCCACTTAACATCAGGTAAAGTCGAGTCATTTGCCGAGCTGTGAATAAAAAATAAATAAAAAATCTGAATAAAAAATAGGTCAGAGTATTTCGCCCCTTTTCTAATTATTATTATTATGTTTCTCGTAGTTGCAGAAGACATAGTGTTCCCGTGTTCGATTCCCAGCGATTCTAATCCTTTTTAATTCCTCTAGCTACCTTCTACCACCACAACCTTTTAAAAAACTTTAACCGCCACTGTGGTCCAGTGGTTTAGACCCAGAGCCTCTACCATCATCTTATTTAAATATGTCGCCATAACATAAATTTTTGTAGCATTGTTGTGTTCCGGCAGCTAGAGATAAGATAGCCAGTGCCTCACTAGTGGAGGAACCCGGTTGAAGTGCGCTCCCATCATTGGCCTTATCATCACTTACACACACTTACATACACTTCACACACATCAGGTGAGATAGGCACTGCGCTTACCGTAAACTAGATATATATATCTATATATTAATACGTGAAGCAAAAACTTTGCACCCCTTTTCTACGAAAATTGCGCGGACGAAGGAGTATGAAATTTCGCACACTTATAGTTTATATAGAGAAGGTTATCCGAATGTTAATATATATTTTTTTAAATTATGCATAAAAATACATTACATCAATAAAACAAACATTACACACACTACCATGTATTTGACACACACGCTTATCTCTCTCTCTTTTCAAAAATGCAAGAGGAGCGGCCGAAATCTGTCAATGCCAATTCAAACTCACATTCTATCTTTTTGAATTTTTCATTGCTTAGGATACAATCCATGCAGCCTTAAAAAATTACGGTCGAATTTCGACCATTGGGCGACCACAAGTATAAAAAAAATGCTAATAGCATTGTAGTATTCCGACAGTTAGAGTTAAGATATCCAGTTCCGCAGTGGGTCTGTTCCTTAGTAGAGGATTCCGGGTGAAGTGCGCTGACTCCTTCGACCTTATCGTCCTTTACCGGTAGTGAGAGGAAGGTTAGTGCATTGCGATGAACATGTGAAACTAAAGCTTTCGTTGAATCAAGCATCAGGCTTCTAATTTCCTTAATTATGATTAGGACACATACAACTAACTATTAGCAACAGTAACAGGGCATGGTGGAACCAAACCGATCGATTTAGTACTTGTATAAGTATTTTTATTAGTTTATTTTTTTATCATTAAATATACGGTGTTATCCTTAGATAATATTAATGTTAATGTTTATGTTATATTTGTTAAAACAGTAATTAGGTAAAATAAGATATTTTATGAAAAAAATGTGTACTATTGTAGTAAATACAGCTAAAAAATAGACGTCCTGAATGGGTAGTAGGTAAAAAATGTATGGACGATTCAAAAGCACTTTTCGTATTTTTATTTGAATAAAAAATTAGACTGAAAATTTTGACTTTGACTTTGACTTTTGTAAAAATAATGTAAGTATATCTTTTTTTAGTAGTCAAAGAGCGCTTTCAGTAGTACAAGCGCTTTCAGTAGCACAGGATGTTTTTGTTGTAAAAATCCAAACTCAAAAACATTTATACAGTTTAGGTTACAAGTAGCTCTGAATGTCACTATGTCATCGGTTCGTAAGTCTACTCAGGGCGGGAGACCTTGTACTGTGAAGAACCGGCAACAAACTCAGCAAAGGCGTTCCTTTACACCCTTACAGCGTTCATATCAGGACATTTTCCGTTACAAATAAACACACAAAATATAAAAGCCAACCACAAAATGTAAAAAAAACAAAATAAAAATTCTAAGTTAGCAAATTTACATCAGGTACCAGTTTCAAATTTCACAATGTCACACAATACCACTACTCAGTACTCAGCATCATCTGTGGTCCCAAGGAACACTTTAGCGACCTCATGTTGCCACTGCTAAAATGAGATGGGGCAGCCTTATTCATAGTAGAACACTTTGCAAGATCAAGTTCCGTACTTTAACAAAAATAATATCATCACGATCAATAAGACGCATAACTATTTTAATTTTAATTAATGACTTCGCAGTACACGCATTTAGCCTATTTCAAGTATTATAGTAATAGTAAACTATTGTACGGTGAGGAGTTCGATGGTGCAGTGGTTAACGCGCCCGGTCTGCGAGGCAACTTTCGCAAAGGCCTGTCATCGGATGGGTGACCAAAAATGTATCATCTTGAGCTCCTCCGTGCTTCGGAAAGCACGTAAAGCCGTTGGTCCCGGCTGCACTAGCAGTCGTTAACAACCACCAATCGGCACTGGGCCCACGTGGTGTTTATGGCCTGTTCTCCCTATTCATCCATAGGGAAGGCTCGTGCCCCAGCAGTGGGGACATAAAATAAGCTGATGATCTCCCACAACACGTATTATTACAGAAAGAACTCGGCCTTTTTTTGAGACAGTTTGCTGACATCCTCAGCGTCACTGGACTTTAAAAACTCCGGTGAAACACCCGCGTCATGTTATATTAGTAATCCGATCCGATCTGAACTACGATCCGAACCCTTCGGAGATTCTAGTAGGGTACGGGAACACGCACTAGTGCGTGATGCCGTTCCCTCTAGGAAACCTCCGAAGGTGATTCGTTCCACACGGCTTGAGGAACCCTTTAAGTTTCTCGCTGCCCCCAAAAAGCCCGGTGAAGCTGAAAATGCCGCTTGAGGCAATCAGCAAACCCTCTTTATAAAAATTAAAATATATATTTGTAATATTAGTGACGTGTCACATCATGTCTATTCTTATAACACCAACATCCGCTACAAGATGCATTGAACAAAATCCAAAGAGTTTTTAACTAATTAATTAAACAAATGACACGTGTCGCAATCAACGCGATATTGAGGAAACCTTTTTACATCTAATTGGTGGCATCAATCATGAATATTTATAAACTACAATATTTAATAATATATTCATAATATTTAATATGGATCAACAACATGTGCCACGTATCATTTTGTAATAGACTAGCTAACAAATATTATTCGAAGTAGTTTTTATTTACTTTTAATTAAATTCAACACTTGGTTTTTTATTTTTTAAGAGATAATTGAAAGGTCCTCCCCACTGATGAGTAACGTCATCAGTGGATTTGTTATTATGTAGATAGTTTGTATAGGGGCCAAAACTATCCTAAAGACGGCGCTGGTGAACCTTAAATGTTATTCTTAGTCGGGCACTCTTGGGAGAGTGGTCGTGGTTATGAGTGGGTCCTGGTGAATGATGGCTCTCGCAATGCGTCTCCATTCGGCTCTATTGGAAGCTTTGTGAGAACTATCAGTCATTGTGGATTGAGTGAGGGAGGTAAGGTCTGTCCATCGGGTTGGCGAGCGACCACGGGATCTCTTGCCCTCGACTCTGCCCTGAACTACAATACTCTTCATTGAGACCCTTGAGCGATTTATATGCCCAAAATATTATGTTTTTATGCACACATCATAAAAATAAGAGTACAGAGGACATATTACAACAGAATTACAAATACAAACTAAGAACCAATCGATTATTTAAAGCTTTAGCCATTCCAGAAGGAAAAGATATCAACGCGCGCCTTTAATAATTCTAATTCGACGTTTATTTATACTAATATAATATTATTTGTTATATATTTTATTGTATATTGATTCAAATAGAGTATAATGTGTTTTTTTTTTATTATAACTAGGCTGTTCTATAATCTATATATTCTTTGACTGTATAATAACCTTTTATAAGTAATAAAGACTTCACATGTTCTTTAAAAATTATAAGGGTAGGTAAATCTAGTACAGTCCTTGGTATTTTATTGTAATAGTGTATACCTTGCCTGGGGCAAAAGAACCAAGAAAGAACCAAGAACCTTCTGTAACCTGAACATTACAAGTTAAATTACAAGTTTTGTCTTATTTCTAGTATTGAAATTATGTACGTCACCATGTTTAGTAAAGGGTTTGATATTGCAACGTACAAAAACTATACAAATAAAAATATATTGAGATGCAACTGTCAGGACACCAATCTCCTTAAAAAGATTTCTAAGGAAGTTCATGATCCTAGTTTATAGATTGATCTTATTGCTCGTTTCTGTAAAATGAATATAGTTTCAATATTAGCCGCTATTCCCCACAGTAGGACGCCATATGACACGACACTATGAAAATAACTAGAATAAACTGTTCTAGCAGTTTCAACGTCTGTTATCTGCCTAATTTTTCTAATGGCATAGTGGTATAGAACTGAGTTTACCGGCTAATTTCGATATATGAGGATTCCATTGAATTTCCTAAAAATACTAGAATCTACCAAATCTAATTGATCACCGTTTATTCTAATATCGGTTGGTTCATTTCTGACATTTGGTAATATAAATTTTATACATTTTGTTTTCTTAGCGTTAAGCTTTAAATTATTAATAGTAAACCAACGGAGTACCTCTGAAAAAGCGAGAGAAAAGAAAGAAGAAAGATATTCAGAAAGTGATGGCTGCATCCGTGTTTTAAAAGCGTTTACGCCGCACACTAGCGCCACTAATGAAAAAAAAACATATCTAGTAATCAGAGATAGAAAATCAAATTATGCTCAACAAACTATTTGAATGAAGTAATTTAGCATTTTTACGTCACCTAATGAACACCTCACATGTGATGGTTTAGTTAAATAAGACGTTACGGCCACTTTTAACTATAACTCATTGGTGGCGCTAGTGTGCGGCGTAAACGCTCTTAAACGCTTAACGAACCGCATAGAGTAATACTGCACATAAAATAAACTTACTAAGTGATGTTTTTTTCTATTTTGACCTTTATTGTTGTTTGTTAAAATTATAAAGTCTCTTTGCACGTGTATTACAAATTTTTTCACAAAATTTACAACATTTAGGAGACACACCCATCCAAATTAAATAAACAACAACTATTGTGACCTCCACAACTATTATTTAATGTTTTGTGCAAACACACATATCATGAAATGAGCTTGAAGTTTAATAAATAAACCAATAATTGAATTGTAGTTATTTGTTGGGATAAATTTCGTTCAAGAATTTCCAGTGACAAAAATAAGTCATCAATGACCTTGATAAAGGGGAATAATTGATATCATCACGTGAGATATGGTGACCGGTTCAAAAATGGCCCCCTAACTGGATACAAGATAGTTATTTATTACCACCTCTCTAGAGCCCTGGATTTGCCGAAGGTTCTCTTCGTTTCATAATAATCAGCTCAATCCATTGCTGAACATAGGCCTCGCCCAACGCATGCCACTGAATCCGATCTTCGATTAAAATCTTTCGATAGCTGCTCATGGCAGGGATATAACACGAATGCAGCATTATACCTACTAGTAAACACCACAAGGAGTTTCTTAGCCATTTTGTTCTAAAACTTAGAAGTTAAGGATTCTTACTGGAAAGGGTACAGTCGCGGATTAGAATCTAACCGAATTTGAGTCTAGTGGTTTAGACCCAGAGGTCCCGGGTTCGTTTCGCAGCGGGGGGTACATGTTTGTGTACTTGGTTTGATTTGTGCTAGGGCATGTTTGTCCGGCTGGCTAGCTACCACCATCATATCTGAATATGTCGCCATAACATCAATGTTTGTAGCATTGTTGTGTTCCGGCAGCTAGAGATAAGATAGCCAGTGCCTCACTAGTTGAGGATCCCGGGTGAAGTGCGCTTCCACCTTCGGACTTATCGTCACTTCAGGTGAGTGTTGTTTATGTTACAAATAAAAAGGTATCTATTTATGAATGTGTATTACGGTATTATGAACTCTATAAACCTACTTTAGAAATATGCAATTGGTAGTTATTATAAACGTTGACCTTTTTCGTTTGTGCTCGATAGCCTTATAGATCATAATGAAGTTAGAAAATTGACTTTCGACATAGGATATAAATCACAGCAAAAACGTAAGTGCATATTAAGATAAAAAGCCATGTTGCATTACCTTTCATTAAAACGCGTTCATCAGTGGAATATGTAAGCTTCTATGGATAGTCGTTATATTGAAGTAACCTTGTAGGAGTGTGTTAATAGACTCGATCATTTAATAGTAGAAGGAACTTACAGTACGCCTTTTGATGAAGCAGAAAATTTGAAAAAAGTCAAAGTGTTGAAAAAATTCCACGAGCGGTATTCGAACCCGCACCCCATGACATGCCGGGTCAGGTGCTTTGCCTGCTATCGACAACTACGTAATCAACATCCGATCTTAATATTTTAACAAATATCTAAAGATCAATTAAGAATTAGGCAAGCTATATTATGATTATTTACATATAATTTTACGTTCGAGTCCCGTTCGTGGAGTTTTTTCAACACTTTGTCTTTTTTCAAATTGTAATTTGTTCGCAACAATATTTGCGTAAAATTATATGTAAATAATCATAAATGAAGCAGACAATGTTGCCTATATGCAGTAATTACATCAAACCAACGAATGGCTTAGGATGGCGGGACATTTTTCTAGTTGACCTCGTCTGCAATTGGATCTCAGGACTCGTGGTAAACAATTATTAGGTAACATAAGTTTATTTGAGTTTTCTAAGTTATGTTTTTATTTTAATTATGTACGCCTGTTTAGGTATATTTTTTTTGGTTTTCATATTTTTTTAATATTTATTTTCTAAACATCATTGATTTGTGTTCGTCGTGTTTGTTGTGTTTAACACTGTACGCTTATAAAATTTATCACACTTAATCTCTTCCTTGACTAAGTCAATCAATTTGATGGTGTATCAATAATTCCCACAATACAATATCAATTACGAGTAATCCTCATTTTATCCGAAGTCATTGGTAACTGTTTTGATGAATACCTAATAAAAGTTGTAAGTAATAAGTGTATTTCTGTCATTATTAATGTCAAGACCACACACAGTCTTATTCAAAAACAAACAATATCACCAAATGTTTGATATCAATTTATTTTGTAGAAAGCATTTGAACACACGAGGTACCAAACCACAGCGATAAACCACAACTGTCTGCGTATCACGTTATCCATTCACAGATACAATACAGATAGTGTTCCGGAGTAAAATAGGCTAATGATCATTGGCATCTTTCTATACGTTTCACTATTTCGCAAAATGTGACAGCGCATCAAAATTCAGTTTATTGGATGTAACACACCAGTTACATCCAACTGCTAATGCATTAGCAGTCGTTAACAACCGCCAAACCGCATCACAGGACCAAAGAAGAGACAGTTCTTATAATATCTTTAAGATGGAATGCATACGAAACGACAATTACAGACTTACAGCATATATTTTAAAATAACACTGGCGTCTAAGTTACACAAGAATAATTAATGAGGTGGCTCACAAGTCCTCGATTTAATACAATATGTTCAATATGTATTTTGTATGATAAGTAGGTCATTACTCACGAACCTCTTACCTCGTTGTTGAATGCGTTTTGAATTCAGCAGATGTTACAACAAAAAATAATTCTTTTCTATCTATATAAAACGCGATGTGACAGACACTTATTGACAGACTGGCTAATTACGAAATCTCAGGAACCATGAAGCCAAAATGAAACCATGAAACTTAAAATTTTGCTATTATAAGTTCCATTACCCTTACTTAGAAAATGATCACTAGCGACCACATTAAATTAAACCTTATTCACTCTTGATAAGATTGAAAACCAATGCAACAACCTGCTTGACCTGGCCAGGGGTATTTACATCAGGGAATATATACAGGTGACTTTTTTATCACCTTCCAAACCTTCTGAGATGACTCCCGTGATACAAACGAACGAGTTATTTGTCAACACTTTAAACTCGCACAGACGTGCGAGATGGCACGTTTTGATTTTACCTATTATTTGTGTCGTCAACTCGCACAACAGTTAAAATCTGAAGTTGTCATATACAGTCAATTACAAAAAGAACTCTTACTCAAAAAAACTCCCTAACTCGAAAATAAAATTCAGATGTTCTATACAAAACATCAATATTCATTCGACCAAAATGTAAACGCACGCGCGTATTTGTACAAAGCGTACCTTCTACACTCTCCTTGCTTTTTGCTGATACATTAATGTTACATTACTATAGTAGTAGTATTAGTACTGCTGCATTGTAGCGTTCAAACCAGTTATGATCAGAAAGCCTAACTTGCAGAACGTCTTTGAAGCAAAACGTCTACAATGCTTAATGACTAAAATGCAGATAGCCTAACTTGCAGAACGTCTTTGAAGCAAAGCTAAATGTAAATTAATAAGTTCCTAAGTGGTTAAGGTTTCTGGGCGAAGATTTCTTCCATTTTTGGCGTTATCCTCTCTTGCTATCAGTTGAGATGGAGGCCGCTTGCTTCCTGTTGAGGAATTAATTCAAAATTCAAAAATTCAAAATTCAAAATCATTTATTCAGTTTAGGCTACAAATAGCTCTTATGAACGTCATTATGCCATCGGTTCGTAAGTCTACTCTGGGCGGGAGATCTTGTACTGAGAAGAACCGGCAAGAAACTCAGCAAGTGTCCAGCTCTTTTCTCCCTTACAGCGTCAAAAATATTGGAAAATGCCCTATCATAAAAAGACACTTTCCATCACAAATAAAAACACAAAATATAAAGGACAATCAAACATATAAAAAAAAACAAAAGAGAAGATATAATAATATCTACATTTGCAAAACATCAGTTACCAGTTAAAATTTTCACAATGTCATACAGCACTAATAAAGGTCAAAAATTGTCTAAGAAAAAAACAAAAAAGAAAACAAAATTAAACTATAGTTAATAATAATAAAAATAATAGTATGCAAGAGCAGACCAGCCTCCACAGGCGGCACCCGTTCACGAGTATGACATATGAATCAGCCATCGCTTCACTCAACCATGTCTTAGGGAATGTAACGACCCGACGCACACGCCACCACCGCAGAGACACTAAAGAGAGCATGACACACTCAAGATACTCTAAATAAAAACCTAATGAAAAGTTTAACGTAACATAAATATTATTTGTAAACTGTAGGACATTGCTGATAAAGGCTATCATATCAGCGCTAAGATATTTTTAAAGTAATTAGTAATCCCAATAAAATAAAATAAAGAGAGTTTTATTTTTTATTATAACCAAGCTGTTTTGTCATCTAAATATTCTTTGACTGTATAATAACCTTTCTTAAGTAAAGAAGATTTTATATGTTTTTTAAACTTATCTAAAGGTAAATCTTGTACAGTACTAGGTATTTTATTATAGTAGTGTATACCTTGCCCCAAGAAAGAGCCAAGAACCTTTTGCAACCTGAACAGTGGCATTACAAGTTTTTTCTTATTTCTAGTATTGAAATAAATTGTGTACATCACCGTGTTTAGTAAAAGAGTTGATGTTGCAACGCACAAAAACTATGCAATTATAAATAAACTGAGATGCAACTGTAAGAACACCAATTTCTTTAAAAATATTTCTTAAAGTAGTTCGGGAAACTAGTCTATAAATGGTTCTTATTGCTCGTTTCTGCAAAATAAATAAATAAATATAAAATAAATAAATAAATAAAAATAATAAATATAAATAAATATGTTAATTATTGTGATTTCGCGTTATGACGTGAAGTTATAAAAGTTGAGATTTAGTAAAACTTGTGTTTTTATAACAGGAAAGGAAATGAAAAGTTAAAGGTTAAAGTTCCGTCCTCGCGTCCGTAGTTTACCCTTGAGACCCTATACGTGACCCCTGGGTGGTGCTAAATGAGTGACACTGTCTGAGTGGTAGAGCCACGCTGCGTTGCAGCACGAAATGGACCGGCTCGCCCGGCGTAATACCACCCTCTCACAGAATACCTATCGGCGTGAAACAATGGCATTCGTTGCTGTTGTGTTTCGTCCAGTGAGTGAAAGTACCGGAGGCCCATTTCTCACCCCTCCCCCCTTCCAATTCCGACTTCCTCCTCAAGATCCAATTCCTTCCTCAAGGCCGGCAACGCTTCTGCGATTTCTTTGGTTTTGCGGGTGTCCATGGGCGACGGTGATTACTTTCCATCAGGTGACCCGCCTGCTCGTTTGTCTCCTTTTAACATAATACCTATATTCAAAAAATTTTTGTCTTAAAATATATTTTGTTTTTATAACGATCTTATACGAACTATTTACCTTTATTATTTGGATAGAAATGAAGTTATGTCAATTTTGTTGTCGCTGAGAACTGTCCGCATAAGTTTCAAATTCAAATTCAAATTCAAAATCATTTATTCAGTTTAGGCTACAAATAGCTCTTATGAACGTCATTTTAAGCCATCGGTTCGTAAGTCTATCTACTCTGGGCGGGAGATCTTGTACTGAGAAGAACCGGCAAGAAACTCAGCAAGTGTCCAGCTCTTTTCTCCCTTACAGCGTCATAAATATTGGAAAAAGCCCTATCATAAAGGACACTTTCCATCACAAATAAAAACACAAAATGTAAAGGACAATCACAACATGTAAAAAAACACAAAAAATAAAAAATAACTAAATAAAATATTTAAGTCAGCAAAAACATAATTTACCAGTTTAATTTTTTACAATATCATACAGTACTAGTAAAAGTAAAAAAAAACTATAGTTAATAATAATAAAAATAAAACTAATTGTAATGTTCGATGCAACGCTATTTTGTTATCTGCAGGACACTATTTATAAGTAGTATTATGTATATGTTTTTTATTATAGCCAGGCTGTTTTATCTTCTAAATATTCTTTGACTGTATAATAACCTTTTTTTAATAAAGAAGACTTTACATGTTTTTTAAACTTATCTAAAGGTAAATCTAGTACAGTATTTGGTATTTTATTGTAATAGTGTATACCTTGCCCCAAGAAAGAACCAAGCACCTTCTGTAACCTGAACAGTGGCATTGCAAGTTTTGACTTATTTCTAGTATTAAAATTGTGTACATCACTGTGTTTAGCAAATGAATTGATATTACAACGTACAAGAACTATACAATTATAAATAAATTGAGACGCCACTGTAAAGACATCAATTTCTTTAAAAAGATTTCTTAAAGATGTTCGTGAACCTAGTCTATAGATTGCTCTTACTGCTCGTTTCTGTAAAATGAATATAGTTTCAATATCAGCCGCTGTTCCCCACAGTAAGAGGCCATACGACATGACACTATGAAAATAACTAAAGTAAACTGTTCTAGCAGTTTCAACGTCTGTTAACTGCCTTATTTTTCTAATGGCATAAGCAGCAGAACTGAGTTTGCCGGCCAATTTCATTAGTGTTAAGCCTAAATAGTACATCTGGAAGAAATCCCTCGTTTGTGGATTACCATTATCGTTATTCAAATGCTTTACCATATTACATGAAATTGTTACTCCTTGAACTTGAATTTCTGACAACGATATTTTTTTAATAATTAATTTGACCTTTGTTTTCCTAAATAGTTTGACATCATTAAAGCCAACGGAGACCGTGTGAGAATACCAGTATACCTATAATTTTATACTTTGATGACCAATTTAAGATCCGTTGAGATTGGCGATGTTGAAAATGTCCGTTCCAAATCACTTTTAACATCGTTCTCATCAGCTGCCCGCCTGCCACTTTCAATTGACCCGCCTCACCTTTGCTCTCCCCTGCGTAGATTGCGGAAAAAGTCCTGCAGTTGTAGATCTTCTTATCTTGGCCACTGCGATCTGTCGTCATTACTATAAACTGAAGATGTTTTAAGATAATATCATTTTGTGTAGTAGAGTAGAGATCAAACTTTAATACAGTAAACGTGGAATGTATAATACAAATTTTAACAAGTTGAAAACCACTCTGTGAATAGTAAAGTAGTTTATATGAAACGCTTTAGACGAATTTACAGAGACACCCTAAGACTGCGACCTTGTAAAAGATTCGAAAGGTCATGATTAAATAAATTATGTAAAATTAAAGACAAGTAAATTAAAAAAATATATATATTTTTTTTTAAAATAGTGTTGAATAATTTCGGCGGGCTGGTTAGAATCACGATAGCTCAATTGGGAGAGCACCTGACCCGGTATGTCAGAAGGGTGCAGGTTGAAATCCTGTTCGTTGAAGTTTTTTGTGCTTACGTTAACTTTAGTAAACAAAAATATCTATCATTATTTTCAACACACATATACAACGTGTAATAGAAATATGTGGTAAAAATTAAAAGATTCAAAGTGTATCCAATCTAGATCTTTGTGTTGTTACAAACACAAATTTGTCATGCAATTGTAAATTAAATATTTATATAAATGAAGCTTTATATCATAAACAAGCAGCAGTAATCATAAAAGTAAGTACACAAAGATTACTACATCACTAGGGATTTGACTTGTTTATTTTAATATGACGTCACAATAGAAATATTTAATAAAATATGCATAACAAATATTTTTTTTAATAATTATGTCCTAGTAACTCTGCATACAAGATCTAGATCGGATACACTTTGGATGTTTTCATTTTGACCACACCTTCCTGTCACACGTTGTATACATCTTCTACAAATCCTCTCACTCCTGCACAAACTTAGGAATGTAGTAGTGTAAAATCTGTAGTAATCGTTATCTGTTTGAATAGAGAACAGCACTAAACCAACTGGCGTACGCCGAAATTCGAAGGATGCACTGCAAGTATAATAATAATTATGCTAATCAAAGCGAAGCCGTTCAAATCACATTGCCAAATCGTTATTTCGGTATTATATTAACGACATACACGCTTAAGCTTATTTCAAAGGTGATATAAAATCTATAGTTTAATTCCTTCCTATTTCATTTATTAATACATAAACAAAATGTAGGATATAGTTGGTTTGATTCATGAGTTTTGAATAATGCGTTTATGATTTAAATATTTTGCGTAGGTGTTATTAATCAGTTGATTTTGTTAATATCTTACAACACATTATATTTTGATGTTTTATAAACGTTGTATACCAACATAGAGTACATGTGATAGTATTTAAATAGGTGTAAGGGTTACACTATTGAGGACTAAGCTTGCAATTCAGGGTGAAGTATTTGCTATATTATTTAAGAATTCAATAAGTAAACGAGTGAAGTGTTACTTTTAACACTACTTATTATCGTCGTCTATATTATGACGGGCCTTTTTGAAAAGAAAGAAAATAGCACACCTTATAGTTTTTGAAATAGCATAAACAACGGCCTAAATAATCTAGCGGTTGACGAACCCTTGTCACCAAATCATCCGAATCCCGCATAGGGTTTTTTTATGACGAACACATGACGAGGAAATCCACGTCTTCACTTTACATCAGGCAAATTCTTATTCATTTGATAAATAAAAAGAAAAACAAACATTTGTACCGTAAACATGAGTAGGTATAATAATATGGTTACGTAGAGACTTTGCCTACATAATTTACTCGTTTTAAAAAGGCTTTGTACATGCTTTGCTTTATTTATAACTGTATAAATGGTATGCTGCTAAAAAATAATTGTTTATTCAGGCAGCAACGAAAGTTGTAGCCGAATTTTTCAAATAATAATAACAATAATATAAATATTTTTTTTATATAAAAAAAAACACAAGAATAGCTTAACACACACCATATTAATGTTTCATCGACATTGGTACATATTTCACACTATGTTCGACATTTCCGGTACTTATACTGCGGCAGACTATAACTTTTTGGTCATGTTCAAAATGTCAATTTACAGATGATATTTGTCTCTGATTCCGAGGCACCTTCACGGCCGCCCGGTGCCATAAAGCTCGGAATAATAATTAGGCATAACGACGCATCAATTCTAGATCAGAACGTTACCGAACACGAGCAAAACTGGTTAGACCATTAAAAAATGTCTTATAACTTTTATTGGTAAATGTTACGTGAATGTGGGTGTTTAAAATAGGCCTCAATTTCATGATAAAATTCCTACTGGTGACCTACGAGCGACCGTGGTCGAGTCCCGTGATACTAAAGAAATTAGTAGTAGTAAGTTTTTATATAAAGTCCCACTTCTGCTCAAAGTTCCATCATTAAAATGGTAAAGATTGCTACAAATTTGTGGGTAGACTGGGTTACGCATCGAAAATATCCGAAATAAATTTCATCTAAACTGGGAATTGAACTTAGGAGCTCCGAAAATCGCGCCGAGCGCTTTCCCACCACCACCGAACACCGAAACGCTTCTTTCTTACCCTATAATAATTGCTGCCGGTGGCAACCTAGGTTAAGTTTTTTAAAATATTTTATATTGTAAAATATGTTTTTATACAAAATATTGTAAAAAAAATTCTTAACATTTATATTTAATAAAGAGAATAATAAACAATAAAGGAACATATGGAGGAGTAAGGAGCTCCACGGGCGGTACTACCGGGGCTTAACAGGGCCCGATGTGGATCTGCTCGCGTCGGTAAACTGGCTACGATTCGGTGACCTCTTTAGGGAAATAGAGGGGTTTGTCTGTGCAATTGCAGACGAAATCATGATGACAAATAATTACCGGAAATATATCCTGAGGGACGGTACGGTCGACATCTGTCGGGCATGCCGCCGCCGTCCCGGCGAGTCACTCAGGCATATTATTTCCGGTTGTTCTCATCTGGCTAACGTTGAGTACATGCACAGACATGATCTTGTAGCCAGGATTATCCATCAGCAACTTGCTCTTCGATATGGTCTCGTGGAATCTGAGGTGCCGTACAATAAGTACCCGCCCTGTGCCAGTTCTGGAAAATGGTTATGCAACGCTCTACAGGGATCGATCTGTTATCACGGACAGGACTATTATTGCCAATAAGCCTGATATCGTATTGAAAGATCGATTGACGCGCCAGGCTATGCTCATCGATATCACCATTCTGCATGACGAGAACCTTGTGAAAGCCGAGAAGGGCAAGCTCACTAAGTACTGTAACAACCGACGTGGTTGTAAGTTATATAATAACAGGGGCGTAAAATGAGAACGGCACAATCGAAAAGTGCCGAGTCCATCCGGTCACCAATCATCTTTAGGACTGTGTTGGCGCTCCCCTAAGCTCGCAGCAACATCGTGGCAGTCTTTTTTCGCATAATTCTAGCGAAGTCGTCTACATTGGCGTCTGCAAACATGCCTGATGTGTTGCAACACTTCGGTAGCCTCAACAGAGCCCTAAAAATGTTATTATTGTACTCGTAGGGCACTATATGATTGTTTGGTAAAGCTGGCCCACAAAGCGCCCGTGTAAAAGCTTTGACAATACGCTTTAAGCAGTGTTAGCTTTACGTCAACGGTACAACGAGCGAATCTACGCGCCATATTATCGCGTTTTACTGCGAACCGACAGTGCCCTACGCTCACGCTCGATATCTAAATCGTCCCTTAAATCCTCTGTCACAATGTGACCCAAGTTCTTAAACCGTGCAACACGTTTTAACTGTACACCGTTTAAGAGAACAGGCGGGAGCACTTTAGGCAGTTTAGAACTAGTGGTTAGTTTAGTAATAGTGTATACTGGTGGTCGCCCAGTCGTTGAAATTCGACCGTAATTTTAATATAATGTATTATTTTATGCATAATTTAAAAAAAAATATTAGCATTCTGCACTCCTTCTCTTGAGGAGCTCGATGGCGCAGTGGTTAACGCGCCCGGTCGGTGAATGCTGAGGTTAAGCAACTTTCGCAAAGGCCGGTCATCGGATGGGTAACCAAAAATTTATCATCTCGAGCTTCTCCGTGCTTCGGAAGGCACGTTAAGCCGTTGGTCCCGGCTGCATTAGCAGTCGTTAACAACCACCAACCCGCACCGGGCCCGCGTGGTGGTTTATGGCCCTTTCTCCCTATCCATCCATAGGGAAGGCTCGTGCCCCAGCAGTGGGGACATAAAATGACGATGACGATTCCAAACTGATTAATTTGTCTACAGAATTTTAAGCTTTGACGTTAGCCTTTGATGTGCGAAATTTCATACTCCTCCGTGCGTCGGCGCAATTTTCGTAAAAAGGGGTTCAAAGTTTTTGCTTCACGTTTTAATGTATACCTATATACCTATACTACCTCTTCATTTTTTATTATTTAAATATTCAAACTACGTATAAACCTTCTATTACAGAATTTATATTTTTATTTTTAAAGAATATTACACATTAATAATAAGCCTGTTAGCCCTTTCGGCTTTCTACTTTTTAGGGGTGGCAAGAAACATAAAGGGTTCTTCGAGCCGTGTGAAACGGAACACCAGCAGAGGTTTTCTAGAAGGAATAGCATCGCAATATAACCTCTTCACACTGTGATCTTTCCGATCCGATCCGAACCCTTCGGAGAGTCTAGTAGGGCTCGGGGACACGCACTAGTGCGTGATGCCATTCCCTCTAGAAAACCTCCGAAGGTGATTCGTTTCACACGGCTTGAGGAACCGTTTAAGTTTCTCGCCGCCCCCAAACAAGCCCGGTGAAGTTGAAAATGCCGTTTGAAGCAATCAGCAACCTCTCTCCAAAAAAACTGTGATCTTTGTTTCTATCTCGCTGTAACATTTCTTTTAGATATAATTATTATTTAATCATTTATATAATCATTATAATATAATCATTTCTTTTATATTAAGCATTTTATTTATTTATTTATTTAAGGACAACCAACTTAACATACGCTGTTCACATTTACAATGTATACACATTGGTTACATTGTAAAACGCTGTCATACTTAAAGGTTTCCACGACATGCACAAATTTAAACTATTAGAAAGCACTAAAAACAAACCAAAAACACCCTATCTTTGAAATATATAACATGCAATAGACGCATCCGTGTCAAAAGTATGGTTTTGACCATAATGTTATTATACTCGTACTAAAGGAAGGTATTATTGTTTTGACATAAATACGTATACCAACATTAATTTAAACTTGCGTGGTGAATAAGACATGTCAATGTAACTTGAAGCTGTTACAGACGAACGTGACGAACGACTATATTGTGATTGCATTCTAATATTAGCGGAGAAATTTCCAAAATTGGTCTTTGTTCTCTTTGCATATGGTAAATATCTTGATAGACGAGCCAACCTATATGGTACATTGTAATTTACATGTTTTAATACTTAAATAAATTATAAAACTTAAATAAATCAAAAAGAGTAGAGTTATGCTCAAACAAAAATAAATATATCTCTTGACATTGTAAATACAAAACCCAAGGGCCGCTTCGTTGCTCAAAATTTGATTAATTGATAAAACGACATATACCTGCCTAACTAGCTACAAAAACATAGTTATATATCATTAGAATATTCGGTAATGCTGTAAATGTTAATTTATAATGAGATTCATTTTTTTATAATTTTATCTCAAAAAGGTTACATATTAATAAAAACCGAATAATTAACAAGAAGAACTACCGGACCGGTTCCGTGCTATTAAGTAAAAAATGTAAATAAAACAATTAAACAACGAATTACATAATTTTATTCTATATTCTGTGTAATATGTGTAAACATAATCTTTTAAATTACTTTTTTTAGAAAGTACCTACCTTGTTCTAGATAGGTACAGCTCCTAAGTAAGCCTTACCACCGCAACTTAGTTCGTTCCAATTTTCGAGATGGTAGGAACATCAAGATGTATCCTATTTATTTTGATAAATCAGCCAGTGAGTCGAATTTTAAACTGAAAATATATATGATTCTTTATTTGTTGATGTACCCACATGTAATTTAATAGGTACACTTAAAACAGCTTAAGTTTCTTAAAGCTAATGCAATAAATAATTCTTATTAAACCGAGGTTTGGTATATGTACTTTACTTAATTGTCAAATATTTCTAAAGATGGTTCTTTAGATTACAAAACCCTTTACTACGCGAGTCCGATTCGCGCTTGGCCTGTTTTTCTTTCATGAGATACGGAATCCTAAAATAATATTTATGTAAATATAAAAAATGTGTTTAATTTTGAGAAAACATTTTTTTCTTTTAAGCTTCTTTAATGGACAGGGACAACCGTCCAACAAAATAATGCACCGATTTGCATAATTTGTTTCGACAAAATTCCTTGAATCCAAAAATTATTCTAAATTATAACTATTGGCCTAAAACCTTGCTGCATTTAGACATACCACAGTAATTGATGCTACTATTATTATAATCACAATGACTATAAAAAACAATGATTATAAATATGTATTTATACAAAATGCCGCTGGATGCGAGCAGCACAAAACCGGTCGTTGTGGAGATCCTTGGGGGAGGCCTTTGTCCAGCAGTGGACGTCTTTTGGCTGAGATGATGATTTATACAAAAAATATATTCGAATTTGATCTGTTGCGGAAACCCACAACACACACTATGCTACTGTTTAAAATTAGGTTACACCTTAAAATCTACAAAATCCACTCATAGTTCCATGCCGCTCCCGCCGTCCAGAACGGGATCCATATGGTCTGATGGGAAAGTTTTATTTCCAACAAAAATAAATGCCTGTTTATTTGCAACAGATCTGTTATAATATTTATGTCACTGCACCACCACTACAGGCTTCACAGTCTAGTCTGTTCCCAAACTATCCTGCTGTTAGTGGTCTTGAGCCACCTCTGCAAGTGTTGGATGGGTTCTTTGTTTGTTAGTGGATATGCCTCACTACGCTCCATCGAGCCCATCGGAGTTGGCCAGGTGTGGATGGGATAACCCTTCTTAGCTTACAACGGGTTCAAGACACGATTTTGTTTCTGCAGCGTTAAAGCTTTTACAAGCATAGCAACAGCGCTGCTAGTGATGTGTCACGCCAGCAAATGCTAACTAATTAAAATTTATTTTATTTTAACCAAAAATTTTGAACGGGGATTAACGCAAACTTATTAAAAAAATGTTTCATACCTTCTTTATACACTACGTTTCGACTTTTATTTTTTATTTTGTCTGTATATTTATAATTGTCTTTATTAAAGCGCATATTTTTTTTTATTTATTGTAAAAAAAAATTTCCGGGGCAGAGGGAGACCAAAAAAAAGATGGATGGAAGGTGTGACGGATGATATAAATGTGAAGGGAGTGACTGTACAGGTGACGACTGATAGAGGAGAGTGGAAGAAGCAGACATTATGCGCCGACCCCAAGTAACATGGGAGCAGGACAGGAAGAGAAGAAGAATGTCATTAGCCAGTTAGGCCTTGAAACTGAATACCCAATACCCATTCTTAATTTAAAGGACAGAAGAAGATTTAGCCTTATTTTATTTAAAGATATATAATTTGGTTAATGAACTCGTTAGGTGGAGCCTATCATCTTTCGCAATTTGGCGGGTGCTCTTTAACAAATTTTACGCTATTTAGTTAGCGTCGTTTCATTAATATTTTAAGTTAATACACCTTGAACATCCGAAACAAACAATTCTTCAAATATTTAACGATCGGTTAAGATGAAACAGCTATTGTAATTATTTTAAATTGCTATGTTGTTATGCAACAAAGGACGTTTTCGGCATCAGGAAAATTTCACTATTTCCGAAGGTTTATATAAAAATGTCGTATTCCATTCAATTTTATTTGAAAAATGTTATAATTATGATTATTTACATATAATTTTACGCAAATATTGTTGCGAACAAATATATAATATAATAATAATAAATCGGCCTTATAGCGAAGAGTCTCGATCTACATCCCAATAGGCTTTCGCTGGATGGTTGGATCAAGGGTCAGATACAGAAGGCAACACTCCTGGACGCGGCACGCATTGTCAGGAGGTTTCTTTCTCTGCAGTCTTAATCGCCGTAACAGGTCGATGATACCTTATCTTAAATTTTAAATTTTGACGATATATAAAAATATCTGTAACGACTTATTGCATCATTATTTTATAAGACTGTAAGAGATGATTGCCTATTCGTATATGAATACGAATAAAAATGAAATGATTACCGAAGCGAAGAAACACTTCAGCCCATTTTTTCCAACATCTATTCTAGTCGCGACGACGACTTATTGTTTACAGCAGCGAGCGGTGCAAAATAACTGCCTAGAGTACCAAACTGATCAGTTTACAATTAAAATAAGTCCCATTAGCCTTTTCGGAAAGCAAACACGCTTGTGTAGGTATGGGTTTAAGTCAGTCTAACGGATTTAAGTATAGGGATTGAACCACGGTTCTCTTCTTCAACCCTAGCATCCATCAGATTTTTTCTTCCTTCTTTAACTTAAGCGCTGGACACATAGAAAAGACGTAGACGCGGACGGGGCGCGGACAAAATGTCTCTTCCGCGTCCCTTTCATAATTTCTATACATTTTTTATGAAAGGGACGAAAATATAGAAAACATAGGGGAAAACATATAGAAAAGACAGCGCGCCGGCACGACGACGACGACGCTTACTCGTCTGCGCCTTATTGTTAAACATACAGAAAGGACAGGGCACGGGCGCGAGCGGACAAGGGACGGGGGAGCGGGCGGGGGCGCGGGTGCCGTGGTGATCTATTGTCTTCATTGCTTCGCCATACCGGATGTACCCAGTAACGTCTAACCCTCTGCATATTAGCAAGATACACCAGTGCTAACACATCTTCATCTTCGGAAGAAGACATGTTATCCTGTCAAAATCGGACGGCTGAATGAAGTTGGTTGAAAACCCTCATCTCTCGCGGCGCCCAGCGGCAGCGTCACGTCCGTGCCTCGTCTTTTCTATATGTTTCAATAAGTCACGATGACGGCGGGCGCCTCGTCTGCGCCCTGTCTGCGCCCCGTCCGCGTCTTACGTTTTTTCTGTGTATCTCAGCGCTTTAAGAAGTACTTACGCTCTTGTCAGGTTAGCCCTTTACATACATCTACTATTTATATATTTTGTATTTTATATTATTTACTCCAAACCATATTTTGTTCACCTTTACTTGACCGTCCCGCTGCATTGCGTAGGTAAAAAAACATTTTACAGATTAATTGTTTGAAAATCCAGCGGCCTTTTTAATAACAAATGAATATCTTTTTTTAAGTGATTGATTGCTGCCTCACCTTGATATCGTTAAATTGAATCAGTTGTACAGTGTGGTTGCATCTAATCGAGCATCAATTAGATTTGTATTTGACTTTAAGAGACGCACCGACGCAGTGTTTGCCGGTGTGTGCCATTTTCGGCATGCTAGGTCACGCTGGCAAGTGTTTTTGTGGCGCCAAATCTCGGTTGGGCAATGATACTTTTTGTCGTAGAATATTTTCCGGTTTGGCCTTTTCCTTCATCTGAAAGTTCAAACGGTGTCAAAAAATCCTACCGTCAATTAATGTTGGATGTGCTTTCTATTACGGCTATCATTAAAATTATAATTAAAATCTCTCTGCGACCTACAGAGTGACACCAAAACTACTTTCGTTTATGTTTTTTCTTTGAACTATTACGTTTTAATGATTTTTATTAAACGATACCTATTACACAAAAACCGTAAGTCGTAAGCGGAACGTCGAACCAGTGAATTTATTTATTAAAAAGAGGCACAGAACAGACCAAAAAATATGAGAAAAAAATACAATAGAAGTCTTATAGTTTTGAGGTTCTGCTGATAGCCAGACACAGCACTTAATAAATATCCTTTATAAAAAAAAGAGCTCAGAGCTAGTAATCAAATCCAAAACAAAAAAAAATACGAACAATCCGTCTATTTTTCATTAAATTCGCAAGTACGTATGCAGAGTCGTGTTTGTTTGAGTGGCTCCAGATCCATACGGATTTCGTTATACGCTCTTTACAGTAATATGCAATAAATAAGATTATTATAAGTAGTATATTTACTAGTAGGTAACTATTATTTACATGTAAATTCGAGAATATAAAATTATACTTTAATTTAATTCAAAATTTTAACTTTCCTTTTTCAATACAAAATGACTTAAAGATATAGTCCATTCTTCTTTGAAGACAAAATTATCGATATTTTTATGTAACAATTTGTATAGAACGTTTTCAGTAAACTACTTGTCAATGCAAGAATAATAACAATTATCAATGAATGGCGTTAACAATAATTTCTCAAGTTGGTCAGGCTGACTCACATCACTGCCTGTGAGGTAATTAATAAAAATAATGAAATTTTTTAACATTAAACATAAAGGTTACCTAAACAACAATAGGTCAGCAAAAACATAGCAAGTAACATTTCCTAAACTTACAGTACACTGGGATCATTGAACAGTTCCTGCTTGTCTTTTCAGGGTTCAGTGGCCGGAGGCTCACACAACAATTATATTGTCCATTTTGTTGTCGCCCAGTACTAACCAATATCAAGTGGATATAGTGAGCTGATACTAAGATTATGACAAAGCATATATATATACGGCCAATTCAAAGTTCTCTACGCCAATGAAGATATTTGTCACATACATGAGAGCTATGTTTTAAATTTTTAAGTTGTCAAATACTACTCACTAACTAAACGTTCAAGAATCTAATTATAGGCGCAGTTAGTGTTAGAAAACTGTTTATTATGCTTATTTTAGAAATTACACTTTTTGAAATATACTTTACAATGTACGAAGGCAATCGTTCCCTTTTTCTTTTTGACTTACAGCAGACTTAGTATATTTTGAGGAAAATTTAAACAAATCTTTGTATGTTGTTTTCTAAAGCCACTAAAACGAACACAACACATTTATATAAAACAACTGTTACGGACCTACACATTGATTTATTAATTATTTAATCCTAATGATTATTATTTGGTACTTATAATATATTGCTTACTATCACTCTAATAATTTACCTGTCCAATTATACTACGGAACCGTTACCTTTGCGAGTCCAACTCACGTTTGGCCATTTTTAATTGTTGAACAACGTCATCGCGGCCAAACCCGGACGGTGGCGAGTTATTAACCAAACAGTGACTATATTACGGCGGACTCTTCTGCCTTAAAAAACGCATTAAGCCGTTGGTTCCGGCTGTCGTCATAGTAAGCCGACACGTCAGTAGTTTCAATAGTGTCTGTGACAACTGACGTTAGGTCATTAAGCTACCATTAAATTAATTAGCTCTGTTAAATAATTTAAAAAAACTTATTTCCGTCTTCTTTTTCGTTGTCGAGTCCTCATGCCTGAGGGTCGTGACCACCAATAGAAATATCGCGGACCAAGGTTCTCCAAGAGGTTCTGCGTGTTGCATTTCAGGGCTTAAAGAATAGCATCCGTCCACCGGGCAGGCGCTGTTCCTCTGCTTATTATTCCCTCAACGTGACCCACCAGTACAAGCTTCTCCAAAGGGACGCTGTTTTAAAAAAAAACCAAGGATATTGCTGTCGACCGCCGACATCCTTTAGAACTTAACCGGACTTTTGTGGGAAAGGTTCTTTAAGCCGTTTTCTAGAGGGAATGGCATTTAAGTACCCAAACGTGTGTCGTCGCCCCCCCCCCCCTCCACTCCAAAGCATTCGTCTTTCGTTTTTGGAGAGTATGCTAATGGCCTTTGGTGGCCTTCACAGAGTCACCGGACTTTTTAAGGTATAGTGAGAAACTTTATCCGTATGATCGTAACATTGGAGGGTTTCTAAAGGGAAAATCGTGTCCCCGTTCCCTACTAGATTCTCCGAGGGGTTTTGGTCGGATCGGGAGCGAACAACACGAGGGCGCCTTTAAAGGACCTCTGCTCGGGTTGACCGGGTCGAGGGAGTGAGAAGAAGAGCCTATGTACCGGGTCTTCGTAGGTTGGGGAGACCCAAACAAAACCGTATACCGAGGTAAAACCGTACGGTATAGCTATGTCCGTTATTATTTGAAATTTTCTGAGTATTTGCCGGTCACGCCTAGTAGTCAATAGTATCAATCTGTCAACAGACACTTGTCGTTGTCGCTACAGGCACGAGCGTTAACAATTAATCAAATAAATATTGTTGTTAGGTGTTTTCATCTAATTTTTATGTTATCAAATTTTTTATTAGTGAACATACTATGATAAATAGGTAAGTGCAATGTTATGAACGTGATTCTGTATATAATTATTTAATTGTCTTCAATGTTTTGGTGCCGGATCCTATTCCTTTAAAAAGTGGATGATAAATGTGTTGTTTATGGTCATTGGGGCAAAACCGTAAGGGTTTAAACCGACCAGTACACGGGTTTGACCCGCAAACAATTTGATTGTGTTAATTATTTAATTATATTTTTGTTCATAAGTTTTCTTCATAATACCACGAAATTATTAAAGATGTAGTAACCGACAAAGCTGGGACTCCGAATATTTATTTAAACATAATATTTGTTTATATTGTCACGAAGAATATGGCTCAAGTCGAGCAAATGAGTGTTGGGTGCAGTGCATTACTAATAAAGGATGGGCACACGAAGGCTGTACTGGCTGGTATGAAGAAGAGTTGGATAATTTCGAATGTTTCGGTTACGTAGCTTCACGTAAGTATCCTATGGGGCAATATCGTATGTAGTATACAGTTTTGGCCACTCCCCGGGGAAAATCGTAATTCACAGAGGTTTAGTTTATATTCCTAAATATTTTTTACTGTAGCCAATGAGAGTCTTTAATAAACAAGTTGATTATAAATATGTAATTTTCATTTATTTCGATTTAATATAGGTTTGTTCTTAGCTATACGGCTTTGACCCAGTCTCCCCTACTCTTTTTTCTACATGTACAGTGTCTTGGGCTTGTGCAAGTGTGCATGTTTAGTGTGTTATGTAAATATTTAGTGGCATTTTGGGCATCGCGGGCGGGCGGGCTTTCATAAATAACTCGATAGTGACAGCTCACAGCGTCTTACGCATTTAGAGTGCGCATTGATCTTGATATCGAGGAGCTTGATGGCTTTGTGGTTTTCGCAAAGGGCGGTCGTTGGATGGGTGACCAAAACTTTATCATCTTGAGCTCCGCCGTGCTTCGGAAGGCACGTAAAGCCGTTAAACCCAGCTGCATTAGCAGTCGTTATCAACCACCGCACTGGGCCCGCGCGTGGTGGTTTATAGCCCGTTCTCCCTATCTATCCATAGGGAAGGCTCGTGCCTCAGCATACATAGGACATGCATAGGACATAAAAATGAGCTGATAATGATGATGATTGATCTTGAAAGATAAACATGTGACCAAACAAAATATCTCGATTATGAGATAGAGATGTTTTTATTTGGTCAATTATAATATTCAATAATATTTATAATATGACATTGGATATATCATAAAATCTGTATCGCGTGCCCCCGGAAACTATGATTATGACCAGAATAATAATTGCTAATTCTACTCAAAGTTAGAGTACCTAGCTTTTATATATGAAAGAAGTTTTGAAATCGGTTCTGTAGTTCCCAAGAATTCCCTACATACAATACAAACGGACATATTTAACCTACCTATTCACAATATTAGTGTTGAAAATGTCAAATTAAAATTTAAAATACAAAAAGACGAGTATCAACAACATCCGGATCGGTTTTATTACAAAATGTCGAACGAGATACATACATTATCAATATTTAATTTCACACTAGATGCCATAAATCTCACAGCAGCCCGTGTCTATAACTCGACTCGACTCTTTTATATTTTGTTTTACGTCTTGAAATATTTATGTTTTTATGAACTAGTATTGTTATTTTATCGAATAATAATAGCTCAACCCATAAAGACAGGTGGTTTGCAAGATGGAAGGGAGAAACCGGTTTACTTTTGAATAATACACTAATTAATTTCATTGTTCTTTGAAAATTTGTAACATTTTAGGCAGTAGCTTTCTTACCACCTGCAAAATGACAGATCATTAGTTATTTTCAAGCAGAGTAAATTGACTTTGTATTCAAAACCAAAGTAGACAATCAATGAAAACGCGTCATGGAAAAAAACCTTTTCAAAGTATCTTTTATTCTGAGGACATTAATTTGTTATTTCCGCTTTATGCATAACAGTTCAATATAATGTCAATATTTAATTAAATAATCGTTTTTAAAAATAAGGACCCTGAGATGAAATGATATGCCTATTTATTGACATTGCACAGATGCTTATAACTTTGACTAGGTACCGCATCACACCAACACAACACTCCAAATTGCTACATTTGATTCACTTATTGACATTTTATTCGATTCCAAATCCACGCATTTGATTCAAACACGCTCCAAATACGTATGTACGATGACGTCATTGTGTCAACACGGAGTTACTTGTAAAAGTCAATGTCAGTTAAGCGTCCTCTATACTGGCAAGAGACAGAAACAGATCGTCGTTTCGGAGCCTATTACCGAAATCGACCGATCGAGCTTATTACCAACAAACCAATATGATTCTCTATCTCTATCACAGAAGGACACTTTCCATCAAACAAAATATAAAGGACAGAAAAGGAAAATATAAATATAAACACACAAAATATAAAGGACGAGAACAACAGGTATAAAAATAAAATATATGTATATTATATTTAGGTTTGCAAATTTACATTACGTATCAAATTCAATTTCCACAATGTTATACAGTACTGTAAAAGAAAAGTAAAGTGTAACTATAGATATTATAATAAGACAAGTAAGAAAAATATGCAAGAGCAGACCAGCCTCCAACGGCGGCACCCGTTCACGAGTATGACATATGAATCAGCCATCGCCTCGCTCAAACATATTTTAGGTAATTTAGTGTATAAAATTGTTTTAAAATTAATTAGGTATTTATAAAATCACTACTTATTTAGAGCACACCAAATGTCGGAGTTCAATAAAGTAATTAATTATTTTAAAATCCAGTCTCAATTGGTAAAGTTAAATTGAAATCATGATTTTTTAATTCAATTTAATTGCAGTTCAGATTAGCTTAACCTTGGTATTGAACTTGTGTACTATTAATTAATAAGGGTTAAACAAAGAGAATATTTAATTTATTTGCACTGATTTAAAATGTTTTACAATAAATACTAATTATTTATTTGTGTGTTCAATGTTGGATGGTACTTTGTTAAGTATTAACCTTAGTTCCATTATTTCTTAGTTCACATGACTTCTTACCGCCATGGACACACGAACCGATGGCGTAAGGACATTTAATCGTTGAATTTCAGTTTTTGTTTTATAGAATTTCCTAGCTCGTGATAATAATAGGTCGTTACCGATGAAATTGGAGTTTTTTTTTTAATATGTGTATTACTTCTAAAAGTCAATACCGGTTGTTAATATTATTATACACCTTTAATTAGGACTATGTTACTTAGGCTTCAGTATTAACAATTATTATTAATTTTGTGTTTTTATCGCCCAATTTTTATTTTTTAAATTGTCTAACTTTTTAGTTCGCAGAATTGTCCTATTGTTTCATTGTTGCTTTGAAAGGACTTATTTTTTTTTCTTTTTAATGTCTGCTATATTTAACTAGTGAAACAAACACACTACTCTACAATTTTATATATCTATAGCGTTAAAATGAATAGATTCTAAGAAAATAAAAAAAAATATATTATATAATTATAAAATTTTATTTTTCATACTAACGAGTATGAAAAATAAAATTTTATAAAAAATCTTCATACAAAACTCCAATTTCATAGGTAAGGACCTAATATTATGGTTCATCTTGGTCGAATAAAAATATCTCAAATTTACCTATAAATGTGCCTTGCCTTATTGAACTACAAATATGTGTGTACAGAGTGTACCTAATCTCTGTATGCTTTCGAATTTTGCATTGCTATAATTATATAGTTACAAGATAAAATAATCACAGTTAAAATTGTTAAAGGATAAAAACCGGCCAAGTGCGAGTCGGACTCGCGCACGAAGGGTTCCGTTGATCTATAAGAACGGCAAAAAAATCACGTTTGTTGTATGAGACCTTAAATATCCTCCTAAAATATTTGTTTTATTTTAATTTAATTATTTATTTTTAAAGCTAATATATAACTAAATATTCTGTGAAAATTTCAAGCGTCTACCTGTTGCCGTTATCAATATCGAGAAAAAACGAGCAAAAAAATCACGTTTGTTGTATGGGAGTTGGGAGTTCCCTTAAATATTTTTTTTATTCTGTTTTTTAGTATTTGTTGTTATAGCGGCAACAGAAATATATCATCTGTGAAAATTTCAACTGTCTAACTATCACTGTTCATGAGATACAGCCGGGTGACAGACGGCCAGACGGACGGACAGCAGAGTCTTAGTAATAGGACCCTATTACCCTTTGGGTACGGAACCCTAAGGTATCTTGTAACTATATGTAGCATTGTGAATGCAACATTCAAAATAATATAATTAAAGGAATTACGTCTTTATCGATTGTTAAATTTCTTGCAAAAGTGTTCTTTCGACTGTGAGGGTTTCTACAGTGACGTTATACCGCGCTGGCTTGCAGCGTAAATCACAAACTACTAGAAAAGTTCAACGAGTCTTCTGGGGCCTCGGTAGATCAGCGGTTAGAGCATTGGACCGGTTATCCAATGATCGTGGGTTCGATCCCACTCGAGCGTCTTGAGGCTAATTAATTTTTTCTAGTAAAAACTAGAAAAAATTAATTAAACCGACACAGAGAGTAGTTGGAAGATACAATTTTAAAAAAAATTGTATCTTCCAACTACTCTCTGTGTCGGATAACTTTGATTGGATCATCAACGGTGATGTAAATGTTGAAGATATTTTTAACGTATATTAATTGACACGTAGGTGTAACATACAACCGTCAACAATTTGTACGCTACTGTAAATAGTCTCCAATGACCATCCTACTTAGAACGTGACCCTCAAATATGTTACACCTCTAGTGTAAAATAAAAACTCAATAAAGTTATTAACTAAATCCTTCATTGATGCCTTCATCATGGCATTGTTCACTTGTTTAAAGTATACGTTTACTTAAGGCACGTGAACAATGAAAAAAAAATAAGGAATATAAAATACCATTTTTAGTTTCTGGAAGCTTCTGTTACCTAGTAAGGCAGCGTTACGCACTCGATTAAATTAATACGACTGCATATTATCCCTTTCCCTATTTAAAGTTAAAATTAAACAGTTTATACAAAGTAGCACAGTTAAGCATAAGTTCTAAACCTATTGCAACGCGAATAGCTGTCCTTTACCCTCTATATTTTGAAATACGTTTTATGCTTTAAAATGGTTTTCAATATATATGAATTTTGGACAGTCTGAAACGAGGAGATATAACAATATAAAAGCGAGTAGAAACACAATTAACGTGTTTTAATTCAATTTGTCGAATCTGATTGTTGTAATGAAGAAGTTGTAGTACCTCTGAAACCTTATCTTGCATATAGGTATTAATGTCAACAAGTAGGTTAAATAAACTAAAAGACTGAAAACATTTCATTACAAAACAAATATAGTTTAATGACTTTGATTTAATTTAAAGAGCATGACATACAAATATTTATTTATTTTCGTTATACATTTGAGTGAAACCTACTTTTATATATGTTATTGATGCCTATCCATGTTATCTCGCGCCTCCATAATATCCTATGTACCAATAGTTATCTGATTATACACCTGTGTTTCCTTGTCTAAGTCACAAGCTTGACCGTAGTTACCAACTGTGTATGCTTTTCTAAGACTTGCTTGCTTACTTGCTAGCTTGGCCGTGGGATCGATACGATCACCTCAATTAATTAAACTGAGCGAGCCTAGTTAATTGTCACAGTGAGTATTAGCCGGCCTTGCGCGTGCGCTCCGATGAGACCAAACTTATCGAAATCGGTAGAGCTCGAAACTGTTACGAAATGCATTGAGCTCGGCGTCGAGTTACAGGGAACTATTCTAGAATCTTAAGTTTACGATTCTGTATTGTTATTTGCTAGTAATTTAGAATGCTGCAATCATGTCTCATGTTACCTTTGGTTTTAGTTATTTAATTATTATTTATGTTGAGAACTTAGTATCTAGACAAACCTAATACAGGCTTTAAAGATACTACTAACTAATATTGCATAAATAATTTTGGCTAATAAATAATTTATCTATCTATCTATATCAAACGAATAATGTTTTCATTTATTAGAAAGCCCGTTCATAACGTAATTATTATGAAAACAAAGTTTTGAAGTTTTTGTTATATTTGTAGGTAAAAATCTGTCATTTATGACGATTAATGAAATTGAAACATAAAACCTTGGTACTAACCCATCGTTGGCCGTAAATACCAGACACAATAGAATTTTATTGTTTGGCGCTTACATGTAAGCGATCGGCCAACGTTGGGTTAAGGTAAAACCAACCATATTGTGGGTGTCAGTACTTTTTTATAAACACTAAAAATATATTTTAATACAAATAGGATTCATCACTTTTAATGTTATTGTTAATCTTTACTTATATACCTACTTTACTTATTTTTTTAAACAACAAATTAATGATCGGGATTTGCTTATTAAATTATAGTATCGACTAATGCTTTCGACAACATCTCATAATAGCCTCGCGCGTATTCTCAAATAGGTGTCATCACGAGAATTTAAGATCACACAAACACAGCGAGAATAAATTTGTTACCGGTCACCCGAAAGGTCACAAACGGTGACCTTTAAGGTAGCAAGGTCAGCATTAGGCAAGGGTCTACTTGCTACAAAATGAACTACTATCGTACGTAGTGTATGTGCCATTGGTAGAGTAACTTCTTAAAATAAAAATCTATTTATTCTATGTGATCGTAATATATTTATTTATACGATATATTTAAATATAAAAAATACGATACGATATATATACGATACCATTTTACTTCATCATTAATTCTTATGCATTCCGTTTACAGGTTTGCTTATCCTTCGACAAGAAGACGGAAGAAACTTCACATAATGAATTTAAAATTATTCTATTTTATGTGTTTATTATGTGTGTTTTATGTGTTGTTGAAAATGATGTGCTACACATTTATCCAGAACTAATATTGAATTATTTTTTTATATTTGTCCTCTCCGGTTGTAGGCAAAGCATCTCAACTTGAAGCCAGCAATTGTAAATGAACAAATCCAAAACAACAAGACAACTAAGACTATAAAGGTATTATTGGTAACTGTTATTACCAATTAGTATCTAGAACATCACTTATGCTAAAACAAAGCTAAATAAAATAAAAAAATAAACAAATAAATATGAGACAACATCACATACATTGTTCTGATCCCAGGTAAGTAGCTTAAGCACTCGTATTATGGAAAATCAGAATCAACGACGGTACCACAACCACCCAGACCCGACACAATATCTAAAATTTCGTTTTCGACATTGATCAGTCCGGGAATCGAACCGGGGACCTCAGAGTTAGCGCCGCCCAAAGTCCGGCGTGCAAGGTCGCCTAAGATAAAAAAGTAATTTTCATTGGCTTTAACTATGGCGCGTAGTCGAATTATTACCACCGCACACCACATGATAGTTTTCCTCATAAACGATGGAGGTGATAGATCTTTATTTAATTGACAACCGGTTGGTCATCAGAAATGACTCGTGAATGGTGTTTAACATTTAAATCATGTTTAAAAGACCATAATGATTGAATTGGCGCAATTTTGGTTGGCTTGCAACATCAAAGGTTAACGTCAAAGCATAAAATTCTGTAGACAAATTAATCAGTTTGGAATCGTCATCGTCATCAGCTAATTTTATGTCCCCACTGCTTGGCACGAGTCTTCCTATGGATGGATAGGGAGAACGGGCCATAAACCACCAAGCGGACCCAGTGCGGATTGGTAGTTGTTACCTAACTACCGCTAATGCAGCCGGGACCAACGGCTTTACGTGCCTTCCGAAGCACGAAGAAGCTCGAGATGAAAAATTTTTGGTCATTCATCTGATGTGAAAGTTGCTTAACTTCAGCACCCCAGAACGGGCGCGTTAATCACTGCGGCAGTTTGGAATACCTTAAAGTAAAAGATACCTTAGTAATAGTATTATTTATTAAACTAAACAGTATCAAAAGTTATGTCGCCGAGACTTAGAGCATTATGGTTTAATGCTCTAAGCGCCGAGATGGTTGGAAAAGTGATTGAATGTAATCGTGTTTTGTGTCGCGGATTTTTTCCTTACTTGGCCCAACACTACCGTGTATCTCTAGGTAATTAAGAAAGAGTAATTCAAACCTCCGTCCACATATGAATACAAAACAGGTAGTCAGGTAATTAAGATGCTATAAAAAGATACAGCGAAAATGTCAAATATAATGGTGTTGGACAACAAAACAAACAGTATTTTGTTGTTTCAAAATTATTTTTGATATTTTATATCTTCCCGCTATCGTCATCATCATAGATTAGACATGTTCGTCTGCCTGGTTGGTCTGGCCAGGCTTCCATTTCGTGCATAGCGAGCGGGTCTTAGTAGCGGTCCGGAGGGGGCCTGAAGCGAAAAGATCTGCGGGGTACATGAGTTACCCTTAGTTGGTGTGGTGCTCGGTGGTTTTCACTGAGTAGTTACTCCAACATCTCCGGTACTAGTCTGGAGAACTAGTAGAGGTGCCCGCTAGATGCAAAGGCCTCCGGTTTAAGCAGCCGCGTAGGAATTTGGAATTGATCAGGTGCCTGGATGGGTACCGAGAAGTGAGTGTGCTTACAACTCCACCACCAAAGAGGACATTTGGTAGTTGGCTTTAGAGCTGACGGCCCAAGCAGTGGTACACTGCGAGTTGTGCTCTTAGTGCAACGAGAAGTGAGCGAGCTTAAAGCTCCGGTGACCTATCTGGATATTAGGTAGTGGACTATACGTGTCCACGGGGCGACTAGCTTGAGACACTAGTCTTAAAAGTACTGGATGAAGGATGCGTACCGGCGTGTTCTGATCTGGCGTTATGACCTGACGTAGATGGTCCCTTGTGCTTGCGCAAGGTTATTCTGACACCTACTTTGTAACCGGAAGGTTGGTAGGGGGTGTCAGTATAAACTTTAAAGTAGTGTATAGCGGGTTGTTGTCCATGAACCGAACGAAAGACTACTGGTCATTGCTACCTAGCATTGTTTAAGATTTGGTGTTAACTCTATGTAACGAAAATAGTTGAAAGGTTAAGTATTTTTTAGTTGGCGTATTACAGAAAGCAACTGGTAAAATAAAGCCATTGTACACCCGAAACTGTATCAAAAGTAATCGATAGTGATAAAATGATACGAAGATGTTACTTCAATGAGTAATTTATTGCTACTGTCTCACGTTACATATTCATACTTAAGTCGGGCAGAGCGCAGCGCCAGCGCCTACGCCAAGCGGCGTTAGTTTAATATTACCTATGTTAACAAAAAATATACGTGTTTGCTCGTACAGCTATGAATTGTTAGAATATTATACTATATTAAATCATAATTTGATAATGATACAAAAAATATTTAAATAAATATTTTCAATTTTTTATGCACTTTTATTACCATGTTACTAATAAACAATTATTTTCCATCTCCTGTTCTAACAAAGCAGGCAGTTTACTTTTGGCTAACATTGCTGTGACTGTATTATCAGGTGTTTACTTTATGTTCTGATGATTAACTTATAATGAGTATAATATAATAGGTTTTTAAGTGTAACAAATAAAGTTGGTAAAACCAATAAATGATTTGGGGAAATCTTGACCGATTTCAACTATTCCATATTATGTAGATTATTGTTTACTAATTACGAGAGCGAGTAGTGTTGAGTTTCAATTTACTAAATAGGTTTTATATTTTACTCGAACAGGTATTGTTGAAACTTCATGGCTAAAAAGTTTAAAGCAAACTTTATCAAATTAATAATTTAATTTAGAAACTATTAGTTTACTTACCTTTTTGATTTTCACATATTCAAATATGTAGGTACTTATTTGACATCTCCACCTATAAAATGGTCAATATAGGAACAAAGTACAGTTTTTTTATCTTTATTTTATTTTGGGACTTTTATCACATAGTGACAATGCCAGTCTATCGATTCCAGAATATCTTATTCCTTTACTTAATGTCTAAAGGTATACCTTATAAATAAATTTTGCGCTAGCACTGACATCGGGTCGGCTAGTAGCCCCTGATACATAAGAACATTCTTAGCATTAAGGCCAAATTTGGATACAAATAAAATCGTGAGAAATCGTGGTTACAATATTACAAAACAATTTTTTTATTAATTTAACAGCTACTTCTCGGATAAATGGATGTGGTAGAAAGATCTACTCTTGGTACATTATAGTGGTATTTGATTTTTGAATAACAACATCAAAGGAACTCAAGTTAAAATTGTTAAAGTTTTTTTTTTGTATTTTTATAATATATTCAAACTACTAATGTTGAGGATCAACTGAAAACTGCTTAGCTAAAACCTTAGCAAAGACAACAGAAAGTCCTGTCCAAAATTAACTACAACGCCTGTGATTTATATACAGCAATATATGTCTAAAGTCGTCATAAACGCGTTAAACTCTTTTCTATTGCAAAGTTCATTTGTGTTTAATTAATCATGATACAGGCCTCTGCGCCTGTGACTTATTTGAAATGCAAACAAAGCTTAGTTTTTGAATTCAAATCGCTTTGATTAAAATACAACATTCATTATCAAAACCAGATTGAAGTTACAAATATAGATTGTCGAGGCCTTATTTTATTTAAAATACGAATTTATCTGTGCCCTAAGACCTCGCATCTCGGCTATAAACAATTATCCAGTTTTTCCAGTACAATTTTGAATTAAGTGAGTTACACAGTGCTTGTTATGCTATGCCTATTCTAATATTTATTAATAAAGGTGTGTCTGTATTTAAGTGTGCATGTAAGGGTGGTTGAGCGAGTGTTTGTACCTATGTGTGCGTGGCCGTAAGTATGGGCGTGCGCGCAATTGTAATTCCTTGTTTATATATACTAGAACAATGAACCTATAACTAAAAAACCTTAAAAAAATAATAATATATAATATGATAATTAAAAAATATTATTAAAAGGAGTCCCTTTAGGCAAGGTTCCGAAGATACTGGCAGCGTTCCCCCTTTGAATAGCTAGACTAATTCTTTGTCCGAGGTAGCTGCCAGCTCTTCGGTCTCCTGTGATGTCGACTAATCTTTTTGCTATTTCCTTAAAAAGTCTTATAGCGCTAGGACCCCACGGACCAAGGGTCTCGACACCGAATGGGACAAAGTCATATTCGGAGCCTAGACCCCTGTATTTGCAAGCTTTAGCTTTTTCAGCCGCTTCACAAGCCGCACCAGCTCTGTTGTTAGTTCCATGTAGATGGGAAGGGGCCAGCGTGTCAGAACAGGTTGCATCCCATACCAGCACCCGGCCCATCTTCCATGGAATCAAACTCATACCGTCCGGTCTCTTGCCATCGTCTCTTGCAATACCAGTCGGCTCAAGAAGACTTGGCACGTTGACGGTGGCAAGGGACCGGCGTATGATATCGTTAAGTGCGGCATGTCTCGAGAAGCGGCCTGCACTTCTTTGGCATGACAGTCCGTGATGTCCTAGCTTGTCGACATCACTGCCACAGGGACATTTATGAGGAGCGCAGACCGGAACCCCGAGCCGTAGACAGGTTGCGATTCGGAGCGTGTCAGGCTCAAGAAAAGTTCCTGTATTTGACGATGGGTACGAGTGAAGCCAGTAGCCGGCCTCATGCGTACCCACGGCCAAAAGCCTAGCACGCGCCGAACCTGTTATACAACTCAAAAGATTGTCATAAGACAATTTGCAGATTATATCGTCCCAGCTCCTCTGTGAATTTGGAGAAACTGAAAAATTTTGACCTGGGCATGCAATTAAGAAAGCGTTTCTTGCTTCTTCCAAGCCAGCAATCTCAAAGTTTGAAGGGGATGCCCTTAAAATCTTTCCTATGGGATTTGCTGAACTATGGACAGAAGATAAAAGGCTGGTAAAGCGACACTGGAAATTTTGCGAATCCCTAAACCACCATAACGGATGGGTAGGGATGCTTGGGCTCAAGAATGTTCGTTCAGCTGCATATTAAGAATCGATTCTAAGCTAATTTTGATTAAGTCGTCTACTTGTGTCAAAAGATCTGAGCGATTCCAAAAGGAGCAGCAACGGAGCACATACGTAAATTTTGGGACGAAAAGACAGAATTTTAAGATGCAAAGTGCATAATGTGGACTAATTTCAAGGAGACGTTCAGCAGAATTTCGAAATTTAGTAATTGAATTATTAATATATTCAGAAATAGATTTATCAAAAATTGGAGAACCTAAAAGGTAAAGGGAATTACTGTTAACTATTTTAATATTTGGAGCCAAAATATTAAATTTTAGTTTTACATCATTTAAATTTAAGTCGCAGTTATTTATAAAAAGTTCGCATTTGCTAAAATTAAGCTCCAAACCAATGGCTTCAATTTTATTTTTGATTAAAAAAAGGTCCGAAAACACAGTATCCACATCACCTTCTAGGGTTCCGTTGTCCAAATACCAAACGTTGAATTTAGAATTTAAATTTTTGATTAACGGATTTATAGCCAAACTAAAAATTGCAGGCCCAAGGGGATCACCCTGTTGACAACCTACTTCCGAGGACAGTTCATTAGAACGATATAACAATTTCGTTGGGTCAGCGTAACTGAGAAGAAGATAATTGTAAATTTCCGGTATATGTTGTTTTATTTCCGTCAGCAGGGTATCCCTATTTACCGAATTGAAAGCATTTTTGACATCAATTTTGAGCAACACGTCAGGCTGTCCGTAAGTTAGGAAAGAGCGTAGGGCATGGACGGCTGCCTCACACCCTCCTTTTACACCGAAACCTAACTGCACGGGTTCAAATTCCGAATTTAATTTTGGTAAAATATGTCGAACAGCAATTTTAGAGGCCAGACGTCGTAGTGTTGATCCAACAGCAATTGGTCTCACCCCTCCGTCTTTTTTGGTGAGGGCAATGAGGTTCGCGCCGAAAAGAATGGGAACAATTTCTGGATTGACATTACCGGAATACATAAAGTTGATTAATTTAGTGATCGAAATTACAAGTTGCTCGCCTGCATCACCCACAGAATGCGATGTTAAATCTTTCAAATGTTGGGGTGAGATTCCATCCAAACCTGCAGCCGAACCTGGTTTAAAAGATAAAATGGCATCCGTAACATCTTTGTTTTGAATTTGAAGGCATGCTTGCCCTGCTGTTGGTGGGTCGAGAAAAAATGGGTTTAATGGAGCTGGAGGATGTTTTGACCGTAAGGCCTGAAGGTTGTCAGGGGTATCTGGTGATAGCACGTCGTTGGAGAACAAAAGGCGAGCGGCACCTTTGAGATCTCCGTCACTGATTTTGTTTTGGATGAGTTTGTTACGATTACGAGGGGCATCATGTTTGATTAGAGCAGCGGGAGAAGGCAAGGAGCTTACAGCACGGTTATTTTTAATCTTTTGTGTCAAGGTTAAATTCGGTTCAACAGTTTTTATTACATGTAGTGTGCTGTATGAAAATAAAAATAGGTTCTGCCAGTCTTGAGTACAATTGCTTGTGTAACATTTTAGGATTAATTTTGACAAATGTGTACCAACGGTTATGGGCATTTCTACGGGTAGAGCAGTTTGAGCTACTGGAGCGAACAAAGTACCTTTAACGTCTAATCACGTACTTAAAAAAAATCACACATGTTTATAGGACTCTTGACCTGATGGAGAGCATATCTAGAAAACCGTCAAGCTTTATATAGCGCCAAAAAAAAATCCTAAACTTTAAAAACGGGCAGAATTTGGTTTAAAATGACGTGTCCGGTTTCCAAAATAGACTCGTTAATGCTTCATAACTTTCAAAATAATAAGTTGATAATTATAATTCCACCATTTACAGAACAAGGGATAGATAATAAAGCCATTTAAATAATTATATTTATTGTGAATTCATGGGTTTTAATACAATAACATGTTTTGATCTTGTCCGAAGCGTATGCCTCAATTCGGTGTAATTTAGTTTTATTTATCTACATCACTAACTACGCACAGTACGAACGTCACTAGCTAGTTCCCGCAACCTGCCAGTTGCGTCCGAGCGGCCGAGCAATGTGGACGGAAGGACTGTGCTGCAAAGGAGCATTTTTCGAAGGAATGAAATTATTCGGTGCTTTTGGGGTCGGGTCATTTCTCAAATCGGTGGACGACATTAATTTTGTTTATGAAGTATTTATTGAGATTTGTGCTAAATTAATTGAATATTCAAGTGATGTCTACCAGTATGTTTTGTAGAAATGGTTTCAATTTATAAAGTTTACAAGTTATTTGATGAAATGTGTTATTTTCTCAATTCGGTGGATCTCAATTCCATGGAAAATGCTACACCGAATTGAGAGAACTTACACCGAACTGAGATTTGTCAATAATAAAATAGAATACTCTTTATTGCACACCATATTCATAATAAGTAAAGCGGGCGACCTTATCGCTAAAAAGTGATCTCCACAAGGCAATAATGTTGAAATAGGTTGTCATGATGTTTTATTAAGATTTTAGAATTATTTTTTTGGAAATCAAAGGCGAGAGCTGCTTGAGCGGTTTTATTTTGATATTTTTTTTCAGATGGGCAAACTGAGTGAAGCCAAAAAAAAGGGAAAGAAAAGGATTGCGGAGAGACGGAAAAAGGAGAGAATAAAAATGGTTCGATATTATATGAGGGACATAAACAAAGGTACAGGGAAAGATATGCAAAAAGAAATGCTGAAGGTAAGGTAAAGAGAATGAGTGAAAGACCTCATCGTGAACAAAAAGCTTTGAGGAAGTATTGCAGAGAACATTCGAAGAAAAGTTACGAAAAGAAGAAAAAAAACTTACTCAACGTTCTAGACGAAAAACCCATGTCGCTTCCTTCTGATCCTGAAGTTTTAAACGATCACGATTCTTTGAGTGCATCCCGTACCCTTGTTACGAATTCTCCAATATGTGTTACAGAGCCTCAGTCTCCGATAAATACCTTTACTAATTCTTTAGTACCCGTTTCTCCTACTATTTCTGATTTAGAATCAATTCGAGCCCTACGTAATGTTACGCCAACTTCACTTTCATCGGAATGCTTAAATCCAATAACAGCCACTTCACCAAACTCTTCATAAAGTCGCAGATTACGTTCGAAAGTTCATAAAGACTTGATTGATGCAACCAACAACAGTATCACAGAAACATTCAAGAAACAACCGTGTGCGCGAACGTCATTCTTTACAAATACAGGGTAAATAAGGAGTTTAAATTACTGCATCATAGGATAGCTGAATTACAAAGAAAGAATCAGACATGCCAAAGAACGATACATAGATTAAGAAGTAAAAAAAAATAAAGTCTTGACGACATTGACAAAAACTACATCAGAAAGTTCAAGTAAAGAAGAATCTGCGGAATTGAAAAAGAGATTTACAATGTCCTCGGTAAATATAAAAGAAGCAGTAGTAAATTTTTACGAAGAAGATGAAAATAGCCTCATGTATCCTGGAAAAAGAGACAACAAAGTTTAAAATAAATTAAGAAAACAGAAATGATTATTAACAATTAAGATATTCAACCGACGATCTCGTGATTACTAAGTTTTAAAATTAGGTATAGCGTGAGGTATATATATTTTATTAATAAATGGAAATAAAGACTGATCAAGCTAAATTAAAATAAGTACCTAGGTAGGTAAATAATTAATTAGTACAAGATTATGACTCCTTTCTTTGTTCTTTATTGAAAAAGAATATGCACACTGATTCTAATTTTGTTTTTTTTTTATTTAGTTTTATTTCAGAAACATTACTATAGGCACTTAAGCCTGAAATTAAACATCTGACTAATAGACCATCAGTCAGTAATCAAAAACGTTTTTAGGTATTTGTAGTTTTGGTCATTCATCACATAATTTCTATATTAGGTGACTGTTGCGGAAACCCACAACACACACTATACTACTGTTTAAAATTAGGTTACACCTTAAAATCTACAAAATCCACTCACAGTTCCATGCCGCTCCCGCCGTCCAGAACGGGATCCATATGATCTGATGGGGCCGGAATCCGAGTCCGGGTCTTCTCGGGCTCCCTAATCACACCCAAACTACCCCAAGTGCACTTTTCCCCCGAGGATATACCTGCTTTCTCCAGCAGCGGAGACGTCGACAGCGGCGAATTGTACTCCCGATGCGATTCGCTTACGACGTACACACACACAAAACACAGGTTGCACAATACACTTAATTAGAGTAAGACGGCTCCAAATGCCCTTATTACTACTTAAAATCTATTTAATTATCAACACACGATAACCTATAAACCAGCCATTGTTGCCTTCCCGAGACAAGTGTACCAACAAAGAAAAAGAACAATTAGTGATGGGGCCATTATGCCACTAAATAAATTGAATCTCGATAATCGATTCCCAAATCGATCCGTCCATAATACAAATCAAAGTTTTATTTCCAACAAAAATAAATGCCTGTTTATTTGCAACATCCCGCCACCCAAAGCGGACGTACCGCTTTCTAGCCTGAAATCTTAAACTAGTCAACCGGTAATCGAGCTAAGTTAGCGACTGCGCGATTTAGCACCGATCCATCAACCAACACTTGCTGTATGTATTGGGTGCTGCTACTCAAATAAATTCCACCTCAACTAACATAAGCGTACCAAAAAATATAACCATATCTGTACATAACTGGACTAATGTATCAAACATCAATTTTAATTTTTAATTTACTTTTTATTGTTATTTACTGTTGCAAATAAACAGGCATTTATTTTTGTTAGAAATAAAACTTTGATTTGTATTATGGACGAATCGATTATCGAGATTCAATTTTCTTTGGTGGCATAATGGCCCCATCACTAGTTGTTCTTTTTTTATTTACTTGTCTCTGGAAAGCAAATATGGCTGGTTGATAGGTTATCGTGTGTTGATAATTAAATAGATTTTATGTAGTAATAAGGGCATTTGGAGCCGTATTATTCTAATTAAGTGGATTGTGCACCCTGTGTTTGTGAGTGTGCGTCGTAAGCGAATTGTTTCGGGAAAACAATTAGCCGGGATGTCGGCCACACCGCTGCGGAAGTGAACCAGGTATTTTCAGTGGGAAAGTGCACTTTGGGGTAGTTTGGGTGTGTTTAGGGAACCCTAGAAGACCCGGAGCCGGATTCGGGCCCCATCGGATCATATGGATCCCGTTCAGGACGGCGGGAGCGGCATGGAACTGTAAGTGGATTTTTTTTCTATTTTTAAGGTGTATTTTTAAGCAATAGCATAGTGTGTGTTGTGGGTTTCCGCAACATTTACTGTGCCAATTATATATAATTAGTAATGAAAATAGTATTTTAATAAATAAAATACTTTTTCTAGTAGCCTTGGTTTTTATTGTCTCGCAAAAGGTGAGAAAAGTAGAGTATACTCCTCAGGGATAAAACTGATTTTGCCTTGGGCGCGCTTAAATCCTTCACTGCTCTCAGGACTCCATTTTAATTCCCTCGCTTCGCTCGGGAATCAACTCAAAACCCCCTCGCTACGCTCGGGAGTTAAATCTGGAGTCCTTCGTTACGCTCAGGATTCAAATATCGCGCCCGTGACATAAAGCACTGTATGCTTTATCCCCTTGGTGTACAATCTACTATTATATTGTAAAATATGTTTTTATACAAAATATTGTAAAAAAAATTCTTAACATTTATATTTAATAAAGAGAATAATAAACAATAAAGGAACATATGGAGGAGTAAGGAGCTTCACGGGCGGTACTACCGGGGCTTAACAGGGCTCGATGTGGATCTGCTCGCGTCGGTAAACTGGC